>JAMZAV010001210.1:0-328695 GCA_024449915.1 Sweltsa coloradensis
TCTACAATAATCTGTAAAAATTAACATATCGGCCCAAATAAAAGAATCTTCAGACAAAATAATTACCAATAAGCTGAATTTTTGCCGAGACCTTCCTAACACCTTACTCAACAAGATACTAAAACTCCCCTATGATCGGACTGGAGCTTCGGCCGCCATATTGGAAAATGGTGGCCAAAAAGTGTTTGTTATTGAATAGTATCTACAAAATGGTTTGAGATAGACAAATGTCACAAATAAATAAAATATTTCACTTATAATTTCCTACAAAAATAGTGTCTACCATACTTTCGCTAGACACAACGGTTTCGTCACAAAATCATGATTTATATTTTCCGTATTGGAGTACCAGCTGATTTCCTCATTTTCACGTTCAGCATCAAACTATGCCCCAGTAAATCCGTGAGAAATCGATTTAAACACAAAAGGACTTTTGAGCAGTGTTCATGAAAGCTTCCATTAGTATTTTAAAAAATCAGGTCTGCGAAATCGGATTTTGCATTTACCGGGAACTTTGGTTTTTCCATTGTTGGCATTTACTCAAAAATGCCATATTTGACTGTCCATTAAGCACTTATTGCATCGGAGGAAAAATTATTTCTATGCACATTGAAATGACTTAAAATAATAACAATCCAATTACAACCAAAGTTTTAATCCAATATGGCTGCTAATTCCTAATATGAATACTGTTTTTGTACTGTTTTGACACTCTTTTTGTTGCATCACTCACTTGTCACTTACATTGCTCAAATTACAAAACAAAATAAAGATGATTTACAGAAAAGGTTGACGAGTACATCAATAATGGCCAATATTTTTTTAGATCAAAATTCACCAAGGTCACGGGGCATAAAGATCGTCCCCATGTTATTTCTTATGGGAGATTTTTGCTGATGGAACCTAGCTCAAAAATTACCAAGTTTGACAAAAAAATCGGGTCATGGTGGACCATGGTTTGTAAATTCATAACTAGTTAGCCGGAAAGTTCAGCGGTTGAATACCATTCAGATCAATAATGCAACTATTCAGAAGTTAAATACTGTAGTTACCATCTTGGTGGTCTAGTTCGCTAAGGCGCCTACCTGGAATGTGGGAGACTCGGGTTCGAACCTTGATCGGGATGGATTTTTTAACTTCTGAATTGTATTAGATATTTAAGTACCACATGTAGCGTAATCACATCTCATTTACACTTACTTCTTATGTACGATTTCAGTCCGTTTTACTTCTTTAAGAATTTATCAATGGAATAGAAACACTTGTCCAGGAGGAGCTATTTTACTATGGCTTTAAAAATGCTGTACCTGTTCACATTTATTTGTTTGATGTCAGATGGTAATTTGTTGTAGAGGTGTGAGCACTGAGCACAGAGAAAATGGTCTTTTAAAAAACTGAGATGTGTTGAAAGATTCAATGTGAATATTGTTTTGGGAGCGAGTATTATGTGAATGTATTAGAGAATTACTAGGAAACAAATCCGGGTTGTTGTGAACAAAAAGTACACAGAGTTGAATGAGGATGCATGAAAGAGTCAATATGTGAAGGTTTCTGAAAAGTTCTTTGCAGGATTTTCTCCAATTAGCCCCAACCATGATTCTGACTGCCCGTTTTTGTAGGCGAAAAACACGGAATGCTTGCGACGAAGCGCCCCATAACATTAATCCATAAGATATGTGAGAGTGGATGTGTGCATAGTAGACTGCAAGTAGAGTTTGAGGATTGACGATCTGCTTCAACTTTCTAAGCATATAACACCGACTTCTTAATTTAGAAGACACGTTTTCAATCTGGAGGGACCAATTCAGAGTTTCTGTTATGGCAAGACCTAATAATTGTACAGAATGGAAGCTTAGAATTATTTATTTTCACAGCTCTCACAAACACAAACCAAAATTGAAGATGGATAACACAAGAACATGAACAAACTGCTCAAACAATTACACCAGCTTATCAGCAGACAGTCTGCCGGTCTTTGCAAAGTACCAGAACTATTTAAAAAATGTGTACATACCGTACTAGCTAGCTACATAGATAGTTCTAGCCCTGAAAATAGCGAAATGTCCATAACAGTTACACTATTCTTTATTTAATTAATAATTATAAATGAAAACTTTGCTGTTCTTAGAGTAGGTACTTTCAGTACCCTCATACATGGCAATAATGAGTCGATTCCTCAGATAGCAAACACTGTCAGTAGGTAATTAAAAAATACAAAAATAATTTACGGAAGGGACATTCTCAAGTATAATAAATAAATAATACATTTTAAAATTGTTTCCTAACTAGGCCTGCAGGCTGAAGAGGGTATGGGCATGTCTATAACTATACTCTGGCCGACCTGTCCCGTCATTGGACATTAGTGAAATTGATTTAATTGAAATATAAAATCTATGGAAACTGCCTATTGTGCAAGTTGATGAAATAGCTATAACAAATAAATAATAGGATACATACTAAGTATAATAATATGGAAATTTAAGAAATTACATTTTCTTGTCATCCCTTCCAAGGGCATGTTTATTGTGTAATAAAATCTTTAAATTGTTTGTACACTCTCACCTTATCAGTTTCTAGTTGTGCTACAACTGGCGAAAACTCTCGTGATCTACATTCCAGTCTCTGTCGCAAAGTTTTCTCATCGATAACCATACGAATAGCCCGTATTAACTTTTCAGACAAATCCTCATGTTCTCTCTCTATTTGTTCTATGGCTTTCTCTTTTGCTGAAACTAGTTGCTCAACATGTTGTTTATTCAAACCCAACTCTTTGATCTGCTTCAAGAGGTGCTTCTTTTGATCAGTATGCTCGCTGTAAGATCAAACCCAAACACTCTTCTTTGACGACAGTTATTAATTTTAGCTAACTCATTGATTGATTGAATGTTCAATCTTGGATTGATTTCAAAAAAGTTACAAAAGATGACTGAAAAGTAGAAAAAAGTTTGTAAAAAAAGTGTGTTTAATGACATTGAAATTTAGAACTTGACGTGGCATTTTATTTTTTTTAATTTGAAAAAAAAATGGGGGGGGAGGATAATGCTTTGACCATTGTATGAAAATTACTGTGAAATAGTAGTCAACTGCATGTATGTATGTATGTATGTTTTTTATTTCATTTAGTTCAGCAGAACTAGTATACATTACACTGATTTCATACATCCAATACAGGACAGTCAAGGCCTACAAACTAAAAGACAATAATAGCAACCTTAAATCTAACAAAATACTAAAATTATTATTATTTAAAATGTAGACTTAAATTTTTTTTTAAACTCCCTCCCCAATGCCCGCAGACGACATCCTTTATCACCACTTAGTTACCGAATGGACACTCCTTTTTCACAAACTCACTCAACTGCTTTTTAAACAAATACATGGATTGACCCTTCACATTATCAGGAATTTTATTGTACATTCTAATGCCACTAGTAAAAAGAGACCTTTCAGAACTACAATTTGTCATGGTTTTAATAAAAAACTGGTTGGCGTTCCTAGTGTTATGATTATGGTTTTCACAGTTTTTCATTAGAAATTCACTTAAATAGTTATCACCTATATCACATACTATTTTAAGTAAAAACAAACATACTTTTAAACATAATTCTTTGTTCGACGGAATGGAAACCTAACGCATTCAACATATCCTTCCTATGTGTTCTTTTATTACAACCCAGAATACATCTCATTGCCTTCGATTGAATTTTTTGCAACTTGTCAATATTGCTTTTATTGGTATACAGGAGAAGTGAAGCACAGTAATCAAAATGCGGAGCTATAATAGTCTTAAAAAGTAAAAGTCTTGCCCAATGTGATAAAAATTTACTTATTCTGAATTGCAGTCCAACCTTTTTTGAGATTTTTTTACAAATATATGATACATGTTCATTAAAAGATAAAATGGCATCGATCATAACACCAAGATACTTGACAGTGATCTGGAATTGTAATACTTGATTTTCTATCATAACTCTCTCAGGGTTTTCTTTCAATATAGCTCTCCTCTTTTTAGTAGAACTTGTTATTAACATGCAAGCTGACTTACTTACATTTAATTTAAGTATATTTTTAGCAAACCATTCCACTATCTTCACAATTGCTCTATTCATTCTGTCGCATAATTCCTTGAAATTACTACCGGCTACAAATACTAAAGCATCATCAGCAAATAACTTTAAAAAAACTTCAGGACAGCAAATGTTCATATCATTTATATATATAAGGAAAAGTAAACCCCCCAAAACACTACCCTGCGGCACTCCAATATCGCAGCCCATTTTTTCAGATACACTATTATTTATTTTCACAACTTGCTGCCTATCACTTAAATAATCTTTAAACCAATCTAACGCTTTTCCACCAATTCCATATCTCTCTAGTTTTTTTAACAATATCGGTCTATTAACAGTCTCAAACGCACGTTTAAGATCTAGCATTACACTTATAACAATGTTTCCTTTATTAATTTCATCTCTCCACTTGGATATTACAACTTGCAGTGCACTTTCTGTAGATTTATTTTTTCTAAAGCCAGACTGATATTTATACAACAATTCATGTGTTTCAAAATAATCCAACAAATGTTTATGCACCCATATCTCAATCACTTTTTCTAAAATAGGCAGTAAGTTTATGGGTCGCAGCTCTTCTGGTTTACTAGGGTTATTGACCTTTGGTATTGGTATTACTGTTGAACATTTCCATTCGTCGTAAATCTCCCCATTTTCCAATGACAAATTAACTAGGTCTAATAATTGCTCACTGTATATATCAAAAGTGTTTTTCAATATGTCTACGCTTATCTGGTCTGGTGAAGCCTTGTTATTTTTAAAATTAAAAATAATTATTTTTAAGTCATTCAACTGCATTTTTGGAAAACTATCAAAACTAGAATCTACATTAATATGTGTCAAGTCACAATCGACAAGAGGAATTTCAAGTTCAATCTTCTTTACACTTTCGACAATATAATCATTTAATTTCGTGGCAAAATCTGAATCAGAATGCACAACCTCATTGTTATCAAATACAATACTGTCATTTATGATCTTACTTTTCTTATTACCATTAATGAGGACCTTTAACTCTTTCCACATTGCCTTACCATCGTGCTTATTATAATCGATCGTTGACGTATAGAACTTTTTCTTCTCAATTCGCAACGTATTGCACAGTGAATTCCTCGCTACTTTATATCTATTCCATTGTATTTGAGTTTGATTCTGCAAAAAAGACTCCCTTTCTGCTATACATTTTCTTCTAGCCTCCAATACATTTTTATTTTTAGCCACCCAGGGCTTAACGTATGATGCATTACTCTTTATAACACTCGTAGATTCAGTAATTGCCAACTTAAAATTATCACAAAAATTTCGTGCTTGACTTTGGACGTCAGTGCAAAAAGGTAACCACAGGCATTTTTCATTTAACTGATTTTTTATTTTGTCCGGGTGTACTTTATTTCTACTTTTATTTTCATTGACACGGTCTCCTTTAAAAGTGCTGCTTAGTTTAAAATCGTAGTTACATATCAACGTTTCATGGTCACTGATATTACATTCATTGACTACATATACTGATAAATTCTTGTTATTACTGTACATGAGATCTATCAGGGTTGCTGACTGGGCGCCTAATCTTGTGAATTTATCATACAACAATTTTAATCCAGATGACGTCATTAGCTCTTTCAATTTTATTGCATAAAACTCCTCTTTAAAGTAATCTAAATTAAAGTCTCCTGTTATAATAATATCATGTTTGTATTCTAACATGTCATCAAAATTACATTTGTTATTAATCTCTTTGTAGCAACTTCTTTACCTGCAACCTAGCATTATATATATATTTTTTATTTTTATTTTTTTTATTTATTTATTTAGTTTTTATTTACTACAATTCAGAAATTAAAAAAGTCCGCCCCAACCGGGAATCGAACCACGGATCTCCCACATTCCAGGTGGACGTCTTAACCACTAGACCATCAGGACGGGTACATTTAAATCTCTGAATTGTAGTTGCATTATACATCTGAATGGATGGAACAGTACTGCAACGAATATCTGCTGCCTTTGAACTGACCACCAAACATTAATTATAATGTCATTACCTTTACGCAGGTATGAGCGAGGGTTTATTTCTCGATTTGGTTGATCGGGAAACACTATATATATATATACCCGTGACAGTGATAATGCCGGCCAAAAAGCTGCTTGTTAATACAGAAATATGTTTTCTTTTTTTCACTTGACCACTGTGGTCATCCAATTTATTGGCCAGCCGTCAATCCATAAAGATTACATTAAAAATAAAGGAATACCGGTATTGAAACACTATAAAACAAATGACAATCTTTCAGCGTAAGCCAGCTGTAAGCACAAGGTTGGAGTTAGAGCAATCTTTATATTCAAACATTGCTCTAACTTCAACCATAAAACAATTCACTGCTCAAAATTAGATTTTGCGCTTGATTAGTACCACCCTGTTCCCGCCAGCTAAACGAGACAACTATGTACGGCCTAAGAAACCCAGCCCTATAGTGTGATAGCTAGTAGGTGACTGCTGGATCATTGAACCTGTGTGAAACCAGCAATTTATTTATGGTGATGCGTCTTGTAATGCATGTGTTGGTTTGTTGGAAATAGCAGCAATTAGTGCTACTTAACATATTTTAATGCAGGTTCAGTAATAAATATTTTTTTTAACATTTGGGGTCCAGTGATTTTCGATCACAATTTATTATTAAGTGCAAGCTTGTAACCTTGGTGTGTGGAAGTATCATTGTTGCTGTTTGCATGCAAATTACCAAACATGTACTGAATTTGTAAAGAACTTTATAATATTCAGCACTTTGTGCAGATTTTACTTAGCCTGAATTAAATTTGTTAAGATAATAATAATCATCATAACTCAGTCCCAACTATGTCGGGTTGAGTGGTGGTTTTCCACCATTATCTAGGGCATGAAACTGTAGATACTAAGCTTGCCAGACTCAGTGTTTCTTCCTCATCATCTAACTCCTTCCTCTCCACCAATTTACTCCACTCTCTTCTGTCCTCCCACAGCTTGACTCTTGTCACATGCTTCCACACTTCATCCCGTTTTCCAACGTCTTCTTGAATTAATCTTTCCCATTTCTTTCTTGGCCTTCCGACTCTTCTTTTCCCCTCCTCTGCTGCTTCAAATTCTTGTCTTGGAATCCTATCTCTGCCCATCCTTTTTATATGCCCAAACCATCTTAGATGCTCTCTTCCTAGCTTAAACCTCAATCTCTCCAGTCCCAATTCTTTTCTGATTACATTACTTCTTATCTTGTCCATCTTTGTAACTCCCTTGACACTTCTTAAAAACTTCATTTCTGCTGCTTCCAGCTGACTCTCTTCCTTTGTTCCCACTGCCCATGTTACTGCCCCATATGTTAATATAGGTACAAAATATGCCTTGTACTACAACAAAATTTTACATTTTTGTGGGAACCCTTCTGCCTTTTTCCACTCTAGATGACACTTCCCTAACCACTTTTGCATCGATTGTCAATTACACTTCCCAAATATTTCAATTCTTCTTTTTCTTCTAAGACTTCTCCACGGAGTACAATATTTTCCCGAACTCTAGGCCTGCCCTTTGCCTTCTTTTGCAAACGCAAACATTCACTCTTTTTCTGATTGATTTTCAGACCAAACTCTGTAGTAACTTCATTCCATCTGTCCACCTTCTCCTGCACTTCTCTGGCACTCTCACCTCATATCAACACATTGTCCGCAAACACTAATGTTCTTGTGTCCCTTCCATCTGTATTTGGTTCCACTCTTCTTATAATTTCGTCCATTACAGTAAAGAGTGTTTGAGATAACACACAACCTTGTCGCAAGCCCTCATTTACTTAAAACCATTCTGACCTACCCATATCTGTCTGTACGCAACTTTCACTCCTTTGGTACGTACTTTGTATCCTGTCTATTAAACCTCTTCCCACTCCTTTTATCTCTAGACACTCCCATACTTTCTCTTTAGGCAGGCAATTGTATGCCTTCTTCAGATCCAAAAACACAATGTGCATTTCTTTCCCATTTTGCCATCTCCACTCCATTGTCTGTCTTATAGCAAATATTGGATCATTAGTAGAACGTCCACTTCTGAACCCATATTGTTCTTCTCTGTGTCATATCAAATACTGTAATAGTCGCTTCGCTAATACAGGAAGCTCCGCCCCTTTTCTATTGTGTGGAGAGGAGACAAGCTCGTCAGCGCTCCCGGTAGCGCTGGCGTGCTGGTTGACCGCGAGTTTCAAATCCTGGCGTGTATTAACGTTGTTTCTTACATACATTTTGAAGGTTTCAGTGTATCACGTGGGAAGTTTCAGGTTTTATACAAAACGTTTTTCGAAAACTGTTAGTTAACACCTCAAATCAAATGCTCGTTTGGTATGTCAAGCATTTATGTTCACATTATGAGTGACAAATGCAAGGAAGTAACTCACAAACAATACTTGTGGGTTTTTGTTTTGTAATTTAGTTTAGTTTAGTTTAGTTCCATTATCATTTCGCATCATCATCTGTACAACAATGTTCGTAATCATTAATTTCATATTGTTGTTATATATTTTCTTAAATATTTCTTTTTTGTAAACATATTTTGTACTTTTTATTATTATTATTATTATTTTGTATTGATTAGTACGCTGGATCCCCGTGGTCATCCATACTTATTGACCAGCTGTCAATAAATAATAGAATTTAAAAAATATTCACATTGATCATACATTGGAATAGGTCAGACATAGGACATTGCTCTTGTTATGCCAAAATAAGTGTGCTGGTGATAATAGCATAGAGGAAACTGCATTTATGTATTTAATTTATTAAAATAAATATGAAGCTAGACAAATATAGTTGCTAAAGACTACGATGATATATTTTAAGTATGTACCTACCTAAGAAATTTGACATGAAAAACAAATTAGCCCTACCATCATTACTGCATAGTTCATGTTTCACAAAGAAATCCTTGGAAGTGGCTCAATGCTAGCATAGAATGCTCTAATTTGGGAGTTTGACAGTTCAATGGCTTACGATTTCTCGATAGTGTTCCAATGGTTTTCCACACTCGGAAGGGTTTATTTATGGTAGAAATAATGAATGATGAAGTTATCATTTTTAGGGGGTTGCCCACTATTATTTTGGACTTTGCAGGCACCTGACATAATTCCTTTATAAAGAATTTATAAAATGTATAACCCTGTTAGGACATTTTGAGGACGGAGGTATACAAGCTAAATACAAAATGAAAGTAAGGTATAACGTGGATTATCGATTACGGGACCGGTTCCTCTAAAAGGATTAAAACACCGCCAATTTCTTTGAGTTTCAAGACCATAACTATTACTTAATAGGGTATCTAATCCTAGTTTCAAATTTAAATTTCATTGCTTCAAAAACAATTTAAGAAATTAATTTAATCTTAAAATTTCACCTAATAAGATTAAACTTACTTTCATAGATGATCATCTAACTACTACACTAAAAACATTTATACTTGAGCCCCTCGTCTAACCGCGGTGGCTGGCACGAAATTCACTAATTCCAAATTACTTTTGATTAATAAAATTAAATACTGCAAATAAATCAATAAAAATTTAGTCTTTTAGAATAAACTAAACATACTATAACCCGCATAAACGTATGTAAAATAAACTTAAAATAAATATATAAGTCAAGAATAAAACTCTATAAAATCAAGTAAGAAATAATGAAACAAAATAATAAGACTTAAATTTTAAAAAATCAATGAGTCCCAAAAATTTATATTTATATAAAATAATAAAGACCAAAATGAATCCTAAATTCATATAACAATTAGTGAATCATTTTTAGTAGTTCCTCCCCATTCTCCAACGATTATTACTCTATTAATAATAATTCAAAATATAACAATCTAACTCAAATAAGGTTACTGCACCCTAACCCTATATAAACGTTATTTGTTGTGGATTTGGGGACTGCATCTGCACAAGAATGGAAGAATATTAGCGATATGGAGTGAAGAATTATTAGAAGCTTGCCCCCTAGCCAAGGGATTATAAAGAAATAATACCTAGCCCCAGCCTTGTGTATTTAATATTTCAATGGCCCTAGCTTAGCTACAGGCTACGGCCTAGCCTAGAACCAAGTTGCAAGGGCAGAGGAAAACATTTGATTTCTTAGTTCTTACATCTTAGGGTTCTTCGGAAATCGAAAATACGACAATGTCCGACTCTTCACTCCATAATTATTACAGCTAAAAACGGTACGAATACCTCCAGACACGGTATTTTTACATTAGCAACACACATCGTAAGAAACCAGCATGGTTTGCATAGGTAAACAAGTAGTGCGAGCACGCCAGCGACGCTTGGCGCGCTGCAGTCGCTTGTCTCCCGTTTTACCAACATCTTTCCTGTATTAGCGAAGCGACTATTACAGTATTTGGTCATATATCTCCTTCAGTCTTAGTTCTATAACTTTCTCATAAACTTTTGCACACACATTAATGTCACCCCTCTATAATTTTCACATTTCTTCCGGTCACCTTTCTTAAACAACGGTACAATTATACCTCTTTTCCAATCTTCCCGTACCTTCTTTTGTTTCCACGCAGCACTTATTACTCGGAATAACCATCTTTTTCCTTCCGCGCCTGATGCTTTGATCATTTCCACAGAAATGTCATCCACTCCCGGAGCTTTAGCTGAGTTAAGATAATAAAATTTAACAATACCTCCTTCACATTTATCATATTTTGTCATTTTATTCAAGGAATCTTGAACAAAACATTGAACCGTCTAATTTAGGCTTTAGGCTGTTCTATTAATGAAGTATGTAGTTACCAGTACCAAGCATGTGATCAGCAACATTTTACATACAACACAACAATGAATTATGAAATTACTTCAAATTACCACTCTATAAAGAAGTCTATAACACCACAATCCCAGAACAATTCAGCAATTTATTAATACAGTATTTTGGTTAACATGGGGAGGTGGGAGAGTTATCAGGGACTGCTTGATGGTAATTCAAACCGGAGTCCTTTAATTGAGAAGCCCTCACAAAGACTTTGAGAGCAAAGCTGTGTTCACAGAATTCCAAGTTGTGCAACAAGTAGGTACTAGGAAAATATCTGGTACTAACCTAAGTTCCATTGAAAGAGCACGCATATAAAATAAATAGCAGACAAGTAGGTACTAATAAGCAGACCACAACAGCTAAGTAGACCTAAGGCCTTTGGTATAAGAAAATGTTAAAGCAATATTGTAGTACTATCAATCACTAGCAGTAGTTTTTGGTTCACTAGTAGTATCATGTTAAGTACATTATTTATGATGAAATATATATATTACATGGTATACCCAAACAAACCAAATATCACTTACTACAAAATATGTAGTTGGGGTCAAAATGTAAAATAGCAATGTAAATACCTTTTCATTTGCTTTATTAACATCTCGTTGCTGGAGCGCTCCTTCTCTAAAGCATTTAAGCTCTTTTCCAGCTGCTTTGAGATTACCTGTATTTGTCTCCTTGCATGTTGTAAATCTAATTCCATTGCAGAATTCTCTATCTCTCTATGCCGTTGTATTTCTTGAGTCTTTGTTTCGTCCGTCTGTATAATCGGCATTCTGTTTCCTAGCTCATCACTGTTTTTGCTGAAAACATAAATGAAAATATCTATAGCTATAAGCTTTGGGGAGTAGCTGAGAAATTAATTTTCCACATATCGTGTTGAAACGTTGCACTTTGGGGGAACGAAAATTGTCAATCTATGCACACAAATGAATATATATATATATATATATATATATGTGGAAAATTAAATAAAAATAATATCTTGAATTTTTAAGCTTAGCTACCCAATTAATGATTTGTAAGATGCCGAACTGATGATAAAAAAGGCCAAATTTTTTAGCAAAAATGTCAATTGATGGAGATTGTGCGGAAAGTAATTGAAAGTTGTATAGGAAGATGAATGAATGATGAACCTTTCTGTTGTTGATAGACTGGAAGTTGGGATATGAAACAGGTGACACAGTCGAGTAGAACGAGAAGGAACTCTGAGCGGGAACAATGACACTAGAATGTTGGACCTAATATGTCCATTTACAACGCGATGCAAGAACGCCATGTCTGATCTTTGTCAATGCGAGTCTAATGAAGACATTCTGAGTAGTTTAATTAATTCTTGCTTTGTTTGGAGCTTTGTTTGGTGCTTTGTTTGGTATTCAGGAACACGATTTTGCACAATAGCAAGAAAAAATTAAACCACTCGATCAAGTTGTTTCAAACTTGTTCGAGCAGCCATTGACCATATCGGAGAACAGTATTCAACTATTGGTAAAACACAGGTAGTAAAGTATGCTTTTAAAACAATGGGGTCATTAATTTCAGTATATGTTTAAAATCCCCAGCATAGACATAGTAGAAGTTGTTTTCTGAATGTGTTCATTATGTGTGTGATAAGTTTTTCAGTGATTTTTTGTTGTGATTAGTGTGATAAGATGATATAGAAACAATTTAAAAAATGAAGGGCAATGATTAAAATTTTTAATTATCTGTCCCAACCCATAAGTAACTTGTAAAAAAGTTTCTTTTCAAAAGTTAAGTTACTTGCATTTCCCACCCATATTGGTGTAGTAGGTTTTATTTCCAATACAATACAATCATGTTACATACATTTAACATTTGACATTGCAATTTTTTAACCCATCAATCTTCAGTGGAGGATTACTATAATAGGGTATTTGGAAAAAATATTTAAATATAAAATGACATCATAGACACGACGCAACAATCCAAAGATAATTTAAAACTCATCTACGGGCAGTGAAAGCCTACAACTCATCAATGCAATGTTATTAATAATGTTGTCACCTCTTTGCAGAATGTTTGTCTGATACTGTTCTTCCACCATCATAAGTATATTTTTGCAAAAACTTGTTACGTTCTTGCATAAAAATCATACTTTTCTGTGCACTATCCAGCTCCTACAAAACATAACATGTCAGCATAACATTAGATAAGTAATATTCAATACAATTCAGAAATTACAAAATCCATCTCGTCCGGGGTTTGAACCCAGGTCTCCACATTCCAGGTCCAAAAGCCTTAGCAAACATTGCTCTCGCATGGTTTTCGTTCAAAGTGTAAGAGGTGTTCCTAGTGGTCTGGCTTCGTATCTTCATGGGTTGACTTATGTCTGCTATTGTGGGTGTCCGATCATTCTCATCCAAACTTTGAGATGCGTCCCTATTACAGAGTTGAGAGTGTTTTGCCAGTTGAGCTGTGACAACTTGTATCACACTCAATACTGGTTTCCATGCTACAAACCATGTGAGAGCAATGATGTCAGCAGAAACAGGCCACCTCATACAGACTCGTAGTCAGACCACTAATGTCAATGGTCCACACTCGGAGGAAGCAACAACGGGTGTTCGAATGGAGACAAGGAGCCAGAGCAATAAGCAATCAAAGCCGGGTGGTTCATAAACTCAAAGCTCTTAACGGATCATTTTTCTAACTGCTTTCTATTTATTTTTGTTAACCTGCTATTGTTATTTTCTTATGTGTTTGTTTGTGTTTGTTATTGTTTATATTTTCAGTTAGTAATTTAATCTCTTGAAAAAGGAACTCCAGTGTAGTTCCAAAATGTTGAGTCTTCATTAAACTCAAGGAGTGGCATAAACTGGAAAACAAGTAATTTTAAAATAAGTTAATATAATGTCTGGCTACAAAAGCATTCCTCAACATATTATATAGTATATGGTATTAGACAGAAATTAAAAAGTGCCTTCCCCGGTGGAGGCCATCATAACAGTGTCATAGTCGCCTACTATAAAACTATAAAACCAAGGTTATGCTTGTGGCTGGTTCTGACCAGCACAGGCCTGTCCACTAGGGTGGGTCGAAAAAAATGTTTTTTTTTTTATCTTAAAAGCAAGACAAACTACTCCCGAAGAAGAAGATTGCTAGAAATTTCGTACCACCGAAGATAAACTTTCAAGCTTCCGATTACACTGAAATAATTAATTGGAATTCTTGTGTGTTGTATTCTCCCCCAATGCTGTGGGACCTCAGTGAAGATGATATTAAATCACTCATCAATTCTGACACTAAGCCCATCAGAGATATACAAAAGTTTCCCTGTTTTACCCTGGCTGTGGAGAGGTGTGTAGTAGTAGTAAAAATCTTTATTTAGCATTTTGCTATTTTTACATAGGTACACATACACAAGCATATAATTTTACAATTTACTTTTACATATTCATGAAATTCATTCCTCAATTGACCAGATTGTGCATCTGGCATTTACATTGAATCATTCAAAGCATTAAAATGTTCACAATTTACATAATCAACTTTTTGACTAACTATGCCTACACTAATATTAAAATAATAAGCAAGTCACTTTCTTAAGCTATCCTACAATACTACGTTCTACAGATGTTAGGCTTAGAATAGAACACTATAATGAACAATTTCTGTCTCATATTCATCTCATATAAGCCTCATTTCTCCACAAAATCAAACTTTTGACAGGGGCCTTGAGTAAAGTATGAGGTCATGAAGCCAGAGATGGCTATATCCGAGCAACACTGAAGTCGAGATCGGACATGCCTCATTTCTCCACAAAATCAGACTTCAAATGTGTAGAAAATATAAAAAAGGAAAAGTAAATACACAGTAAGCCAAAGATCCTACTCTATGGAAAATCATTGTAAACAGTTGTAAATATAATGTAAATTTCACACCTAACAAATGGATGGTTGGTTGGGTGGGTAGGGTGTGGGTGGAACTCGACGTGCAACCACCTCCACGTGGTGAGTTCAGGGTCGTTTTGTTCTAGCAAAACGAGCTAAGAGTTGCACAGTGGAAATTGCAACAAATTTGTATATTTCTGTTTTTTCTAAGACGTTGCGCGAACCGAAAAAATTAGATTATTGATCAGAATTTAATTTATTTAGGTTATTTAAACCATAAAACAAGCATAAAAAACTAAAGCGTGTTTATTTTAAAAGTTTTACCATACTTAAAAAATCTACAAAAAAGGCGGGATTTTTGCAATTTTTCATAACTTAAGTACGATAAAGTTAAGTTACGCGAACGGATGCTAACCGTTTTTAAATTTTTTATGCCGTTTTTCTTCTTATTTCAATAGAAAACTTTTCCGCACTAAAGCGTTCCGAAAAAAAAATTAGTTACCAAAAAAAAAATACAAAAAAGTCGCAATTTTTTTAATTTTTCATTAACTTTAAGTACGATGCGCGAACGGAAGATGTTACCCGATTTTTTTTTGTGCCGTTTTTCTTCTAATTACAATAGGCAACTTTTCGCACTAAAGCGTTCCGAAAAAGAAAAAAAAAAAATCGACCCACCCTACTGTCCACCCCTTGTCCCCCCGCGTCTCCCCTTACGTCCCTCCCCTTGGAAAGAAGTATACATGGTGGTAGCTCAAACTTATAGAAATTGTTTTATCTTGGAGGCGTGAATAATCTTAGCTGTTAAAGCGCCCTAAAACTACTAATACTAATATATATACCAAGGTTAAATATATAATTAATATGCTATATAGCATTCATAATAAGTAATAACTAACTTTGCAGAAAATATCACACACTGTATTTATAAAAAAGAATTTTGAAAACCAACGTTTCGGAAAACAAGGTTTCCATTTTGAGGGGTTAACAAAATTCAATAAGAAATAAACAAATAGAAACAAAAAATGGAAACCTAGTTTTTCAAAACGTTGGGAATACCATACCATCATAACAGCTTCATAGCTGCCTACTATAAAACCAAGGTTAAACATCTTAAGATATACGAATACATATTTCTTAACCACATATTATGCAATGTGAAATCGGGTTGCGGGAGCAGCGCAAAAATAAATTTCTCGGGGTAACATCTTTTGTGCCGGCTACAGACACAACCACACATATGTCATATATATATAAAAATAATAGTGCAATAAAATCAGAATTTTTAAACTAGGGTTTTAAACTAATCGACAAAGGTTGTACTGATTTGATTTAACTAAACTATTACATAAATGCCCATCTACAAACCATCATCAATCGTTTCTTCTCTGCATAAAGGGTGATCATGTGTTGCTCAAGTTCCTCAACTCTTGCATTTTGTTCTGCCATTGCAAATCTTATTTCTTCCTCAGTATGTGCAACTTTATTTTTGTATTGGCAATACTCTGTAAAATGTTTCACCAAAATAAATTGAATAATATAAAATTCCTGCATATTGTCTTCATCGTCCATGCCCGACTGGGCATGCTGCTGACGATGCTTGAAGAAGGAGACGGAGTTCTCCGAAATATCGCAAATTTTAAGTAAGTAACCCAGGTTTAAGTACAGTGCAGTGGTTTTTATAATACACATTTCCGGGTTAATGAGTTGTGATAAGGTTCTAGGTTCTAGGGTTAAACCGCATCGAAATGATGAACCAGTGCGGAGACTGGGCGTCCACCGACGTTTCGTCTGATCTACGTCAGACATCATCAGGGTGACTGTGACTTCACGAAGGTTAAAGTCACAGTGGCTGGCACGCGCCCGACCGCCTCCTTATATACCTGAAAAGGTGCGGGGCGGCGAGGTCAAATCTAAAAACCATGATCAAGTCCCTAATCTATTGTAGTGAAACCTTTTTACTACGGCTTCTTGTCATTGGCCCTACTGGGGTTTCTTGTGAACTGTTGGATTTAGCATCTGCATCGTATAAAACAGAAACTGTGGAATGTTCCTCAACTGCTATGCTTATCAGTATCACCGTAGGGTTCTGATGTTGCACTTTTTTAGTCTGATTATGTCTATTTGCTACTTGACGAGGCATCAGAATTGGCTTCCAGGCACGAGGCAGACTTTGGCTATCGTCTCTTTTGTTTAGATTGTGAGGCCGTTTCTCAATCTCTATAGATTTCCTGATAATACGGGTCTGGAGTCGCTGGACAGGGCAAATGGTTCTGGCACTTCTGGTTGGCCGCATGGCGCTGAGAAGTTGAATGGATTTCTGCAGTATCTAAACGGTCTTCACCCAAATATTCAGTTCACCATGGAGGTACAATCCAATAACAGTCTCCCGTTTTTAGATGTCTTGGTGATTAAGAATGGGGATGGTAGTTTGGGACACACTGTCTACAGGAAACCAACTCACACTAATAGGTATCTTAATGCGGCATCCCACCACCTCAGCCCGTATCACCAGCTCAGCTGTTTTCCGTGGTTAACACTCTGGTTAGCCGTTCTAGAAACCTGACTGACGCATCTAACTCCAAGAAGGAATTTGACAATCTCCGGGTGGCGCTATCTCTGAATGGTTATTCGGATAGAGATATCACCAGAGCTATCAAACGGGACCCAACCAAATCCCAAGATGCTACTAAGGAGAAAGAAAAACCACGATCTAGAGCAGGGATGGCCAACTTTTTATGTTAGGGGGCCACTCATTTTCGAAGTCAGCATCCCGTGGGCCACTTATTCAACTGCAATTAGGATCCTACCTATTGAATATAAAAAATAAGATTTAGGCCTACATACTTCAGTTTTATGAGTTTTAATTTATATGGTTTTATAGTTGTAGAGCTTATAGTTATTATAGCAGAACTTTTAGCTATTGCCGTTGAAGTATAAACCCATGAAATTCAGAATGTTTCTCGGGGGCTCGGGGGCCGGATGGAAAAGCTCCGCGGGCCGCTAGTTGGCCATCCCTGATCTAGAGCATTCCTCCCATATGTCAAGTAGTTGGTTTTATTTCCAATACAAATCATGTTACATTGTACATACATTGTAATTTTTGACCCTTTTAATCTTCCGTGGAGGATTACTATGCAAGGGTATTTGGAAAATATTTATTTAAAATTAAATAAATTATTAAATAAACATAAACATAGAATATAATGCAATAAAATAAAAATAAAGATTTTGATTAATCTTACCTAAATGTTTTAATTTAAGACTAAAATATAATAGAATACATATAATGTATTTAGCCCATCTATGCTGTATTAATCTCTAAGGCTAGGCTACTAGGTAGTTCACACTGTCATGAGCTAATGATTAATACTAATGAGATAGTATGAGGCCTACACAATTTTATAGTACAATAAGAATTATAAGCATATATACAGTTGTGTTCTCAATTGTATCCCCTCTGTTGGTTGTTACCTGGGCAAGTTGATATATTTATTTCCAGTTTCTCTTTATCTTAGTCGGTCTAAATGTTTTTGTCTTCCAGGTATTCTTTAACTGAGTAATATGCCTTTTTCAGAAGTATTGATTTTAGTTTTAGTTTAAAAGTGTTTATATTGGTAATATCTTTTATTTTGTTTGGCAGTTTGTTATATAATTTAGAGTTTATGTAGGATGAATTCATCTGTATCGATTTTGTTTTAAGGTATTGGAAGTGAATATGTTTCTGCTGACGTGTGTTGTGAGTGTGGATGTTGCAGTTGAGTGTCAGATCATTGCGATTTTTATGCGTATATAAAGCAGTTTGCATTATGTACAAGCTGTAGAAAGTCAATATCTTTTGCTTGATAAAGTGATCTTTGCAGTGAGGTTTTTCGTAAGAGTCCTTTTTTTGTTTCAGACCCAGAATGATTCTAAGAGCTTTTTTTTGTAAAATGAATATTTTTTCTGCGTGTGAGGAGCCACCCCAGAATTCAATTCCATATCTAAGAAGCGATTCGAAATTTGCTGAATATGATATTTTAGCTACTTTTACGTTTGAGATTGATTTGACAATTCTTAGAGCATAGATAATCGAGTTTAATTTTTTTGATAGCTTTTCGCATTGTTTATTCCAGTTTAGATTTTCATCTTTTGTTAACCCAAGAAATTCCGCTAGGTAAGCATTTTTTTATTTCCGAGTTATGTACGTCTTTGATAGTTAGGTGTTGAGGTTTATCTTCCTTTTTGATGTTTTTGTTACTGAACATTAGAAATGTTGTTTTTTTATAGTTTAATATCAAGAGGTTTTCATCAAACCACTGGTTTGCTACCATTAGTTGTGTTTCTCCTTTTGAAACAAGTGATTTTGCACAGCTAGCTCTGATGGTGATGCTTGCATCATCAGCAAACAGTTCAGAGCTTTTTATGAGGTGTGCAAAATCATTTATAAATATAATGAAAAAGAGTGGCCCCAAGATGGAACCTTGTGGCACTCCACAGGTAATCTTGGTGGGTTTTGATAGGTGTTTTTTTTTCATTGTTATTTTCGTCCACAGCAGTTATCTCTACTTGCTGTTCTCTATTTGATAGATACGACTCAACTAGGTCTAGTGCTATACCCCTTATACCGTAAAATTTTAGTTTATCTATGAGTATTTTGTGGGCACTACCGATATCATAGGAAGAATCCTCAATCGCCAAAACATTGAGACTATTTTCTCCACTGATAGAAAAGTAGGTTCCTTCCTGAGAAATGCGAAAGACTCAATCCATCTGGAGGGAAAGGGGGTTTACGAGGTGCCATGTGGTGACTGTGACCAAACATATATAGGCCAAACAGGTAGACGCATAGCCGTTAGGATCAAAGAACATTCCAATGCTGTAAAAGCAGGAGACAAGAATTCGGCCTTGGCGCAACATGCAAAAGCTCTCATGTTATAGATTTCGATAACACTAGAACCATTTGCCCTGTCTAGCGATTCCAGACCCGTATCATCAGGGAATCTGTAGAGATTGAGAAAGGGCCTCACAATCTAAACAAAAGAGACGATAGCCAAAGTCTACCTCGTGCCTGGAAGCCAATTCTGATCAGGAGCGTCACTAGAGATTGGACATTGGGGGGGCGCAAGTACTTTCGTGGGAAAGGGACTAAGCACAGGGGGTATGGGGGGGCAGAGCCCCCCATAATGAGCGGCGCAGGCGAAATTTTTGAAAATAAGGTTTTATGAGTGCATTTGGTGTGTTTTAGAAAAAAGCGTTAGGCTGAATGCAATACCAAAACATTGTAGTTTGTGTGCATCAATTTATTTTCTTGTCATGTCGAGCTTACAATTCACAGCATACTGGCAACATAATAACGTTTGATGTTATTTTCAATTTAGAGACACATTTATTTGTTATACTGATGATTTTGGACAATACAAAGGAAAGATTCAAATGATCGAATTTAGGGCGGGCCTCTGAGGCTTGTCCCTATATATTTTCTCAATTTCAAGGTAATTTTGGTCCAAATCAGTGCGTTTTAGAGCAGTCTGCTCTAAAACGCAGTTGAAAACTATTTATTATTGTTCTATAAGTAAATTCGCCATTTTTATTGGGCTCGGGCCAAAGAAGGAAATGAAACACTTCATAATTATTAGACAATTTAATTGTCGTATGAATTAATTCCAAACTACTGGCAAAAATTAACATCAACAATTTTTTTAAATCTCGTGTCTTTTAATAAGAAATTACCCACCAGTACATCATTAGTTTAATAAAGTAATGATTATCAAATTATTTTAAGTAGGGATAATTTGCATAAAGTGCAGCTGTGACTGTGGGTTGTTAATTGAAAAAAAAGGAAAACAAGGAAATTATTGGGGGGGCGCGGATTGCGATTGAACCGGATGCGGATGCAAACCCCCCTAGTGACGCCACTGATTCTGATACCTCGTCAAGTAGCAAATAGACATAATCAGACTAAAGAAGTGCAACATCAGAACCCTACGGTGATAAGCATAGCAGTTGAGGAACATTCCACAGTTTCTGTTCTATACGATGCAGATACTAAATCCAACAGTTCACAAGAAACCCCAGTAGGGCCAATGACAAGAAGCCGTAGTAAAAAGGTTTCACTACAATAGATTAGGGACTTGATCATGGTTTTTAGATTTGACCTCGCCGCCCCGCACCTTTTCAGGTATATTAGGAGGCGGTCGAGCACGTGCCAGCCACTGTGACTTTAACCTTCGTGAAGTCACAGTCACCCTGATGATGTCTGACGTAGATAAGACGAAACGTCGTCGGTGGACGCCCAGTCTCCGCACTGGTTCATCATTTCGACGCGGTTTAACCCAAGAACCTAGTATTGTACATACAACGGGCCGCGAAAACCTGCAACAATCCACACATATATATATATATACCCTTACCTTGAAAATGGAAACCTAGTTTTCCGAAACGTCGGGATTAAAAAGTTATTTTCTATAATACTGTGCGTGATTATTTACCGTAAAGATACTTAAAACACACACATATATATATATATATATATAATTAAATATTTGTTTTAAACATCCAATATAGCGTGATTATTTCCGTAAAGTGTAACATAACATATAAATATATATATACATATCATATGGACAAATAAATGAATGAGTTTTAAATGTTATCATATAGTTATTTAATTAATAATTTACAATTTTACTTGCCATTGTTAAGAGTTGCATACTGGTGCTTGGCTTTGTTAAGCTGTTCATTTAAATGCTCTGCTCTCTCAAGCACTTCATTTTGCATTCTAAAAGCATTTTCTGTCTTCATTTGTTGCTTCCGCTCTTCTTCCAACTTGTTATTTAGATCTTTTTCCATTTTTCTCATAGAACTGATTTCCTTGAGAGCCTCATCCAAACCTAACTGTTTTGCATCTACAACACTCTTGAAGTGATCCACTGTCTCATGTAGTTTGCACTTTTCACCGATTTCGTGTTCTCTCTCTCTTTCTATTTTGCTGACATGTTGCTCGATTCCTCGATCCATCTTTGCAATGTGTTGCTCATATTCTAAAAGTTTTTCAGATGCTTCCTTTAGTTCTTGCTTCAATTCTTCCACACGCTTTGATCTGGCCCCTGCATCACTTACTGTTTGAACAAGTGATATGTGGGAATGTTTAAGCTTTTCTTCAAGCTCGGCAATTTTCACCGCATGAGTTTTACATTCATGTGTCAAGGAACTGATAGTGTGTTGACTCTTCATCAGGTTATCATTCAGCAACTCAATCTCTGATAAAAATTCATGTTGACTTTCAATAAGTTTATCTCTTTGTTTGGTGATGTTATCGTGTTCCAACAATTTCCCTGCAAATTAATAATTAAAAACTGATAGTTTGGAGTTGCAACTGATGGTAAAAATTTTATTTTCAATCAATTAATTGGATGAGCGAAGCGAAGACTTCAATTTCACTGACCCCCCAAAAAATTTAGCTCGGGTGTTTTTTTGTTTTGTTTGTTTTTTTTGTTTTTTTTGTCTGTTTGTTCGCTCTCTACCGGGCAAACGGCATATCCGATCTTGATGAAAATTTGAGGGGACCTTCGAAATCTCTGAACTTAGAGGTGAATTGTTTTTGGGCACAATCGAAGAAATATTTCTCATGAATATCGTACTTTTACGATTTTTTTCGATTTTTAGTGCGATATTTTCGTGCCATTTGGGCCGATTCTGACCAAACGGGTGGGGCTACAACGTTCATATTTAACATGGACATTAAGGTTATGGTGATGTAGTACCTTATGAAACAAAAAGTTGAAAAAGTTAGCCAGAATCTATAGAACTAAAGCTTGTAATATAAGTTTTTTACGGTTTAGTGCGATATTTTCCGTGCCATTTGGGCCGATTATGACCAAACGGGTGGGGCTACAACGTTATTAAACATGGACATTAAGGTTATGGTGATGTAGTACCTTTTGAAACAAAAAGTTGAAAAAGTTTGCCAGAATCCATAGAAATAAAGCTTTTAATATAAGTTTTTTACAGTAAATAATAACAATTGACAAGAAACAATAGAAACTTGACAACAATCACCTACAATGCATAGGCAGCAAAGCAAAGCACTTGCAAAAGTAAAGATATTCCACGCAAACCAAAAACTTAAAAAAAGCTCATCCATCAACGCGGCGGGACTTTAGCGTTTTCCTAGTAGTACTTAATAGGGTGACCCACACCATAGTAACACAGCGCGAGGGGTTTGGGGGACCAGGCCCCCCAAAACTTGCCCCGTAGGGAATTGTTTTTTCGACTTTTTTTAAGGTATTTTATTCATTTTTGATTGCTTTGAAACTGGATATGGAGGATAATAAAATATGCAATGACCTAATCTTTTTCAATTTTTGTCCGAATAATTCTTGGAATCAACATTTATGTTTTGGCATAATTAGGATATGTATATGAATATCACTGACAAGACAGAACCAAACAGTAGCTCAATCAGAGCCAGACTGGTATGTGCTGACAACTACAACCCTGTGTGCACCGCACAGTCGAGAGCTTCTGCCTAGTCTGTCTCAAGATTGCAACTCGAGAGTGGAGTGGGTTGGGAAGGTGGCGAGCGTTTGGTTGCGCCTTTTGTTGCAAGAATACTGTTGCCTACTCCTGCACAAGCGGTTACTTTTCAAAGAGAACGGCACTTCGCGCTTAAAGAATACTGAACATTATTTTTTACTGGAAAGAGGAGATTTTAATTCTTGTGACAAGTTCGAAAGCATTTTTCAGGTCACCAGGACGAGAGATAGAATTCCGGGACAATCCCGGTTTTCCAGGATGGTTGGTCACCCTACTAATTGATTACATATTCTACTATTTCCTTTCATATGATCTAAAATTATACATTTTCTTCATTTATTTATGTTCAGTATATCATCTGGTGTAGATAGTACTAGTAAACAAATCATAGTTGTTTATATGGTTATGTAAACCACATCTAAAAGAGATAACTGGAATGGCACAAAACAATGTATTGCATAATATTATGTGTTAAAAAACAGAAAATGAAAATGTTGGTTGAAGATAAAATGAAAGCGTTATATAGGTATATATATATCAGTCGAACTGAACCAAAATAATAATTACTTCGAACCAAAGTAAAAATAATCTTGTTTCAATGCTCTGGTTGTAAGGATTAGGCCTACAACTTGAATCTCGTATGAAATTTATATTTTATATTGCATAAAAGAATGAAAATACACTCTACAAATTTAATTTACCCCATAAAGTTTGGTACTGGTATCATAATTATTGCATCATACCTTTCGAGTCCCCCTTGCCGGTATTTTGACCTGAAATTCTGAAACCTAAACCTGAAATTCTAACCATCACAGGCCTGCCCTTCCCGTGTTCACCAGCATCTTCCCTCTATTTCGCAAAAAATAATAACCACAGGGCACTAATAACCTAAGTGATGTGTTCCCTTAACTCCATTAACCAACTAACTATACCTTTGAGATTTGCAATTTCTTCTCTCTGTAGAATTTCTGTCACAGAGTGTGATTCAAGCTCCTTCTCTAGTTCTTTATAGCTATCGAGTTGACACGTCTTCTCATTCAGCCTCATTTTCAGTGACTCGATTTCATGCTTTGCAGTCATTAATTCGTTTTTTATTGAGTAACAAGCTCTCTCACCATCCCGGCGTATTGATTCAAGATTTGCCTTCAACTGCTCCTCACTCAATTGCCAATCTTTACTTTCTAGTTCACTAGATGTATGAAGTTGAGCTACTTTGTTTTGTAGTTCACTAACCAGAACATCTTTTTCCACTGAAACAACGACAAAACTCATTTTATTTCACACAAAATAATATAGGCTTACTATTTAAAAGAATATTGATAAGTAATGTTATTTATTTATTATTTAATTACCTAAACTGGTTTCCAACTTAACCATTGTTTTATTATTTTGATCAATAATCCTAGCAAGTTCTTTTCCCACATCTTGCTTTTCTAGCAAAGCAGCTTGCATAACTTGAATTTGATTTTCTGCTTTGGTATTGCTGGAACTTTGTTGTCCCATAATATTTAAGTGATCATACTCTAAACAAGTAATGGTCCGTTGATAATTCTTGCGTTCATCTTTCAAAGCAGCATTTTCTTGCATCAATAATTCCAAGTCATTCTATGAGGCAATAAGAACAATTTAAGCACTCTTTAAATAATTTTTATGACACACTTTTCACAAAAAAATATCATCAATAAGTAACACAGCATACCAGCAAGCAAAAATGATTTAAATGAATAACATTTTTGATTACCTACCAACTTATATGCCTTCCTGTGTATGTGTTTTTTCCACAGAAGTAGTAAAGTTCTTTAACTTAAAAGTTCTATACTCAATGGTTACATACACTGAAAGAATTTTATAATTCGATTCATTTTGCAAGTATTAAATACCGTTATCTGATCAGCCCAAACACATGATTTAATTCAGATTCCTTGACTTGCTACAAACATAGTTTATTTTATGTTGTTGGTGTCTTGTTTTAAAGGTCTTATTATACACAATGCAAGGCATCTGGGTCTAGTTTCAACTAAGTAACATGCAAACAATACTGAAAGCCTATTTTGTTTTAGATTGTTTAGAAATTGCAAATACCTATGTAAAATGTTACAATTACAATTCCAAGATTAGGATGACAAAAGTTGCGAAAGTGGCGATCCCGATTCCCAATTTTTGGGATCATTTTGCACACCCAAGATTTACGTTTGGAAGTAAGCTTATCAGACAGAGGAAGCAGTGAGTGGCATGCAATAATATTGTTTTGACTTGCACATAGCAACATTTGAGATTCCTCTTGGGTTGGAATAAAAGTACAATTAGTTTACGTTAAATTAAAACTCTTCAATACAAACTCAGATTAGATTTTTACTTAATCTAGGTGCCCGTTAGGGCGCCGCAGCCAAGCCGCGGTGCGCTACACACTCAAGCACCTTATACACCAAGCAGAGTTGGGGTGATTTCGAGGTGTTACCCAGCCGTCATGTAACGTGATGTGAACTTGAAAACTATCACAATCGAGGGGATTTAGGTACCTGACAACACATGTCAAATTTTATTGGGGTACGATTATTCCTTCTTGGTGAAAAAATGGCTTGAAACATGCTCAAAATCACTTTAAGGATGTTAGCTACTGCTACTGCTACTGCTACTGCTAACATCTAATACGTCGGCCCGCGATTCTGACCAGACGGGTAAGGCTACAATGTTCATATTTTACATGGACATTAAGGTTATAGTAATATAGTCTCTTTTGAAAAAAAAGTTGAAAAAGTTTGCTGGAAGGCTTCCAAATAAAGGTTTTAAAATAAGCCTTATACACTAGGCATACAATCAACAAGTAACTATAGTTACTTGACACTTGTTGACGGTACAAGCAGAGTTAGGCGGGAAAGTGCGATAAGTAAACAAATAGCGGACATTTTAAATTTTTCTTCTTTGTGTGGAACGAGAAAGGGTGTCATTATACTCTCATAAAACAAATCAGAAACCGTCCCTGGCCTAGGCCCAGATGTAGAAAATTATTTATAATACAACAGTGTAGGTCTAAAGTTCCATTAGGCTATAGGACTAGATAAATAAATACTTACACTACATGTTTGACAAGCCCTAGGCCTTTCTTAGCCAACCCTAGGCCAGCACAACCTTTTTCTGACACACTTCCTGTACAAATAACTAGTTTTGATTACTAAAAGCCTAATGCAGATAAACAATGGTATGATAGTCCTAGGCTATTCCAAAATTTACGGCAATAATAAGCCTTTTCTTTTCTTTTAATAAACTCACGCAATCTCCTGTCACTTTTAATGAAAATGTAAAACAAAAGATGGTGAAAATTTTCAATATTCTTTTGATTATCTGATGATTTACATGGCTGTGGATGCAGTGAAATAGGTGTAAAATAACATTAGTTGTGCGTTTGTTGTTACATGGGAAAGTTTTAATTGGATGTGAGTTGCCTAGACTTAACCAGTCCTTATACCGTCGTTATACCATGGTTATACCACCTATACCCAGGATGTACATGAATCCGGGCCTAGATATTTTACATCCTATTGTTATTGCTAATACCATAAAAATTAAATCAACTTTGATAAAAATATTATATTTTAACAAATAATTTTGTAATGGAACTTGAAAAAGTAATGAGATCACACACATAACAAAAACTTGTAGAAATACAGCCAAACCTCACACACTCAAAAGGAATGAGATCTAAAAAAGGGCCAAGGTCATCTACCCTTCCACATTTGCGCATTCTTAATTCATAAACGTACAGTGTCCCATAACAGCATCCTCGAAAAGCTTGGCAAAATAAAATTTGCATGTTATTACGTTTAAATTAATTAGAAAAAAAGAACTTGGATAAACTATTACGTTTAAATTAATAATCACAAATTCTATTTTGCCAAGCTTTTCGAGGATGCTGTTATGGGACACTGTACGTTTATGAATTAAGAATGCGCAAATGTGAAAGGGTAGATGACCTTGGCCCTTTTTTTAGATCTCATTCCTTTTGAGTGTGTAAGGTTTGGCTGTATTTCTACAAGTTTTTGTTATGTGTTTCAAACTACAAGTCAGTACAGAATGATGATTTGCATTAAATTTTATTCATTACCTAATTTCTTCTACTTTAACAATGTATACAGATATGTGTGTATAGATAGATAGATAGATAGATAGATAGATAGATAGATAGATAGATAGATAGATAGATAGATAGATAGATAGATAGATTGATTGATTTATTCGAACAATTTGGGATAGTTACAAAATATTACATGATAGTACAAGGCAGTAGGTGTATACAAAATTCAGTTACTATAATCACAAATTAAAGCTTAAATGGAATTGACTTAAATCATTGTAAAATGAATTGAATACATTAAATATAGATAAGTTAAACAAACACGCTTGTTAGCGAGATGACTTGGTCACTCATATTATGAGCCAGAACAAATGAAAAAGTATAAAACAAAACAAAAATATCTTCTTAACATATCACGTGTTTGTGTTGCCACAGGGCGTGGAAACTATTTACAGTGTTCGTACGCACTGCAATTGGGATAGTTACAAAATATTGCATAATATAGTACTAGGCAGTAGGTGTATACAAAATTCAGTTACATTTAATACAAATTATAGCTTCAATGGAATATAGATAGATAGATAGATAGATAGATAGATAGATCATTATAGCTTTCGGTTATCCGTGTAGTGGTTATTTATTTAGACAACGTTTCGTGCTTTCCGTGCGTTTCGTGCACGGATAACCGAAAGCTATAATGAACATAATTAACAACCGTGAAAGCCTTCATTAATAGATAGATAGAATCTAATGTTTTATTTCCATGACAATTTTTACATGTACAGTTTCACACAGGACACAAGTAAGTTGAGTCTTGACCCTTGGTTTAAAAAGATATGTGGAAAGTATGATTATAGAGTAACTATAATTAATAATAATAGTCGTAAAAGCTATAATACAATATCTAATAATACATAAAGTTTATACATTAATGATTAAGAGATTGTATCTCCAAATAATTTTTCGAACAAGTAGTATGCTTTTTCCTTCAGTATTGTTTTAGATTAGTGCGGAATGTGTATGTATTTTTTATGATTGTCAGATTGTAACACAACGAACCTACGACCCCTCAGGTAATCGATAAGCTCTCGTTGGATACTTCACTAAATAGTTAAACTTCGAAAAATAACATTTAATAAACAAAAACATACTCGGCGATGGGTCGCCTAATTAAAGTGAAACACGATTTCTGATCTCACTTGGAAGTAAAAATTAATTAATTTTAAAACAACTGATCAATACTAAAATCACTCAAACTTGAATGATTACTCTACCTAGGCGTGAACCTGGTACTCAAGTCTAAAGTTACCTAACCAGTTCATAACACACTCCTATAACTCACCAAGACCCACAAAATTGAGAAATCGTACAACAGCGAAGACAAACATCTCTGAAATACAACTTATAATTTATACTAGATCTAGGATGACATTACAACAGACAATCAACGGTTCATAAGTTAAACCAGAACGGGCTATATTGCATGACACAAATGAATTTCCTTCATTGACAAGGAATACAGTTTAAAACCCTACCTATCAGTACTGATGTCTAAAAGCGAAATGGATATCCAGTTAAGATATCTCTTGGTCTGATGGACAACAGTAAAGTTTCCCGAAAATTTATGGAAATATAATTGTTAATAAAACTTAATTTAAATACTCATCACAAATGATCATGACTCCCATCGAAACCTTATGACATCGAAGAAGTCCGACGTGTAATTCCGTAACTTGCTGCATATTTGTAGACGATCGTAGTCTTGTATTGAAGATCCTGTCTTGAGTTCGTATCCCGGCTGTGATTACTCTTGAGTTCAACTTTCCCTTGATAATGTTTGAGCGGTGATAAAATACGATATTTTATCGTGCGAATAACTCAACTCCGATCGTACGGTTTTAATGTTTCACACTTGCCCGATATCAGCATTCCAAGTCCAACAACCAAGTTTTTCCTGTATCTCACACGGTAAACTGTCAGACGTTCAATAATGTAAACACGCCTACTTTTATCGGCTCAGTTCTGTTCTTACCCGTCTTTATTACCAAAGCACTTCGTTCGACGTTGCTGGCTCAGGCACTCACGAATATTCCGAGTTCTTATTGTTGATGTTATCTCTAAGCTCTTTGCAATTAAAATTCGCCATTTTATTCTTCAACTAATCTGCATTTACGGATTTCAAACCAATTTACATAAAAACTAAGCCTCGGCCATGATATCGAATGGTAATTAACTGTTCCTTATATGTTCCTATATTTGGATTCATAGACAATATTATCCTCACCGATTTCCTTTTTTATAATATTTCAATCTGTATTTCGTTGTAATACGACCACCAAACCTTGCTTGCGTTATCGCGTCCTAAACTCCAGGCTACGCGAATATAATCTTTCTCGGTTCCTTTAAAATCCCAACTAACTCTCGGTCCAGATATCGAATGGTTTTAAACCCTTTCTGGTTATCGATGCTGTCTTTTATCAAGTCCGTAGGTTTATTAATATGCTCCTAAAGCCTGCAAAAGTTCGTTTACTCACGTATCCCTGGGCTGGGCTAGCCTTATAAAATGTTCCTCGATTGGTTACCGTTTTCGTTGATCTCTGGTATTTCTTCTTGGCAGATCGCCGTTCGCTTTCGATTATCACTTCGCGGATTTTTAACACGCGTTTCCTATATCCAAAGTGTTCTTTCCTAGTTCACTTTCTCTAAGTTTTACGCAACGTCTAAAATCGCCCACGCACACGACCGATTTCCAACTTCACGTCTCAAAGCTCTCACGACACACTGCCGACAGACGCCGCTTTCAACAATCCAAATACGATCGTAGCGTTATGAAAACCAATCAAAGACCAGCACACAGCGTCATTAAACTGAACTAGGTCTAAACAAATGTCCGGGTGACGCTACATGTGAAAATGATGAAATATGACCTTGGCATTTTCTAGAATTTAATAAAACAGATTGACATAGATTTTATATTAAAATTGTTAAACTTAAGTGAATCACATGATTCTTTTTATGAAATCAAATGAAATTTTCTCTAGTTTCTGATTTAAATCAAACCCGTTCTGTATTATTAGTATTTAATTAGTTTATACATGGTTTACACATTTAAACCAGTTGCCTCAGTAGTAGCCTCGAACCAGCTCATGAAAATACACAGCTCTCCTTTCACTGACCAACGGCATCGACTTCAAGATAAGAATCCATCTTCAAATGACCATTGCCAAAAGACCTAAGTCCACTCAGAGAGAGGCCGTATAGTCTCAAGATCTGGTGGTAACTTATTAAAAATCATATAATTAATGTCATGATTGAGTTATTTTGTGTAAATTTTGTCTTGTGCTGAGTTGTACGGATTTTGTTATCGTGTGTTGTGGGTGTACTATGTCACACACAACAAAGAATTGCTCACATTCCCCCTCATGCACAAAGACTTGCGTCGGCAAAGTTGTGGATGCAAATATTTGCAAAGATAGCCAAATTGCCTCCGGCGATAATGTTTGGAGATCAATGGAAAGAAAATGCAAGCAAAAACCAGGCTCATGCAAATGACACAAAATTCTAATGCTAAAAGAGTATTTCACTATTTCTAGATAGAAAACAGCAATCATTTATTAAATTTTGTGTTTTGGGCAACCAGTACATATTTGAAGTGGTCAAAAGTCACAATATTTACCGTCCAGTTTGGAGTAATGATTAACGAGAGGCATTTCTATGCGAAGGGTCGTGGGTTCAAATTTCACCCAATTAATAATAATTAACAATAAACTTTTATGCAATTTTTACTCAATATTTCACGTTTCTTGCCTGCTTTCCTGTATATTGGTCCACAAAAGTTTTGTTGAAATATTCATTTTCTGATACATAAAAAGCGAGGGTTGACATTTGCGTCACATCCAGAGTAGCCGCAACTTTACTGATGCATATAAAAACAAAATACATTGCATAACAAAACTATCTTTGTACATACGGTTTTTATAGCCCTATGATTTAACATTGATTTGCCCAAGTCCGCCATTTTTAACGAGACCAAACTTTGCGCCGGTAAATCTTTGAGCATGAGGGGGATTGTCATCAAGCTTATGATTCCAAAGTAACACCTGTCATTCCCGACCTCCCATCACAGTACTTCATCTCAGGTCAAATAGTCATAGTTAATTGAGAGCCTTGATTTGTATCAAATCAATCAGTATTGATTGATTGGTACCTATTGGCAATTTGGTATATAAATGACCAACTGATATTTGTTTGGTCTGCAAGATAAAACAAAAAGTATAATTTTTCTAAAACCATTAATTTATTAGATGAGTGAGCAAAGTGAATGAGGATTTATAACGCCACTTGATCGGGTCTTCGTCGTGACTAATGTGTCTGTCAAATGTTAAATGTTAAATGTCTGTCTGTCTAGTCCCATACGGCCGAACAATCAAATAGATTGAGCTGAAATTTAAACAGACATCCGTGACCAGGTAACTGAGAACTGCTACCAAAATTATCAAAATCCGTTGCAATTTAAACCTACAAGAAATAATAAATTTTTAAAAATCTTAAAATTTGTAGGATTTATTTTAACGACAATGGTTTTGTTTTTGAAGAAGTCATTTTTATCGAATCTTTGTGGCTGTGATTGTATGCAGTGAACAAGGTGTATGGAATCTTGCATGCTCAAGGTACCCCCAAATTCTGCTCGGAGATTGAGTAGACCTTGAAATATCTACTCGTATTTCATACTGGCTATGTTTTCCATAGTATTGTCACAGTTAATATAGACTACAAAGTGTTATATGCATTTCAAAACATGTTTAATAATTTTTTAAATAGGTACTAGGAAAACGCCAAAGTCGTTGTTAGACGAGTGAGCGAGTCACGTGTTGAGTACCCGGGAACATTTGCATTAAAGTTAGTATAATTAATAGGGTTTTGAGTTTAGTTGGTACCGGTATAAGGGCAAATTAACTGTAAGGCCCCAATGCACCACTCTATCCTATGATAGGCTAGAGTAGGTAGGGGGAAGAAAAGGAATATTCCCGGGTACTCAACACATGGCTCACTCACTAGTCTAACAACGACTTTGGCGTTTTCCTAGTTATTGACTTAAGGCCTAAGAATAGTTATCAAACTGGGATATTGGGCAATGTGTATTTTTTGGATGAGCGTAGCGAGCGAAGCGAAGATTCCATTTCACTACACTGGAGAAAAAAATCCGGATTTTTTTTTTTTTTTTTTGTATTTTTGGCTGTTGGTTAACACGATTCCGGCTAAACCGATACTCCGATTGCGATGAAATTTTATGGAGGCCTTCGAAATCTCTGAACTTAGAACTGCCTCGTTTTTGAGCGCAATCGGGAAATTTTTTCTTATAAAAAACGCAATTTAACGATTTTTAAAAAAATTCTCCGACCTCTAACACCTACATGCTTTATCCGATTGTAATGATTTTTTCACAGAACCTAAATTTTATGAATTAAGATATCCGTGTGAAATTTGAGCGTAATCGAAAAATTATTTCTCATGAAAATCGAAATTTTACGGGTTTTTTTCTTTTTTAAAACAATTCTTTGACTTATAGCACCTACATGCTTTATCCTATTGTAATGATTTTTCCACAGAACCATAATTTCATGATTTTATATACTCGTGTTAAATTTGAGCGCAATCGAATAATTATTTTTTATGAAAATTGCAATTTTACGATTTTTTTATTTTTTTACAATTTCGATGAATAAAAAAAATTAAGTTAATTTTTTATTTAATTTAATTTAATTTTTAAAAAAAATTCTTCGACTAAGTAATGATTTTTTCACAGAACAACAGAAAATCCGCGTAACACATGGCAGCTCAATGCACCAATTACGCTCATCCAACAACGCGGCGGGACTTAAGCGTTTTCCTAGTAAACTTATGGGCATGGCCGAGTATTCAGACTACATACCTTTTCTGCGGTTGATGACAAGTCATTCAAAACGCAGCACTATGACTAAGGCTCACTCACCATGTATTATTGGATGAGCGTAGCGAGCGAAGCGAAGATTCCATTTCACTACACTGGAGAAAAAAATCCGGAATGTTTTGTTTTTTTCTTTTGTATTTTTGGTTTTTAACACGATTCCGGCTAAACCGATACTCCAATTGCAATGAAATTTTCTGGAGACCTTCGAAATATCTGATCTTAGAACTGCCACGTTTTTGAGCGCAATCGAAAAATTATTTCTCATGAAAATCGCAATTTTACGATTTTTTTCGATTTTTTAAAAATTTCTTCGACTTATAACACCTACATGCTTTATCCGATTTTAAAGATTTTTTAACAGAACCATAACTTTATGAATTAAGATATTCGTGTTAAATTTGAGCGTAATCGAAAAATTATTTCTCATGAAAATCAAAATTTTACGTTTTTTTTCTTTTTTAAAACAATTCTTTGACTTATAACACCTACATGCTTTATCCGATTGTAATGATTTTTTCACAGAACCTTAATTTTATGAATTGATATATTCGTGTGAAATTTGAGCGCAATCGAATAATTATTTCTTATGAAAATCGCAATTTTACGATTTTTTTCTTTTTTAAAATTACGTATAGTTAAAAAAATTAAAAATTAAAGTTTATTTTTTATTTTTTAAATTAATTTTTAAAAAAATCTTCAACTTAGTAAGGTTTTTTTACAGAACAACAAAAAATCCGCATAACACATGGCAGCTCAATGCACCAATTACGCTCACCCAACAACGCGGCGGGACTTAAGCGTTTTCCTAGTAGAGTAAAGGTATTCATTATCTAGTAGACCATAGTCATTACTAGCTACAATGCTGCAGTATTTATGACCTGTCATCAACTATAGAAATGGTGTTAAGTACAAATTACATTGTTGTGCACATTAAGGCTATTCGACCGCGTTTTTCTATTTTCCAAAATATGCTTCCAAGTCAAAACATAGTTAATGGCTTTGAAACCTGGCTATCTTAGAAAATCCAAAATATTTTTTTCAAAATTTTCTGATCCGGTACACGTCCAATATAGCCATCTCAAAATAATTTCAAACTTCAATTCGCCAAGGCACATCATTCAACGTAGGGTGTTGTGCTTTAGTGACATTAATTTTCAACTAGTTTTCTATAGACTGACTGAGAGAAAAAATATTTTTTTTAACAATTGTCTTTCTTGCGAATTTTTTTGTTTGGCGGTACAAATCGGTAAAAAATACCGCCAAACGAAAAAATTCGCAGAAAAGACAATTGTTAAAAAAATCTTTTTTCTCTCAGTCAGTCCATAGAAAAACAGTTGAAAATGAATGTCACAAAAACAAAACACCCTACGTTGAATGGTGTGCCTTGACGAATCGAAGTTGGAAATTATTTTGAGGTGGCTTTATTGGCCGTGTACCGGATCAGAAAAATTTGAAAAAAATATTTTTGATTTTCTAAAATAGCCAGGTTTCAAAGCCATTCACTATATTTTGACTTGGTAGCATATTTTGGAAAATAGAAAAACGCGGTCGAATAGCCTTAACTGGGTTCTCTTTGTGTAGGCTACACACTGCAAATTGGTTTAAATAATTATGGGCTGAAAATAATCTGGTTTTCACCAACAATTGTTTGGGTTGCCAGACTTCCATTATAACTTCCAGACTCCCATCCACCTACTATGAAAACTCAGCAAGTTAAAGAAACAATCTGGGCCCATACTATTATAAACATGTGTACCCACCTCAGGGCCCCGATTCATGTACATTTTTATCCCGGTATAAGCAGAGTTAGGTGGTATAAGTGCGGTATAACTCCGAATCCAATTCATGAAGACTTATCCCGCCTCGCACGGGGATAAGAAAATATGTAAACAAATGGCGGACATTTTAAATTTTGCGTCTATGTGTAAAACGAGAAAAGTTTTCATTACTCTCATAAAACAAATCAGAAACCGTCTCGGGCCTAGGCCCAGATGTAGAAAATTATTCATAATACAACAGTGTAGGCCTAAAGTTCGATTAGGCTATAGGACTAGATAAAATTAATACGAACATAACACGTTTGACAAGCCCTTGGCCTCTCCTAGGCAACCCTAGGCCTGCATGACCTTGTTTTGACACACATCCCGCACAAATAACTAGTTTTGATTACTAAAAGCCTTATGCAGATGAACAATAGTATGATAGTCCTAGGCTATTCCAAAATTTACGGCAATAATACGCCTTTTCTTTTCTTTTAATGATCTCACGCAATCTTCTGTCAATAAATAAAAATGTAAAACAAAAGATGGAGCAAATTTTTAGTGTTCTTTTGCAAATCTGCTGATTTACATGGCTGTGGAATGCAGTGGAAAAAACATTTGTTGTACTTGTTGTTGGATTGAAAATTTCTGATTGGATGAGAGTTGCTTAGACTTAACCAGGCCTTATCCTGCCATGTCCTGCATTATACCGACCTTATACCACTTTTACCCGGGATAAATGTACATGAATCGGGGCCCAGGGAAGCAAAGAACCCAAATTCAACCACAACTATAATTATTAAATTTGATTCTTGTAATCGTACTAACAGAGAAATAGATACAAATAATGAACGTTGTCAACGATTTTTATATTATTTCATTCACCTAGTAAAACTCTTGTGCCTACCTGCAATAACTGGATATTGGTGAAATACGATTGTTGGACAACAATTAATGCTGCATGGTCAGCCTTCACAACTTGCAGTTCTGCGGCTAAGAAAGCTTTTTCAACAGTTTCTTTGTTCAATTCCTGTTCCAGCTTAAACAGTTTATCACAAACATTTATACCTGTTGTTAAAGGCATGTTAACATGAAGCAACATATCAATTTCCCTTATTAAAGCTGTATTTGAGTTTTCTAATACTTTGAATTCCATCTCGTAATTATTTTTTCTTTCTTCATAAGAATCAACTTTCAACTGCAAGTAAAGAAGGTAAATATTTAGTGTCAAATGTCTGTTTTTGTTTCAAAATTGAGTTATAAATATTAGAAACTGCTTATTGATTATTTTCCAAACTTAGCTTGCATTGAATGACATTGAACATTAAAATTGTGTTCATATGAACTACATAACAGGTTGCATACATAAGTGTCACTCTTCAGCTAACAAATCTCAATCAAACTCCCTTGATTTTTAATACTATATGGTCAAACAAAACATTGCAGGGGCGGCTCGTGAGCCCAGATTGTGGAGGTGCACAGATGAAAATATTATTCCGCGTAACGAGGTGGCGCGGAATAGCTGGGGTCTGGGGCGAAGCCCCAGCCGCCGGAGGCACTTAAGGCGAAAAATTTTTTGGGACCTGCATTATGTTTGATGGCCTGAAACGTGATTTCAGGGAGTATCTTGCCCTCAAAATGGTAAACCAGAACGCAATTGTTACAATGAAAACTCCTTATGAGACGCGAGTTCGATCCCCTGTCCGTGTGTTCTGCCGGCTTTAGACTTCGCCAAATTCCTTTTATGTTTACCGACATGCTGTTTTATAGTAATATACTACAATATTCAGGTGGTCACAGATAAAATTCCCTCTACCGATAAAACAAGTTTTTAAAGTAAAATAATACTATGTAAAATTGTAAAATTTTATACCCAAAGATTTTCTCTCCCATCTCCACTCCGTCGACCCGCGCCCTGCTCACCACTCAATGTTCATTGTTTTAAAACAAAATCCATACACCTACACGGCACTGATGAACACAACACACGACAACACACAACACACGACATTACAAGAAAACACAGGTTACCGTAGTAAGCTGGCGACTGACAGACCTCCACCCCACCCCCTCCCTTCGATGGCTGGCCGGCCGGCCTGCCGCAGGCGGAGGCCTCTACGCTCGTGAGAACATTTGCTGTAAAACCCACGTTGAAAAAACCAGGTAGTTTTCAAAACTAAAGCATGGCTCTTATGGGAGTATGGTAAGAATGTCTCCGCACAAGGAATGTGTTGAGATTCGAGCCGAGTTCCGAGTATGAATGGATTGCTAGCGACGGTCGGTGAAAAGCGGACTGCAGAATTACTACTGCCGAATATGCATGTTCTGGCCCAGCCATGAAAAAATATTAATTGAAAATTGAAATTGAAAAATTGGAATTGGAATTGGAAATTGAGATTGGATTTGAAATTTATTTATTTTGTCGCAAATATTTGGGGGTGCGCGTGCGTATGTGCGCATATGCACGAGCCGCCCCTGAAACATTGTCAGTATTTCTACATCCTTCAACATTATTTATCATCTAAGGTGGAAGTGAAAGGTGCACCGTACACGTATTATTTATGTCTCTATTTGCAACAGGCAATGTAGCCCACTAGTGCAAATTTAATAGAGAAGGGAGGAGGGGAAACCCGGTACCGGCACATAGCCTACTCCTACCGAAAAGTACCAAGGGGACCAACGGCTTTACGTCCCATCCGAAAGGACGGTGTAACTTTTGACAGTCATATAGGTTCCTCCACTAACCCGGACTGCTGAGCAGACGGCGCCAAGGAGAACGAAGCTGTCACACAAGCTTACGAACCCTAGTCTGCTCTAGCCAGCGATATACGTGTGTTTCAGGGCAGAGCGGCGACCCACTCAACCCCTGACCACGCCCGATGTTGCTTAACTTCTGTGTTCGAGTGGGAACTGGTTAAACGACCGCGGCTAAATCGCTGTGTGCAACATCAACAAGGCTACAATAAACAAGTTGGAGTACACTATTTTACTAAAGAAATACCTTTAGTTGCTTTACATGTGCTAGAGCATCATGTAGGTCCTGCACAAGTTTCCGATTCTCTTCGGTCAAAGTCTTGATTTGAACATCTAGTTCTTCCTTGACACTCGGTGCTACAGTTGCTTGAGTCACTCTCTCAACCGTTTCACCCAATACATTTCTCTGTTTCTCTGGGTCACTATAAGACTTTAATTGAGTAAGCTCAACTTCAAGAGCTGTACGCTTGTGAACCTCGATTGCAAGATGCTCCTGTCCAAGAAATGTAGTTTACTATATAACAACTCATTTTATGCATTGTAGTTATCAATATTACCAATGAAGTGAGTGATAAAAAGTGGTTATTTATAGTTGAAATAACCAAGTCTATTACTCTGGATGTCACTAACTATCAAGTACTAGTGTCTTCTCTTATTTTTGTAAAATCACCCGAACCCAGAACCCAAAACCTTCAGCATTGGAAACAAGAATGCTAATCACTGGATCAATAAGCCACAGTGTAATATATAAAATAATAAATAATCATATTACTATAAGCATTTTCTTTCAGAACCTTAAAGGGGTATTTAACTGCTAAACTCAAAAAATATTTTTCATTCAGGCTAACTAGTAATGAATTTAGCAATTAACAGAAACATTATTGGGGCCACCATGACCTCCCAAAATATTGTCAAACATGACATTTTTCGAGCTAGGTCCCATCGTCAAAAATCTCCCATAAGAAATAACATGGGGACAATCTTTAAGTCCCGTGACCTTGGAGGATTTTGATCCAAAAAAATATTGGCCATTATTGTCGTACTCTACAGCCTTTTCTGTAAATTCTTTATATTTTGTTTTGTAATTTGGGCAAGTAGTTCGGTCAAAATATGCTGATTACCAAGATGGGGTGTGATTTTGGAATGCATATTTTTGCGTGTTTGAGGGTATATTTGTGCACAGTTTCAAGACATGATGTAAAAAATGGGCATTTTAGATTGGTGCTATGCTCTAGTATCTATGTGGACCAAAAAAGAAGCAGGTTAAAGCCGATTCAAGAAATTTCCCAAAATACCAATTTTTGCAAATTTCTGGATCAAAAAAATTGAAAAATTGGTGTTAAATCACAGTTACAAGATATAATTTTTTTAACTGTCATTTTAGTGTAGTATTGTACTATAATAGATCATGTGGTAAAAAATAATTTTTTGAGTTAATAACCCCTTTAAGCCTGCATTAGATGGTTCAATGGTTCGTTCAAGTTTCCTTAAATTCAAGGACAAAACTTAATCAATCTTAAGGATGTATTGTTGTATTTTATTATCTTTACATATTTTGATGTTTTGTTCTTGAATTCAAGGAAACGTTAATGACCCATTGAACCGTCTAATGCAGGCTTTACAAGTCCTAGTCATCTCAAAGCTCCCACTGTGCTCAGCCGAAGGGCATGGTACGAAATACTGCAATAGACGCTTCGCTTAATTACAGCAAAGAGGGCGGTTTTGCCATCGTTGCAGCAGGAGACAAGCTTACCAGCCCCTATGGTGATGCTAGTGTGACATGAGGAGCGAATTTCAAATCCTGATGTGCACTTGGGCTGTTTTTTCCAGGCTAGGTTTTAAAGTAATTTATTGTGGATCTTCAGAGATTGTACAATACACTATTCTAAAACTTGTTATGGACATCTTAAATCAGATGCTTCTTTGACATCACACGATTTAAGTTTATATTGCAGGCGGGAACATGGCTCGCAAATCTAGGTTGGGTAGTTGAAAAATGGTGTTATAAAACAAGTTGCAAATCAAATTGACTCAAGAAAAAATTACCTGTAAAACAATGAAAAGTAATAAATCGCTATCAAACAAGGGCAAGATGCGCTATAACTATCAAAAAAATAAACTTTGTTAGTATATCTCTTCTTGCACCTGCGTTAAAACGTTACTAGGTATAACATACATTCAAGATGGACTATATTATTTCACTTAAAATCCAATGTTTTGTAATCCGAAGTTATAACTCCAAAGCTGATTAACAAATTATCTTCATTACCTGTAGTTGAGTGCCCTGAGTTACCATACGATGAATTAATTCTTCATTTGCAACTTTTTCTGCAATGGCTTTATCCAATTGAGCTTTCAATAAATTGTTAGCCTGGATAGTTTCATTAAGTACTTGGCGCACATTGGCAGTCTCCTCTCTTGTTTTGTCTCTAAAACCAATTAAGAGACAAGACAATTGATGTACTAGTACAGTATAGTCAGCAATCTCAGCAAGCATAAGGTTGTTATTACTCATGTAAGGGATACACATTTTCTTAGGTTCAATGTCTAAAAGTTAAAAAAAAGTCATGGGCTCGTTGATGCATAATGTTGATGTGAGAGTGTGTCACCCTATGACTTACAGTGAGGCCACAAAACTGTGGAAATAATTTTCTTTCCTCTGTCCCTCATCACATTATCTTTAGCCAGATATTGCAAAATTAGACAACCCTGCTTCTTCTTTTCATATGCCCACAATCGACATTATTCATGTCATTGTGGTTTTTCTAGTTACCCAGTTGAGATAGGATAGGACTCCTGTTTGCTCCTATCCATGCCATTTAGCATTTTGTCCTGATCAACCTTGATATATGTAGGTACTACATTAAAAAATATGTGCAATATATGTCATATCAAACAAGTCATGTCCTGTTTAAAGCCAGAATTGAGCTGTTCCTATTCTTCTACTGTAGCACTTACTTTACCAGTCGGACACATTTTAGTGTAGGCTACTCTTCCTACAGTTTATTCTGCGCCTTCTTTTGCCATTCTTTACGGGTCACTTTGCATGTCGATGCATGCAGGTGAGATTTTAGATATTTGTGTGACAGTTTTTTTGACAGTCCAATACATATCTGATTGGCCCGATATTTTCTTGTGGTGATACGGATTAAAAATAGGAATGATATTGCAAAGTCAAATATGGGTTTGGTTCCAGCCCCTCTTGGAGTCACTCAAATCTGTCAAAATATTGAATGGTAACTTTTGTAAAAGACCAACATTTTTTTAAACTTACAGGTCTCTGTTGGTTGACTGTAGATGATTCTGGGTGCTAATCAATTCCTTCCCCAATTCCGAGATGCAACCGCGGCACATATGCACCAGGTCGGTCAGGCTATTATTTCTCATCTATATAAAAGGAACAAAATTGTGGTAAAAATATTTATTTTGAATCGTGATCAGAAAATTTTCAGTTGGGTCTTATAACCTCACAAAACATGTACACGTACGTACACAAAGAAGAAATGTCCTTACAGTAAAAACTACTTGGTGCTAGAAAAGGAAGTCAATATAATGACAAAATTTTAACGTTAGTTATTTATTTCTTATTTTTACAATAAAAATAGGTACTGGCCGCTGTTTCAAAGTTGAATTCCGCACATTTTTTTGTATGCTACAAGGTTTTTAAAGTAAGACACAATTCTATGAATGAAACAAAAATGTAACAAGATTATCATGGGAAATATATTACCGGTTGAACTAAGAGATGGTTCCAGTTGATTTGAATATTATTACAAGACTGCTTAAGTTGTGTTTTGAGCAAATTCATATCATCTACTAGAATGTTAGCTGCTTCAATGGATTCTCTTAGTAGCTGGCTCTTTGCACTAAGCTCCTCTTTGAATGATGTACACTCAATTTCATGATCCGTTTCCATGCGACCCCTATAAACTGCACAACCAACAAGAATGTTATAATTATTCATTTTAAGAGCCTGTCAACCGTAAGGTTATTATGCTCCACTCTAGCCTAAAGGATGTGGGTAGGACAGACCAGTGCTGGACAGAACCAGTCTTGATGCAAAGAGAAATCCTGCACGTATCCATAATCACATAATATGTGATAATATTAGTATCATTCTCATTACAAAATTTAATACTTAAGCCTCTTCCTAATAAGTACAATTACTAAAGTACTGTAGGCCCTACTACATTCATAAAAGACATTGCAACCATGGTACTTACATTTATGTTTTTCCATCTCGGTCCTGAGACATCGGACTTGAGCGGCAAAGTTATCTGCTCTACACTGAGCCTCTTGTAATTGACCTTGCATTGCCTCAACCTGTGATTGGGTGAAGCTTAGTTTAGCACGTAGTTTTTTATTGTTTTGAATGAAACAACTTTCCTCTTTTGAAAGTTGGTGAGCATTGCTAATGTCCACCTCCGCGGGTTGTTTGTTAAATCGAAGTTCTAATTTCTCCATTTTCTTTAATAAAGCTATATTTTCCTCTTCAAGTTGACAATTCTAGGAAAGAAACATAAAAACAGTTATATATACATAACAGTAAAACAATGCCTGACGGCATGAAGATGGAAGAAAGGGAGCTGCTTGTCACTACTGGTTGACTAGATCAAGCATCATGAAGATGTGGGCATTTGAGTTAGTTAGTTATTGGGGTTTTAGGGCAGAAGAAGAAGAAAAGACACTTAACAAGTTCAACTAATCATGTTTTCAAACCACTTCATCAAATTTAAGGTACCATACTCACAAGCATGCATTAATATACTAGTAAAATAAAAATGAAAGATCTGCTGAAAGCAAATTATGCGTATGTACTTTCCCCAACAATATAATGCTTTTGGTCAAAACTAAAATGTTACATTTAGTTTATTTGGCTACATTTATCTGCTACAGGCAGACTCCGGTCCATTTTGGACTGTGAAGGTTAAAAAATGAGGTGCTATTTACAAAAACAACCATAGTAAAAAAAAAGACAATTTGCAGGAGATCAATTAAACTTCATCCACAATGAAAGGGGGGTGAAGTCAGTCGCATCCCCAAAGAGTATTTAGTGTTTAAAAACTCTTTCACGTGCCCCCTGGCTTATGCGAAACGACTGACAACAAGGATGCCAGCGCTTGATAACCGGAGAGGTAAGTCTAATAGGAAGATGGATAGAACAAAATGCCCCTCTAGGGGCAATAAATGTACATTCTTATTCTGGAACGCTGGTGGAATCACCAAAGATAAGTATGTTGAATTTAAAAAAGTAATCGCTGATAGAAATGTGGACGCATTCGCAATAACGGAAGCAGGTGCTATTACTGAAGACTATAAAAATGACGAAGCTTATACACAATGATTTACGATGTACAAACTAAAAAGACAAAGGAGAATCTCTTCAGGCATCCTAGTTGGTGTCAGGGTGGGGATCACTTGCCGTTTCAAAGAAATACACGCAATGGAGGAGAACGACAAAATCGAGATTGTTCAAATGGAAATATGGAAAAATGGCACCAAGACAAAATTCATCATTGTATATAACCCACCCAGAAATTAAACAAAACTACTAGACTTGGTCGATATAGACAGCAATGCAATTTTAATTGGGGATTTTAACGCACCAAACACACTTTGGAATTATAAACAAACGACACGAGTAGGATCTATTTTAGAAGAATATGTAGACAGCAATCCGCTAATATTGGTAAATGCAGAGGAACCATTCACTTTTCTGTCATACAAAGGAGACCTGTCAAGACCCAATCTAGTTTTTACCCATGCCAATCGACAGACCTGGGTAAGTTACTTTTGAAAGTAATGAAATTACGTTACTCATTACTTCAGCCAAAATGTAACTAAATTACTATTTAGTTACTTGTCCAAGAAAGTAATAAAATTACGTTACTTTTTATGAAAAAAAGTAGTGAAATTACTTTCAAAAATTACTTTTTTAATTTAAAATGTGTCTGACGTGCGGACGGGTATGACGCAAGTGCTTTGTCTGCCGATGGCGGGTCTCAGACAGCGTGTTATCCACGCCCACACTTTAAAACCAGCGGAAGCCTATCACAGAGATATTGTAGATTTCGACGTGTAGATGTATAGTAAATTATTGATTATGCGGGTGACATCTATCGGCGAAATGTTGTAACTAGGCTACATAACAATGTAACAATTCGACTATCGATTTATTTGACACAGACTTGAATGTTTGATGTCAAGTAGATAATTACGTCGTCAACGGCACTCGTCATAGGCGGAAGTACCAAAAGTAAACATGGCTAGGGTCTGAAATAAAAAGTCAGTGACTCCGAATCTCTCGACCAGACCGACGAAATGTTGGAAATGCTGCATGCACATGCACATTGCTCAAGCGGGCGATACGTAGAAAGGCAGCTGGCGCACTGGCCTAGTGACTGATATTTGATACACAAAGGCGCGGGCCCGCGCGGGAAAAGTAACGCGTTACTAATGCCAAATTACAATGATAAAAGTAGTGAAATTACTCTTCCGTTACTTTGAGAAAATTGTAATTAAATTACTGGCTCGTTACTGAAAAAAGTAATTTCGTTACAGTAACGCGTTACTTCCGTTACGTTACTACCCAGGTCTGCCAATCGACAAGAAGAGGTTAAACAAGAAAATCTGGAATCCCCTACTGGAGCAGGTCATAAAATGATATTAGTCACTAGAGAAAAGGGAAACAAAGAGGAAGAGGATACAAAGTGCACATGGAATTTCAAAAGGCAAATTGGAGAGGGTTTAGACAAGACACAGAAAAGGCATTTGACGAGAGGGAGCTGAAGAGAACATAGATAGGGAGAATGCACAAATAATAAAAATAATACAGGATGCAGCTGAAAAACATATACCTAGAGGCAAAGTAAAACGGTTTAAACATTTTGGAACAATGAACTCTCAGTGCTCAAAGATCAGAGAGATGAAGCAAGGAAGAAGGCTGAGAAACACAAAACATGGAAGATATGATAGAGCTAAGGAAAAGACAAGCAAAACTAAAAAGGGCCATACTCGAGAGCAAAAAGAGGGGATTAGAAGAATTTGTAGAAAATATTGATTACCAAAAGGACGGGAAAAGGGCACATACATTCTTCTCTAAATTAAATAACCAAGAAAAAAGATCAAACAAAAATGAGTTATTAGTACACAATGGAGAAGAAATACACGATGATAAGAGGAAAGCAGAAGTGATATGTGAATTTCAAGCTAAACAAGCAAAACCAAAGAAAAATAAGCACACTAAAGTAGAATTCCAAAAATTTGTGGATGACATAAAAGACCCATATAACTCACCTTTCATAATGAGCGAATTGGAAGAAGCACTAAGAAGGCTTAAAATTAAAAAATCACCAGGAGTCGACCTGATATACCCAGAATTTCTAAAGAACCTTGGCAAGGAAGGTAAAAGTGCAATACTAAATCTCTTGAATAACATCTGGAAATACAATATTCCTGATATATGGAGGAAAGCAGAGATAATACCACTGCTGAAAAATGGGAAGGATAGCTCAAAAGTCGAAAGCTACAGGCAGTGGCGGCCTGACCATACAAATTCGGGGCCATGGCCCCGCGGAAAATAGGTGGGTGGGTGGTCAGCTCAGGGTGTATGGGGGTGGACGGTCGTTGTGTGGACGTAAGTAGGCCAATTAATCATTGAGTGTTAGCTGCATAAATATGAGCCATAAAAGAAATAGTATCGTGCCTATGTGATGAAAACTTCCTGAACAAGCCAATACCCGTGTCAGATGGGAATGTAATTGTGATGGTTTTAAAATGCGCGCTCAAAAGATCGTGCCAAATAAACTGAAAAAGAACAAGGTCTCCCAAACGCGCGGTACCATCAAGCATCTAATATTTTTTTCTGTAACCACTACTACCAATGGTGCCCGGTGGGTATGGGTGTCCGCAAGGGGTGTGGGTGGGGCAGGGGGGCAGGTGCCCCCCCTGGTTTTGCTTCCAAGATCCCTAGCCAAGCTTTTAACATTTGATAGTCTTATTTTCTTCGGTTTCTTCTTGAGCCAACATTTTTGTTAAAATCGAAATGCATGAATTAGCTTTATACTCAAGCAAGACCCAACCCCAATCGAGCTCAAAGACGAGACCTTCCAGGACAGTATAGCGCCCACCCCACGGGAGTAAGGTAGCGGCCGCAAACTATACCAATGATTGTGTATGAACCTATATATTACTTGCGTAGACACAGGAAAAAAGTGTATTTACACTGATTTGTGTTAGCGCTGTGGTAAGACAATTAACTAAAATAATCAAATAGGTACATTAAATTAAAAATAGAAAATTACAACACCCCTAAAATCATAAATAACATTATTGTAAGGCGCCTACCAATTATAATAAAAATCAAGGACATATTTAGCTATTGCTATCTCAGACGAATAAAATAAATGTACAGGTAAATCAACTCCACACTCTTATTATTTGTATGCATATATTATTTTAGAATAGTAGTTTGGTTGTGAATTAGAATATTTGTTGCATTTTTATATAAATTAATTAATATTAAAAATTGAGAAGGGTACACACGTCGCCTGAATATCCTGGTAATGTCAATTCGACTGCACAAAAACTACATTATTTTGATGTTGCATTTAGCCACTACTTTTTTTTAAACGCACCAAATGCACTCTAAAAACATGGTTTAAAAATTTTCGCCTGCGGCGCTATTGTTTTATTTTGCCCGTCCCGGACAAGATTCTTGTGGACGCCCTTGCCGGTAAGTATGCTTAGTTTGCCACGACGTATGCAAGGGCTCACCTGAATACGTGTTTTAGGACACCAAAATTGGGTGCATGGGCGCCCGCAGAAGGGCGGATTCCCCCTGGCCCCGAGCAAGCAGAAATGCTAATTTGCCCTCATTTGATGTGTTGACCACTCCATGGATTAATGCGAGTTTTGACCGTCACAATAAAAGGTATGCAAAAGCAAAGATGTGAGGTAGGGGAAGTCATATTATCTCAGTGGACAAAAAAGCTAATAACCGCCCAACTAAATGTTGAGAATCTGAAGTTTTTGACTAAAGTACAAAAAAGGGGGGGGAAATTATTATTTTGAAGGTTTCCTTTTAATGGTTTTCTAGTTTCGAGTATCGACTGCACAAAAATTGCATAATTTTGGTGTTGTATTCAGCCCACTACTTTTTTCTAAAACCCACCAAACGCATTCTAAAAACCTGATTTTCCAAAATTTCGCCTGCGGCGCTATAATTGGGGGGGCTCCGCCCCCCAAACCCCCTGTGCTTGCCGAACGAAAGTACAAACTGTAGCTTCTACCCCCCCTGCCAAATTTTTTTGCGAGCGCCCATGCGTGGGTGGGTGTAATACTATAAAGTTGGCCCCGCGAGTTTTCAGGGGTTCAAGCCGCCACTGGCTACAGGCCAATAGCCTTAACATCGATGATGGCTAAAACAATGGAGCATATGGTCAACTATAGGCTAAAAACATTTTTAGAATCGAATGAAGTGTTGGCAAAGGAGCAGGCAGGTTTTAGGCAGAACAGAGGGACACTAGACCAGGTGGCATACTTGCAGCAGGATATTAAGGAAGGGTTTAATAAGAAGTTATCTACACTGGTAGTTTATGTTGATTTTAAGACTGCATTTGATATAGTAGATAGAGAAATACTTTTAAAAAAGATGAAAGAGATGGGAGTACCACACAACATATACAGATGGAGTAAAAACTTTCTAAGTCAGAGATATATAAGAGTAAGATGCAACAACAAACGATCACGGTATAGAAAAACCAAGGCAGGAGTACCACAAGGGGCAGTAACAAGCCCTACTTACTTCCTGATATATATAAACGACTTGGCGCAATATATACAGGAAAGAAGCGAGGTAAAGATCAAGTTATTTGCGGATGATGTGGTGCTTTAGTGTAGTGACAGAGAAGTACAGAAAATGGAGTAAGAAATGAACAAGGCATTGCAAGCATTAGAAGAATGGATCAGGGAAAATGGGATGGTAGTGAATGAAACAAAAACAGTATACAATTATTGTACAACAGGAAGAACAATGCCCCAGTTTAGCCTAAAATACAAAGGAGTAAGCTTAAAATACGAAGAAGACCCAATCTATCTTGGCGTAATGATGGATAAGAAAATGACGATGTCTAGCCATATCGACAGAATGTGCCAATTAAGTAATAAAAGACTAGGCTTACTGAAAAGAGTATCAGGGGTAACTTGGGGAGCCAATGTCAATACACTATATCTACGACATACAAAACATACATACGTCCAGTGGTGGAATATGGAAATGCCATGTTGATTAACACTTCAAAAACACACTTGGATAAGTTCAACATTATCCTGCATAACAGGATAACAGGCATAACAGGAGGAGTGAAAACCACACCTATCACCGCAATGGAAACAGTAGCTGAAGTCCCACCACTGGAAGCAAGGAGAAATGTAGCAGCTGGAAGCCTGTACGAAAAAATGGTTCGCTTGGATGTAGATTATTGGGACAGAGATCCCCAAGAAGGCCTTAAAACACAAAAAACATTCATAACTGAAGCTAGAAATGTAGTGGGAAAGTTAATGGGGGAAGTGATAACTGAAAACAGACAAGAAATAGGAAAACCAAACATTCATATGTCATCATTGGAACTTGGAAGTAAACCATCAACTAAATATTGAAGGAATACAAGAGAAAAAGAAGAACTATCAAGAGGAGCATATGAGAAGTCTAGCACTAAGATTTATTCACAAAGAATTCCCAGAGAAGGAGTGGCTGCATACATACACGGATGGATCAGCAACACCAGGAGAAGGGAATGCAGGTGCAGGAATACACAGTAGAGAGTTTGAGGAATCATTCCCAGCAGGATCAAATGGGAGTAACTTTGATGGGGAGATGAGAGCAATAAGCAAAGCGTTGGAGAAGATTGAATACTTAAGAGAAAGGAAGGTGGTGATACTAACAGACTCAAGAGCATATATCCAGGCTATAGTGAGTAGAGAAGAAACAGAAGCAGAAATAAGAAACTGCAAGATAAGAATCCTGAGGTTGATGAATGCAGGTAACACAGTAATGCCCACAGTGGATACCGGCACACTGCGGCATAAACGGAAAGGAGAAGGCTGATTTCCTTGCTAAAATGGAAGTAAAACCAAGCAATTCATAAACAACATTTTTATACAGATCAGCTAAATCACATCTGAAATCAGCCAGCAACTCGGAGGTAAAGAAGGCATGGAAGGAGAAAGGCAAGAATAAAATGTGGAGTGAGGGTAGTTAATACAAGGAAAGGAAGAAATGATAGGGCAAACCATTATAGGAGAAGAACTACAAAAAGCACAGTTTAGACTAGATACCGGCCATGACTTGCTAGCAAAGCACTTACATAGAATAGGTGTGATGGAGAGCAGCATGTGTAAACTCTGTGGTGATGGAACACAGGACAGACAACATCTATTTAGATGCGCTACATTGAAAGGACACTATGGGGAAATGCCAGGGGGTATGGACAGGAGGGAACAGGAGTCCTATCTTTACTGGTTGTCAAGACACATGATGACATAGATATGTCAATGTGGGCATAAGAGAAGAAGAAGAAGAAGAAGAAGAAGACAATTAATGTATTAAAATTCTAGTTTTTGTTTTTAACTGTGTATTTTGATAATAGTTTTTATTTCTGCTATGACATTTTGTCATAGTATTTCCCAGAAAGCCAAAAAAGCAAAAAAAGCTTTGGACATTGGTTGTTTTTGTAAAATATTTTGAAAAATTATGATTTTTTTTTAAAGATAGTGTTCCAGAAAGCTCTATAGGATATATAGGATATATCTATAGTTAAAACATAGAACATCTGGACAGCTGTCACCTAAATGCACCGCCTTAATGTTAAAATAAAAATAAAAATTCAATGGACATTGGTTGTTTTTATGAAAAATTTGTTGTTTTTCAAGCGTGTGACATAGGTTGTTTTTGCCAGAACTTTTATGATGGGAATATTCCCAGTGAAAATACAAATTTTTTGATGGATTGGGTTTGAAATCGGTAATTCTGGACATTGGCTGTTTTTGTAATTAACGCCTCTAATTTGACCCGTGTCCAACATTTAATCGGGTTGGGGGGCACAATGCACTACTCCATTTGGCATTTCTTGGACTAACATGTTAGTAGGCCTGACAACCATACCTTATGCCTAGAATATTGTACTTTTAACACTAAAACTATGTAATAGCCTATAGTATTGAAAATAAATTCTTCCCCACACCAAATTTATCTCTATGTATTATCGTCGTCACCTTATAACACCCTACAACACATTATATTTGGAGCTTTTGCTTAGTACTAATTTAGTTTTTATTCTTTCCATAGTCGAAAATTTTACTTTAAATAATTCTACAAGGATAAAATAGTATCAGTACCTTCCCATCTTCCGCAGAAATAGTACAGGATATGTGTGTTGAACAGAAATCCACAACAATGTCATTTTTGCGGTAGAAATGTGTTGTGAACGGACAATGAGCCAAACTGAAGTTCACGATTATCACGGTCATGTTCAAAACATTTTCTAAAGTCATCAGACATAATTTTCTATACTTAAACTGCCCCCCTGTGAAAGTTGCAGCATTGAGTATGATTACAGTGAAACCATGATGCATTCGGATTAACATAACGCATTTGAATCACAACACAGCTACTATAGCATTTTTCATGGTTTAATTGTTACAAAATGACAACATTTTGGGTTTACAAACATTTTTGCGACCCACAGTTTGGGAAACGTTGCTCTAGATATAGGTGGACAGCCATCTACCACTAAACAACCCACTAAGTTGGAACCAAGATGAGAATATTATTATACTTTAATACACATACTCGTTTCTGGAGAGACATTGCGTTGGCTTCCACAATATGTTGTTGGTTCTTACATTGATCCAATTGTTCCTCCATAATATCTTGTGCCAATATTTTTATCTTGAGCTCACTTTCCATTTTTTTCCGTGAGTATGATTCTACAGCATTCACTGGAATAAAAAGTACCAAAGAGTGAAGTGCTATAACAATAAAGACATCTAATTCTAGGAAGCTTCGCAAATGCTTTTTCAGGCGCGTTGTTGGATGAGCGTATTTTTGATAAACAAAAAAACGTGAAATTGCGATTTTCATGAGAAATAATTTTTCGATTGCGCTCAATTTCACATTAATATATTAAATCATAAAATTAAGGTTCTATGAAAAAATCATTACAGTCGGATAAAGCATGTACGTGTTATAAGCTGAAGATTTTTTTTTTAACCGAAAAAAGCGAAAAATTGCGATTTTCATGAGAAATAATTTTTAGATTATGCTCAAATTTCACACGAATATATTATAAAATTAAGGTTCTGTAAAAAAATCATTACAATCGAATAAAGCATGTTGATGTTATAAGTCGAAAACAATTTTTAAAAATCGAAAAAAAAAAGTAAAATTGCAATTTTAATGAGAAACAATTTTTTGATTACGCTCAAGTTTCACACAAATATATTAATTCATAAAATTAAGGTTCTGTAAAAAAATCATTACAATCGAGTAAAGCTTGTCGAAGACAATTTTTTAAAATAAAAAAAAAATCGTAAAATTGCGATTTTCAAGAGAAATAGTTTTTAGATTGCGCTCAAAAACGTGGCAGTTCTAAGTACAGAGATTTTGAAGGCCTCCAGAAAATTTCATTGCAATTGGAGTATCGGTTTAGCCGAAATCGTGTTAACAAGCACACAAAAATACAAAGAGATAAAATAAGAAAAACGGAAAAAAAATTGTAAAATTGCAATTTTCATGAGAAATAATCTTTCGATTGCGCTCAAAAACCTGGCAGTTCTAAGTTCAAAGATTTCAAAGGCCTCCAGAAAATTTCATCGCAATTGCAGTATCGGTTTTGCTGGAATCGTGTTAAAAAACACACAAAAATACAGACAGAAAAAAACAAGAAAATCGAAAAAAATATCGTAAAATTGCAATTTTCATGAGAAATAATTTTTCGATCGTTTTTTTTTGAACCGTGCAGTTCTAAGTTCAGAGATTTCAAAGGTCTTCAGAAAATTTCATTGCAATTGGAGTATCGGTTTAGCCGGGATCGTGCTAACAGACACACAAAAATACAAAAAAAAGAAAGAAAAAAAAACATTCCGGATTTTTTTCTCCAGTGTAGTGAAATGGAATCTTCGCTTTGCTCGCTTCGCTCGCTTCGCTCATCCAATAAGCAAAGCCCTAGAGATAGATGAAAGGATCAAATAAAACAATGCGTAGAAGAAAGAGGGAAATCACGGAAAGAATTAACAAAGAAAGGCTCTGGGAAGACAGTAAGAAATGGAGTGAACTTGTAGAAATGTCAGTCATAGAAGATAGCAAGGAAAATGAGAATTTGTTGAGCCTGGCTACTAAGCACTAACAGTATGTAGCCCAAGAACGCATCACCAGACTCATGAAGGAACCGGGTGTTCAATATTATTAATATTGAAATATTGTAGACTTTCACGACCCGTAGATGAGTTCTGGATGATCCTTGGGCTGTTGCGTCGTGTCAATGATGAGGCACTGCTCGACGTTTTGCCACCCATGTGGGATGTTTAGGTTAGTTGGCAGTCTGGATTTGGTAATCCACTGATGAGCTAGGCTCCTTCACTACCTGCTACAGCCACACCCATTAACAGCAAGCACCTTGTAAATTTGTATATACTCTTTGACCTACTATATATTTAGCTACCATTTTCACTATGGCAGACAGTGGCCATCTTCGTTTTTCTCCCGAGTGATCAAGACCTTGTGTTGAAACCTTGAGCGTGTAAGATTCGATACACCTTGGTCACTGCATGCAAACATGATTGGATAAAAATGAATTGTTCAAAGACATAAAACATTTTTGATTTTTTGTTAAATTAAATGTGACATTCTCAGCCTATTTTCAATTTATTATTTATAGTGAATTTAAATCATAATGGATTTTGCTCAAAATGTTTACTGCAAGCTCTATACTTGTACCGGATGTCTGTTTGAAATTTCAGTGCTATCTGTTTAGCCGTTCGGCTGTTCTGCAGCAAACTCACTCACTCACAGACAAAAAAAAAACACAAAACAGATCTAGTACCGTTTCAGTTCAATTGTAGACTTCGGTCGCTTTGCTCCCTCGTGTAATAAATATCTACAGTTCTGGTGGCTCTTTGCTTAAAACCCATTCTGAGAGGTGACAGTTTAATTAATTTCATATTATGATCACGTTTCAAGTGCAATGTTCAATATTCTTAATAGGGATGCCCAACGATGTGAAAATCCATTATCGATATCGAAAAAAAATGACCAAACGATATTGATATATATCGATATTTTCCCTCCAATTTTTAAATATAGTTTCCATGGCAGTTCCCCCGACATGTGCGTCTTCCCATCGCCACGCCCACTGTATGACACCAGTTCGAACCGTGCCGAGCGCACTCTAGGCAGCAGGAGACGACGCGATGTCGACTGGATACTGCAGAATTACTCGATGCCAAAGCTACCCAAAACCGTGCCATGCTTAGCCGCACCGGGCCACGACCGTGCTGTGCCGAGTGCACTCTAGGCACCAGCAGACGACGCGACTGGATACTGCAGAATTACTCGATGCCGAAGCTACACATAACCAATTTTTTTCATTTTCTACGCGTTTTTAACGCAATTTTGGTACTTTGAAATATCGCTATGTAGAAAACAAATATCGATATCGAAATTAATTGAGTGTATCGATATATATCAATATATCGATATCGATGGGCAACCTTAATTCATAATATGTGCACCAGCAAAGATAAAATTACATTTGGCTAAAAAATACAGTACTGAAATGTCATGTACCGTACTTTTATTATGCACTGTAAGTACAATAAAAGTAAGAGGGAACATTCAAAGCATATTAAGAAAGAATTAACTGCGACAGATAGTCTTTATAAAATATATTTAGGCATTTTTTCAGAGTTATTTATAAAATAGGTGTAGATGTATTCTTAAAATTGACTTTAGAGCATGTAGTTCATTTTCCCATGTACAGAGAAAAGGTTTATATTTAGTGAAAACGGAAAATGTGATTTTCAAGGCTGAGAAGATATCTCTGCGTTTGATCAGGTAACTTAGACATGGGTCATATTATTGGATGAGCGGAAGCGAAGACTTCAATTTCACTGCCCCCCCAAAAAATTTAGCTTTTTTTTTTTTTTTTTTTTTCCGTCTGTTTGTTCGCTCGATTCCGGGCAAACGGCATATGAGATCTTGATGAAAATTTGACCGGAACTTCGTTTTCTCTGAACTTAGAGGTGTATTGTTTTTGGGTACAATCGAAGAAATATTTCTCATGAATATCGTACTTTTACGATTTTTTTTCGATTTTTAGTGCGATATTTTCGTGACATTTGGGCCGATTCTGACCAAACGGGTGGGGCTAGAACGTTCATATTTCACATGGACATTAAGATTATGGTGATGTAGTACCTTTTGAAAGAAAAAGTTGAAAAAGTTAGCTAGAATCCATAGAAATAAAGGTTTTAATATTAGTTTTTCAATTTTTAGTACGATATTTTCGTCACATTTGGGCCGATTCTGACCAAACGGGTAGGGCTACAACGTTCAGATTTCACATGGACATTAAGGTTATGGTGATGTAGTACCTTTTGAAAGAAAAAGTTGAAAAAATTAGTCAGAATCTACAGAAATAAAGGTTTTAATATGAGTTTTTTTGAAGTTTATAATACCAATTAACAAATAACAATAGAAACTTGACAACAATCACCTCCACAATGCATTCAAAAAGCACTTGCAAAGGAAAAGTGCAAACAAACGCACAAAACGCAAAAAAAACTTACAAAAAAAACGCTCATCCATCAACGCGGCGGGACTTTAGCGTTTTCCTAGTAATAATAATCAAACACCCGGTTCCAGCATAAGTCAGGTCGGGGGGTGACGTATCACCAGTTTCTCAGGCTGTGGACTTTCAATGCTTGCTATAGCCAGGCTCAACACCTCCTCATCTACTTCGATGTCTTCTATGACAGGCATTTCTACCAGTTCTCTCTATTTCTTTCTATCCTCCCAGAGTCTTTCTTCATTAATTCTTTCCCATGATTTCCCTCTTTCTTCAACATTCCATTTTATTTGGTCCCTCCATCTATCTCTTGGGCGTCCAACCTTTCTTACTCCCCCCCCCCCCCCATGTGCGTTCAAATTCTCTTCTTGGTATTCTATCTTGTTTCATTCTTCGTACGTGCCCATACCATCGAAGTCTTTCTTTTCCTATTTTATTTCGTAAACTTTCCACTCCTAGTTTGTTTCTTATTGTTTTGCTCCGTACCTTGTCTATTTTTGTTAAGGCTACAGAACTTCTTAAAAATTTCATCTCTGCTGCTTGTAATCTGCTGTCTTCCTTTCCTCCTATTGTCCATGTCACGGATGCATATGATATTATTGGGAGGAAATACATTTTGTACAATAACATCTTGCACCTGGATGATATTTCTTCTTCATATTATTCGTAGAAAATAAATTTAGGATTTGAATGGACAATTGTTAAAGCCAATTGCATAACAGTTAAGATTTATCAGTATAAATAAATGCCAACATGCTAATACACATTCATTGTACATATCCACTAGCAAGGTGATTGCAAGTGCATTGTAAATGCTAAAAAGTAAAAACATATTATTTTGATCATAGAGGTCACATTTATGTAATTTACGTGTAGAGGAAATAAACATAATATTCTTGAGTTCAGTACTTAAGAGTACCTGCTGACAGTGATGGTTTGAGGCGAGTGTAAAGCGCGTAATTTTGATTCAGGAGGTCATGGGTTCGAAACCTGCTAGGGCAATCTTAACTGAAAGTTTTTTTTAAGGATATCTTCGGTCGTTAATGTAAATGCAACGAATTAAGACTTCTTAAACAGCCCTCGGACAAGCCTTTCACAACATCTAAACTCCAAAATACCTAGGTCACATGAAAAGAAGCATGAATTGCACCCTAAGCAGGTATCCCATGAGTAATTTAAAATAAAAATGCTTGTAGTCTGGCACACATAATAAATTATGGTTATGAAAACCAACACTTAAGTGTACCTATATTGAACTTTTTATATGCACAAAAGAGGGAAGAAGACAAAGCCGAGTCTCAACGAACTGGGCATTATTTATTTTGGTCATGCTCTTATCCACATGAGATGATCACAGCAGTTCATCAGGTCCAAAAATGATACACAACAACATGAATATGACAAATTTGGAACCGGAAAACTATAATCTTAGAATGAGTTAAAAGCAACGTTTGCGTGGAGCTCTCATCCTCCCTACTTGCGTGTGACTGGTTCAGACCACCTACCAACCCCAAACCTTTAAAATAAGACTGGTCCATATCATGCTGGTCTCCACTGGGACCAAAATTGTGATGAAGATTTTGTAAATTTTTGTGGATCGGAGCAAGCAACAGAACCGCTAGCAACAAACCTATGAAATTCTGTTAAAGGTGCCAACTGCCAAGGAATACTTAATTATTTAAGAGTGCATAGAAGCGAGAAGAGTCGTCTTGGAAGATGCAAGTGTTTCAAGGGGAACCTGAAGTGCCCCACTAGTTTCAGAGAGTGAGCTGAATTAAATTACTGTATTTATGCAAATATAGGCCTCAGGTATATTTAAAAATATTGAGTTCAAAAAGTGGGGTGCAGCCATTATGCGGAGGTATTTTCAATAGCTTTTATAACATACTGTTTAAAGTTTAGTGGTCAAACAAAACTCAAAATAGGGGTGCTGCCATAACTCGAAGGCAAAATATAATCGAGTAAATACAGTAATTGTGTTCTATCCATATTCATAGTTTTCTCATACCACTATGAATTACAAATAATGACTAATAATTTAGCTGTCAAATCAAATCTAAATTTTACATTGAATTATCATTAATTTTAAGTGTTTTGACCTCCAGTGAACCCAAGTTCAAACCAAATTTTGTCCGTGGGAAAAATAAATACTAAATAGTATATTTTTAGTGCGCTTTATAACAATTATTTGTATTTTGAAATTAAAAAAAATGAATGATACGTATTTTAGGAAAAATCTGATTTTTGACAAACATTTTACCTGAAAATATGACTTATTTTTACTAGCCATTAGTATAAAATGAAATTTCTGATGTAAATAATTATACTTCATCAAAATTTAGTCCATTTTTAATAAAAATGTGATTTCACCTATTTGACCATCACTGACTTCAATATTTGTATTTTCAAAATTTTTAAATTGTTTGTAAATAAATATTATAATAGGGAATATTCCACTTAATATTTTATATTTTATTTTAATTCTTATTCATGTCTTAATAATCACTGCACTTTTTTTTATTTAAAAAAAATGTTTTTTGAGTAATTTAAACAAGAATTAAATGGGTCCCCCAGTTTGCGCGCCAAAAACGAGCGTGCGCCATCTTTGGACGGTACTACGTCATAACTGTGTTGAGTCAAGGCCAATTGGAAACTAAATGTACGTATATTTGTACATATTTACATACAGACGGCGGTGCTCGGCCATCCGCTCAACACAAACACTCCACAGGGATGTACATTTTCACCGTCTTTTGTTTTTCTTTTTTCGTATGTGACAGGAGATTTCGCGAGATCATTGTGATAAAGAATAACGAGCATTTTGTCTTGAGTTTTTGCATAGCCTAGGACTATCATGGTATTCTTTATCTACAATAGGCTTTAATTAGTCATCAAAGTAAGGTTTTTGTGCGGGATGTGTGTCAGAACACGGAAGTGCAGGTTAGGGTTGGCAAGCTAAGCCAAGGGCTTGTCAAGTGAGTAATTTTAGTATTCACATACCAATGCCTATATCCTACAGGAACGATTGGCCTAGACTGTTGTATTATAAATAATTTTCTACGTCTAGGCCTAGACCTAGGACTGTTTCAGTTTTGTTTTTTGATTGCAATGTCAACTTTTCTCGTTTTCTGGCTAGGCGTTAAATGTAAAATGTCCGCCATCTGTTTACATTACTGTAGGCTACGCTAGGCGCTGCTTTGTTTAAAACACCGCCGTCTTGATGTATATCTCGATCCTACTATAATACTATTCCAACATCTTTGGTCTGGATGTATGTTTATCCAGACGGCGTTGGATCAACACAGTTCTGACGTCACAGTCGTTTTTGCCGCTTTAAAAAAGTGCTGCTTTTAAAACGGCTATAAATCACTGGATTATTATTTCACGGAAAAACAAAGTACATATTTGTAATCGGGACGAAATACTTCTTCTAAAAAATCTATTCGTACAGTATTTGGCGGAAGTGGAATATTCCCTATTAGCCAATAACGAGGAGCAACTAGACTCCAAAAATATATTTTTTTTAAACTAAACTATGATTTTATAGATTTTAACTTTTTGTCCTCTATTGAGAAAATGGGCTAAGATCGTCAGTGGATCCATATCAGTTTTTGATAAGTACTAGTACATTAAGTACCTTCTCACCAATTTTCATGCTTGTACTCCCCAAATGCACTATTTATAGTGGGTCTAAATGGAGCTATTTTCTTGAACTGTCTTTAAGTATTGTTAGGTATTAGCTATTTTTGTGTTACCTAGTTAGTTATTTTTACATGGTTTGTAAGACTGGAGAGAGGCAGGAGAAGGCAGGAAGGGGAGAGTGGCTAGGCTAGTGTGGGGAAGGTTGTGATGGAGTAGGAGCAGGGGAGTGTGAGTGATGAGAGTTTTAGTTAAAAAGAGGTAAACCTGTGTGGTAATTAAATCTGAGTGTAGCAAGTATTAAGTGGTAGGCTAGTGTTGTGGCACAAGATTGTGAAGTGGCTAGGATCAGCGAATACTCAAGCGTAAGGATTGTGTTGGCTACTGGCTTAAGCCTAGCATCTTGTGTGTGTATCTTGAAGCGTCTTTCTTAATATGTTGTACCTATTATGGACAAAAGAGACTTACAATAATTGTAGATTATAATCCCCACTCCCTACTATCTCCTACAGTATTAAGACTCTTAACAACTCTATGCATGAGAATGAATGGGCACAGGCAGAACGTGCGAGAAGAGAATGTGGAGAAACCAGTGGCACTGCTCACTTATGGGCATGGCCTACCCTTAATGACCTATTTCACAGCCTGTGTCATAAGGTCTGTCCCACCTACCATACAAGCCGGTGAACTGAGAAGGTGGGAACTGGCCTACCAGTGGATCTGCAAATCCCGCCAAAAACCAAATTTAAACCTACGGTGATTCTCCTCCCTCTTTCCCCCCCCCCTCCCTGTCACCCATTCATTCACCCCTCACCCCTAGCCAACAGCTAGCCTAGTTTTTGTTTCAACTCAGTCTCTCTCTCTACACTCACTGAGGAAGGTCACGTGGACCGAAAATGTTTTGATTATGTAGTTTATTTGTTTATTTGTGTATTTGTGTTTATGTTATCTTTCGCGGCGCGCCTACTCCATTTAAGGTAAGCTGTTGGCACCCCTCTTTATGTCATTCACACGAGTTACAGAACTGATTAGTTGGGTAGGGCCACATTATTAATATCACTTCATCAAACTCCAATATTCAGTTATGTACCAATGTCCATGTTTCAAGCATAATAACAATAATAACAATAATAGCCATGACTTTGGATGATCACTGGGCTGTTTCGTCGTGTCGATAATGAGGCAGTGCCTCATAAGTCATCTACGGGTCGTGAAAGCCTACAATATCTCAATAATAGCCGTTTATTAGCACATGGTTAACTAATTGTACATTCAGTTTCTTTGGAATTTACATTCATGTACAAATTTACACTATCAAAGTTGAAAGCTTAGTATAGCTCTTACAATCATAATAAACAACAAAACTTGAGTAAAAACATATTTGGCCAATACAACATTGTTCAACAAATAAAAAATAAAAAAATTGTAGACCAGATATCACAATCGATTGCTGTGAGAGTAGGCCATATGTCATTTTGACCACATTTTATACTTACAAAGCTGTTTCTCAAAATGTTTGTCTGAAATATATTTGGCAATTGACTGTTTAATGGTGCATTCAGTTTCAAACATTTGAATTTTTAAATCTTGAATGTCTCGCTTCAATTCTCTAAATGTTTGCTTCTGTCCATGACTAGATATGCATTCCCTGCAATAACCACACTCAAGAATTAGTAACATACTGTATCTAGGCCAATGTTTGCTTCTGTCCATGACTAAATATGCATTCCCTGCAATAACCACACTCAAGAATTAATAATGTATTTAGGCCAACTTAAAGTAATGAGGTTTCGGTTACGTACCGTACTATAGCAGGGGGATGAAATTCAAATTTGTTATACCAAACCATTATCTGGACCACCTTATTAAGCACATTGTTTAATTCGTAAGATAAATATAAACACAAAAAAATATTCAAATACATATATGACATGAGATTGGAGAAGGGTTGACAGGTTGGGAAAGCAAAGAGAACATAAATCCCAGCCAGAAGGGCTGGGGGCAACAAAACTTTTCACCTGCTGATGACAACTGCAGCTAATTTAAAGTTGTTACCTTAATCCACAATGTGTTAGCAATGCAAAAATACCCTTTCTCACCATGTTGTTACCACTATGAATGTAGACAACACTGACAAAAATTTCAGAATAATATCTTGCCCTGCCAATTTATAAACTAGGAAGCTTTGCAAGCGCTTTTTCAGGCGCATTATTGGATGAGCGTAATTGGTGTATTGAGCTGCCATGTGTTATGCACAGGGCTCGAATTTTAAAATATTTAGCACTCGCCCTCCGGGCGAGTGCTCTTGTAAATTTACTAGTCCGAAGTTAAAAACACTAGTCCGTATTCCTATTCCAAACCACTACTAATACTACTATAACTTAAATACGTAATTTCGTAATAATAAATAATTACGTAATATTTGGCTACCCTTTACAAATGGACCATGTTTATCTCCTACGTTAGATATCTCACAAACAGTACAAACATCGCATTTAGTTGTTGGTCAAAACGTAGCCACGTGTGTTCTGTTAGCCAGCATTCTTGAAAAAGGCACACACGATTCTTCTCATGCATATTTTGTATTGTCTGCAGTTCGATTAGGTTTCTGTTTCTTGTTTAAGTTATCAACTCCTTGTAAATAACGCCACATATTTGTTGACCGCGTAGTTTGAAACGTAATGCACTCAATTTATGTTAGGCTCACTAAAAAAATCACTCCGGGCGAGTGATTTCCAAAAGTTACTCGCCCGTGCAACAATACACTCGCCTCGGGCGACCGGGCGAGCGTTAAATTCGAGCCCTGGTTATGCACATTTTCTGTTGTTCTGTGAAAAAATCATGATTAAGTCGAATTTTTTTAAAGTAGGAAAACGCTGAAGTCCTGCCGCGTTGATGGATGAGCGTTTTTGTAAGTTTTTAGTTTGCGTGGAACCACTTTACCTTTGCAAGTGCTTTGTGAATGCATTGTAGGTGATTGTTGTCGAGTTTTAATGTTACTTGTTAATTGTTATTATAAACCTCAAAAAAACTCATATCAAAACCTTTATTCTATGGATTCTGGCTAACTTTTTCAACTTTTTCTTTCAAAAGGTACTACATCACCATAACCTTAATGTCCATGTGAAATTTGAACGTTGTAGCCCCACCCGTTTGGTCAGAATCGGCCCAAATGTCACGAAAATATCGCACTAAAAATCGAAAAAAAATCGTAAAAGTACGTTTATTTTATGGGTTCTGGTTACCCTTTTCAACTTTTTTTTTCACAAGGTACTACATCACCATAACCTTAATGTCCATGTAAAATATGAACTTGGTAGCCCCACCCGTTTGGTCAGAATCGGCCCAAATGTCACGAAAATATCGCACAAAAAATCGAAAAAAATCGTAAAAGTGCGATATTCATGAGAAATATTTCTTCGATTGTACCCAAAAACGTGGCACGTCTAAGTTCAGAGATTTCGAAGGTCCCCTTCAATTTTCATCAAGATCGCTTATGCCGTTTGCCCGGAATCGTGCGAACAAACAGACAAAAAAACAAACACAAAAAAAAACAAAAACATTGAAGCTAAATTTTTGAGGGGTCAGTGAAATTGAAGTTTTCGCTTCGCTCGCTACGCTCATCCAAAAAAAAAAAAAAAACTTGTAATTTAAAAAATGAAAAAATCGTAAAATTGAAATTTTCATGAGAAATAATTATTTGATTGCGCTCAAATTTCACACAAATATATTGAATCATAAAACTAAGATTATGTGAAAAAATCATTACAATCGGATAAAGCATGTAGGTGTTATAAAGTCAAAGAATTATTTTAAAAAATTAAAAAATCGTAAAATTGCGATTTTCATGAGGAATAATTTTTCGATAGCGCCCAAATTTCATATAAATATCTTAATTTATAAAATTTAGGTTCTGTGAAAAAAAAATACAATCGACTAAAGCATGTAGGTGTGATAAGTCCAAGAAATTTTTGAAAAATCGAAAAAATTGCGATTTTCATGGGAAATAATTTATCCATTGCGCTATAAAAACGTGGCATTTCTAAGTTCAGAGATTTGAAGGCCTCCAGAAAATTACATTGCAATTGGAGTATCGGTTTAGCCGGAATCGTGTTAACAGACACACAAAAATACAAAAAAAAACATTCCGGATTTTTTTCTTCAGTGTAGTAGAATGGAATTTCGCTTTGCTCGCTACGCTCATCCAAAATTAATTACTGACAAGAATCGTGTTTTACAGAGCTTTACTAAATTGTATTTGATTTGAGGAGCATAAAAGATGGATGCAGAACATATCAAGCCGAAGTGGGGTCCGTGAGTGGACCTTTCTTAAACATATTTTGGAATCTTGGTAGCTTAAATACTTTGGTGTTGACAATGTAATGTTTTCATTGTTTTGGTGTTGCCCGTGTTCACGTGCATGCATAGCGATATAGTTAACGCATCAGTGGCAGACAAGTCTCGCCTTGATGACTCATGCATGCTATGCTGCAGCTGCAAATGTAAATGTGGTACTCGCTCACTCGTCCAACAACGACTTTGGCATTTTCCTAGTGTAAGTACACGAAGTACCGGTACTTAATAAAAATAATAATAACAATAATAATAATAATAATAATAATAATAATAATAATAATAATAATAATAATAATAATAATAATTGGATGAGCAAAGCGAAGACTTCAATTTCACTGACCCCCAAAAAATTTAGCTCGGGTGTTTTTTTTTTTGTTTTTTTGTCCGTTTGTTCGCCCTCTACCGGGCAAACGGCATATCCGATCTTGATGAAAATTTGACAGGACCTTCGAAATCTCTGAAGTTAGAGGTGTATTGTTTTAGGGTACAATCGAAGAAATATATCTCATGAATATCGTACTTTTACGATTTTTTTCGATTTTTTGTGCGATATTTTCGTGCCATTTGGGCCAATTCTGACCAAACGGGAGGGGCTACAACGTTCATATTGTACATGGACATTAAGGTTATGGTGATGTAGTACCTTTTGAAAGAAAAAGTTGAAAAAGTTAGCCAGAATCCAAAGAAATAAAGCTTTTAATATAAGTTTTTTTTATTTTTTGTGCGATATTTTCGTGCTATTTGGGCCAATTCTGACCAAACGGGTGGGGCTACAACGTTCATATTATACATGGACATTAAGGTTATGGTGATGTAGTACCTTTTGAAAGAAAAAGTTGGTAAAGTTAGCCAGAATCCATAGAAATAAAGCTTTTAATATAAGTTTTTTACGGTAAATAATAACAAATTGACAAGAAACAATAGAAACTTGACAACAATCACCTACAATGCGTAGGCAGCAAAACAAAGCATTTGCAAAAGTAAAGATATCCCACGCAAACTAAAAACTTAAAAAAGCTCATCCATCAACGCGGCGGGACTTTAGCGTTTTCCTAGTAGTAGTAGTAATAATAATAATAATAATAATAATAATAATAATAATAATAATAATAATAATAATTTGATAGATACATACAAGAAACGACTAAAGTCTATCCTCAAGACGCAACTAAACGGTAAAAACAAGATCACAACAATAAATACATATGCTATACCAGTACTGACATATTCATTCGGAATCATTAAATGGACGCAGACAGACATCCACGCGTTGGAAATATTAACTCGTACTACACTTACCAAACACAGAATACATCATCCTAAATCAGCAATAGAGAGATTGACACTTCCAAGAGAAAAAGGAGGACGGGGCCTAATTGATCTGAACAACTTATATTATAAACAAAGACATTTTTAAGAAAATACTTTTTTACAAAGAGCAACCAATCCACACTTCATAGGGCTGTGGTGCTAGCTGACAAATCATTAACTCCACTCAATCTAGCGAACGAAAATGTCAATCTACAAGGGAAACTCATAACTGACGCTTCAAAAGAGTTACGTCTCTCATAAAAGACCCTACACAAGAGACATTATGATGAACTACACAAAGGTCACGTAGATATTAAAGCATCAAATAGGTGGTTAAACAACGGGGAACTATTTGGAGAAACAGAAGGTTTTATGATGGCTATTCAAGACAGAGTGATTGCGACGAACAATTAAAAAATACATAATACAAGATGCGACAGTAAATGATCAATGTAGAAAATGTAGTGCAAGGGGTGAAACAATCGAACACATCATATCCGGGTGCAAGTCACTATGTCAAACAGATTACCTCTACAGACATAACCAAGTAGCAAACATTATTCATCAAAAACTAGCAATCAAATACAACCTCATTGACACACACACACCTTACTACAAATACAAACCAGAGAAAGTACTAGATAGTAAAGATTACAAATTATATTACGACTGCACAGTTATAACAGACCAAACGATACATCACAACAGACCGGATTTAATAATAATTGACAAGAAGAAACAAGAAACTACCCTTATCGACGTTGCTATCCCAATGTGCCATAACGTCGAGACCACGTGGAAGAAAAAAATTGACAAGTATAGTGAACTTGCAATTGAGATCAAGAAGATGTGGAAACAGAAAAAGGTAAATACAATCCCATTCATTATATCAGCAAACGGTATCATACCGAAGAAGCTACATGAAAGCATTAAACAACTAGATCTTCAACCCAATGTATACATCGAGACTCAAAAGGCAGTAATACTCAACACGTGTAGAATAGTTCGTAAATTTCTAAACTAAGAATGATACTTCGAGATTTCGAGACAGCTTCCATCCTGACATGGTTTTCGTGGTTTCCCATAGTCCGAAGAGCAAATGCTAGGATGGCGACGAGAAATCGGCCACGACCGTACACAGCAGAAAGAAAACATCATCTACCAACAATATTACAATTTATAAATGACTTATTTTAGTTAGAGTTAAGACAAAGTAATAATGTATGTAAATAGGTACACATGGAAGTACTTGACGTAAATCCGTACAACATGTTAGCTCCGGTTTTAACCGAGTTTGTATGAAATACATCCAATAAAATAATAATAATAATAAATAATAATAATAATAATAATAATAATAATAATAATAATGTTCAAGATAAAATGGATGGGATCAGTCTATACATAAGACCAAGGCAACAAAATGTGACCATGCAGATCAAATTTGAACAATAATTTTAACCGTGCTGTTGACATGCCATGCCATTACCACATAACAGATTGGAGAGACACTACTATTAGTAGTAGAGTGCAGAATAACCAAAATGATATAACTACTACAATTAATAAAAGTTTCAGTTTAAAAAGCAAACAAACTTATTGAATATTGAAAAATGAGATATTAGGGCACAATAAAGTAAAAAATTTTGCTAGTCCAAAAATATTTTGTATGTTCCTATGAAGTATAAATGTTATGGTCTTACGTAAATGTTAAGTAAGACTAGCAGTATAGGCCTACAGAACTAGTAAAGACAATCCTGTGCTGTAAGATAGTTAAGGGATGCAGATTGAACAGGGATGATAGGACGGAGGATTTCTGGACTCAACCAGACTAATGTCCGAAAGATGTAAGAGACTATGCTCATGTAACCATCTATTGTATTGTAGTGTTTTTTCATTATAATTGTAGCTTGGTATAAATCTAAAATAATTTCAAATTTTTATTTCAAAGATTTTTTCTGAAAGTGTCTTGTAAGTGGTATTTGTATAATGGATGGAGATGATTGAAAAGTGAGATAATATTAGGGCTAAATAATATAAAATTGTGCTAGCCTATAAATAAAATATGTTGTACCTTATATGACGAGTATCAATATTAAGGTCTCGAGTAAAGAAAAGATGTTTGTTGTGATGATATGATGTGTATGACATGTAAAATAGCAAAAATGCTAATAAAGATATACTACTACTAAATAAATTAATCTGTATTATAAATTCACATTTTAAAATTGTTTTGTGTTGTTAAAAGTTTGGTCCAGATCCAGCGCCATGTTGATTGTTTGTTAGTAATTTTTAATGCTTTGTTTTTGATAATAGGATGCTAAATGTTGTTAAACTCCGCACTAGGAATGGCAATAGAAGACAAATTTCATACTTAAATGCACTTGTTAATGCCAAAATATTGAGTCATTGTTTTGTATTTTAAATGTAATATGTCATTGTTGAATGACATTAAATGGTAGCCCAAGACAAGCATTGATTTATCTAAAGAATGAGAGGAGAAGAGTGGGAAGACCTCAAAACAGATGGCAAGTACAGGCAGATGTGGAGTAGAGAGGAGAGGAAAAAGTAGAGAGAGCTGGTGTTGCAACAAGAGAATAATGAAGAGATGAGGTGCCTAGCATCAAATATTAAAGCATAACTTACATCTCAGCTTTCATAGCAGGCTCACAAGCTTGTTCATGCTCTAACTTAATCCACTCCCTCACAAACTTCTCTTCATGGTCAGCATGTATGGATCTTCCCTGCAACATAAAAAGCATTGTATTACCGTAACATTAATATTAAATTGAGTATGATCAATGATCAATGATCATGCATCATGCATCACATAAACCTAAAATCAATGTAAGGTTAACTAAAAAATGCATTACTGACATGATTACGGTATAAAAACACGAAGAGTAATTGATAAAGATGAAAATACCAATGGCAAGCAAAAGAAAAACAACAAAAAGAACAAACACATTTTTTAAAATTACATAATATTGTAATCTTGATAATAAGATACTAGTATAAACCAAATACTATTATACACAAATTTGTGTCTACTAATGAAGGGATGGACAAACCTTGGCCTTTGAGTTTCGAACGGAACTCGAACTTCTGACCAAAAAAGTTTTGAACTTCGAGCTCAAACCAAACTTCCACATAATAAATGTTGAAAATGGAAAACAAGACATAAGACACAACATTTCAGCACTTTTTTGCGTCCTTTGTAGTATACTTCCGAGGTATTTAAATGCTTCTGCAATGCCAGCCTTTTAAACCCTAGTATTATCTTCTTTGATTTTGTTTCTTTTCTTGTCTATTAATTTCACTCTTTTAAATGTTATTTCATGTTAACTTCAGTGTTCCTCATTCCATCTATCTACCTCTTCTGTACTTCTTAAATGGTATTCCCATCTCACTATATATCTGCAAATATTAGTTTTAATGTTTCACTTCTGTGGTTCAACTTTACGCAGTATGTATCCATAACAGGAATAATGTAGGGACATCAATCCTTGCGAGCCCCGTTTATTCAAACCAAGTATCTACCAAATGGTGTTTGAACACAGCTTTTTTGTTGTGACATATGTGCTTTGAATTCTTGTTATTAGACTGCTGTTCTACTTCTGCATCTTTTAAGCATTCCCAAGCTTTTGCTCTTGGGACACTGTCATATGCTTTTTCTACATCCAAGAATACCATGAACTTTTCCCTTCTCCCTTTTCCCACTTTTTTTCCATTATTTGTCTGAGCGCAAATATGAGATCTAGGGTTTTGAGCGCCAGCTCTAAACCCATATTGTTCCTCTCTCAAACTTGGCTCTACTTGTTGTCGTAGTCTTCGATCTAGTATTTTCTGGGTATATCTTTGCAAAACTGGCTCATCAGCGTTATTCCTCTATAATTTTTTACACTTCTTCCTGTCCCCTTTCTTAAATGTTGGCACTATAATTCCTTTCCCCCAGTCATCTGGTACCTTCTTTTCTTTCCAAGCGCACTGGTAAATCTCCACATCCAATCTATGCCTGCATCCCCTGCAGCCTTGATCATCTCCACAACTATTTCCTCCTCTCCCGAGCTTTACCATTTTTCATGGCTTTTACTGCTTCAACTCTTCCCGTCTTGATATTTCATTTCCTATTATTTCTTCTATTTCTTCCTCATTGGTGTTCTGAAAGATTTCTGTTGTTAGGTCCCCTTCCTGAGTTTGGTTATGATTAGTATCAGGTAACCTAGGCATATTAAGTAGGTTTTTGAAATATTTCTTCCACTGTTTTTCACTTCTTCTGGGTCAGTAATAAGAGATTCATTGTTGTTGGTCAGGTATCTTGTGATTTCTTCTGTTTTTCTTTTGCTTCTCATTAGTCCATACAACAATTTCTTATTTGTATCAAAGTCCTTCTCTAATTTTGTCTGCAAATATTTCCATTGTATTTTTCTTTTCTTCCATTACTATTTTTTTAGCTTCATATTTTATACTTTTTGTACTTTTCTTCATTTTCTTTAGTCCTGTTTTTTATCCTTTTCCTTTCGGGCTATAATAATATATAATAATATATTATATATAATAATAATAATAATGTTCAAGATAAAATGGATGGGATCAGTCTATACATAAGACCAAGGCAACAAAATGTGACCATGCAGATCAAATTTGAACAATAATTTTAACCATGCTGTTGACATGCCATGCCATTACCACATAACAGATTGGAGAGACACTACTATTAGTAGTAGAGTGCAGAATAACCAAAATGATATAACTACTACAATTAATAAAAGTTTCAGTTTAAAAAGCAAACAAACTTCCTTTAATTTGATTGGCAATCTACAAATAAATTAATCTGTATTATAAATTCACATTTTAAAATTGTTTTGTGTTGTTAAAAGTTTGGTCCAGATCCAGCGCCATGTTGATTGTTTGTTAGTAATTTTTAATGCTTTGTTTTTGATAATAGGATGCTAAATGTTGTTAAACTCCGCACTAGGAATGGCAATAGAAGACAAATTTCAAACTTAAATGCACTTGTTAATGCCAAAATATTGAGTCATTGTTTTGTATTTTAAATGTAATATGTCATTGTTGAATGACATTAAATGGTAGCCCAAGACATGCATTGATTTATCTAAAGAATGAGAGGAGAAGAGTGAGAAGACCTCAAAACAGAATGGCAAGTATAGGCAGATGTGGAGTAGAGAGGAGAGGAAAAAGTAGAGAGAGCTGGTGTTGCAACAAGAGAATAATGAAGAGATGAGGTGCCTAGCATCAAATATTAAAGCATAACTTACATCTCAGCTTTCATAGCAGGCTCACAAGCTTGTTCCCATGCTCTAATTTAAATCCACCCCCTCACAAACTTCTCTTCATGGCCCAGCATGTATGGATCTTTCCTGCAACATAAAAAGCATTGTATTACCGTAACTTAATATTAAATTTGAGTATGATCAATGATCATGCATCATGCATCATGCATCACATAACCAAAAATCAATGTAAGGTTAACTAAAAAATGCATACTGACATGATTACGGAAATAAAAACACGAAGAGTAATTGATAAAGATGAAAATACCAATGGCAAGCAAAAGAAAAACAACAAAAAGAACAAACACATTTTTTAAAATTACATAATATTGTAATCTTGATAATAAGATACTAGTATAAACCAAATACTATTATACACAAATTTGTGTCTACTAATGAAGGGATGGACAAACCTTGGCCTTTGAGTTTCGAACGGAACTCGAACTTCTGACCAAAAAAGTTTTGAACTTCGAGCTCAAACCAAACTTCCACATAATAAATGTTGAAAATGGAAAACAAGACATAAGACACACAACACAAGATCAGGAACAAACAGAAATTGTTACAATTTTAAAATATTTAGTGAAGTTGTGTAGACCTACATGAAAATGCCACATTAATCTAATCCAAGTTTGGTGTATTTATTTTAAATTGCGTAAGATAAGTTAGGTGTTCTTAACCAGGCAGAAATTTCAATATAAAGTTCAGGGAATGAGTTACTGGCTTTGCTGTACTGGTCTGCTCGGGAAGAGAATGTGCAATTTGAGAGTTGTCCATTGTAAACTTACCATTATGCTTTAGTAAGTCTATGTTTTATGTTTTTATGAATTTTTAAAAGTATTTTTAGAAAGGCAACAAGGATCGCAAAAGTGTGCCCCGATAGAAAACGATCCTTGTGTGTTGTCACTCTTAGCCGCTTGCGGGAAATAATATTTCAAACAATTTCTGGTGTAATATTTAAAAAAAAAGTTTTGGTTAAGTTCAAAATTTTGATAAATCCTGAAACAAACTGCATTTGCATTTAGTGTTTGTGGTTGGGAAAAGGCGAGAGGAGACCAACAGTTACCTTAAAGGATGTAGGTAGCTGCTTGAGACGAGGTACACATATTTTTATTAACAATTAACAATTTACACAAAAATTTATTTGCATTTAATATTAAAACAGTTTTAAGCATATTAAGTGCAGTTACAAAAAGAGTAGGTAAATCAATCCAACCTATTGAGGTAAAAAGTACCTAGGTGCTGTATAAATTTGGGTTAATAAGTTTTTCAATCATGATATGAAAATATTATGATAGTAATGTAGGTAATACCTTTTCAGTAGATTTTCTCAATTCTGAATGCAAATTTGACAATCTGTGCCTTTCTTCACAGACACTAAAATAAAATAAACACACAAATAAATAACAATATTGGCTAATGCAGGTAGGCTTATACTGGTATATGCATTACATACATACACTGTATTAGTATAAGTATTTAGTAGGTTGCTAGACACTAAATGTGAATGGGGCTATGCCCTAAAAAAAAATAAAAAATACATCTAAGTAGCTCAAAGTGGTCTACATTTGATTTAGACTTTAAAACATTTTCAGTTAAATGCATGTAACTCAATTTGAACTTATAAGTGCAAGTCAAACCCTATGCTGTATTCAACATGGAAATGCAAGTTACTCACAGAGTTTCATTTTTGTTTGTCAGCTCTTGGTGTTTGTCTGTATCAACTTCTGCATTGCTTTTGAGTCCTGATTGACTGACAACGCATCTCTCAGACGGCCCTGAAATAGAACTCCTCAGGCATTGAAGGTGAGTTTGGTGGTGATGTTTTGGAATAGGGCATAGGTACAACTAGGGTTGCCAGATGTCCCGTATTACCAGGGAAATCCTGTATTTGATGAGTATTCCCACGTCCTGTATTATGTATCCCATTGGGATTGTCCCATTGACCCAAATTGCAATTTATAGCATCTGGCAACCCTAGCTATAACTCTCTTGAGAATAACGGGGCTCTTACCTTGTTTTTTTTCGGAAGGCTGAAAAATGTGTTGTGTTGCATCATTTATTGTTGAACTGGTAGCCTGCAAAAAAAGTCAAATGTGTTCACGAATAGCCAGAAAAATGGGAATATTCTATAATCAAGGGTCGAAATTAACTTTTTTTGACAAAAGCCCTTCGGGCTAATGGCAACAATAGTTCTCTAGCCCGAGAGCATTTTTACTAGCCCGCATGTTTGGCCCAACTCAAATGCACGCACTCAGGTGTTGATTATTTCTGCTGAACAGTTGGTAATATCTTTACTAAATTTTGCATGAAAGTACTTTAATATCGATATCCGCAAATGATTGTAAAAAAAAGCTTTAATGATCCATTGAGAGACGTTAGTCCAAAACGTGAAAAAATGGGAAATTCAAAACATGGATTTCAATTCTGGAAATTTCCACCAAACCATTTATCTTACAATAAAACCAAATTAACCTGCGCGTTCACATTAATTTGAATGTTGATATTCACTATTCAGTATGCAAATTTGCGTTAAGAAAATCTACACTTGGAATAAATTCCCAAAGTTGACCAAAATGGAGTAAATTACGGTGATTTCACTAATTTTTAATTAAAAATCAATCAATTAATTTATGAATACGCTTATTAGATATCATTAATTTATTCTTTATTGATTTATATATGTATTGTTTTGTCTCCCGAGCACTAGAGATGGGAGGGAAGCCCCCTTACTGGTTGTGCTGACGGTGTGGCTCAGTATGAATGGTGTTTGAAGTAACCTTGCTCATGATGACAACATGCATGCAGAATTTGCTTCTTGCGTGGCCCTACCACAGGTTTGGTTATGTGTTGTGAGTTTTGTTTGCATGTAGTTAGCTGATTTTTAGTGGCCACCATCCGCCTGATGAATCCCAGAAGGACGAAACGCGTCGTGGATTAAGGTGACAACTTTAAATTACGTAGCTGCAGTTGTCATCAGCAGGTGAAAAGTTTTGTCGCCCCCAGCCCTTCAGGCTGGGATTTATCTTCTCTTTGCTTTCCCAACCTGTCAACCCTTCTCCGATCTATTCTTTATTAACGTTAATGTGAAATTTGATAACAATTTTATAAACCGTTTACCCGAAGAAAACAAATCGGAAAAAAACAGAAAGTTGAGTAGATATGTAATTTAGACCGACTGAGCAGCCGAGGCAAAGCAGACCTGTCATCTTCACAGGTTTTTGTAATTTTGTTGTTTTATTGAGTTATAGTGTTATTTTGTTTGGGATTGAATTTTCTCGTTGTAAATTGATCGCTCACATCTCGATTAATTTGCAAATTCATATTTGAATTTAACTTAATTGCTGCTAATTTAGCTTAATTGCTGTCACAGGGTCTTTAGTAGTAGTAGTAGAGAAAGACCACTGTGATTGACATTTGACACATCAACGTGAGGCACGAATTTGCATTTGATAATGTATTTTAATTCATTAATTAATTATGAAGTAACTAATGATGATGCTAAGAACCTGTATTATCTTACACAATTTTTAGACAAATATAATATATTTAAAAAAAAAAAATCCTACACATTTGCAGTCAATTCGTCAAATTATTATTTCTTGTAGATTTAAATCGCAATGGATCTAGATGATTTTGTTAGCAGTTCTTAGAATAACTCATACCGGATGTCCGTTTAAAATTTCAGCACAATCTATTCAGCGATTCGGCTGATTTTTATAGTACAAAACACACTCACACACACACCCATAAACCCACACACAGAATAACCAAAGTGCCTTTTGAGTTGAATTGTAATCATTTGCTTCGCTCACTCATCGAATTTTAAAGTAAAAGGAGAAAAGCCCGATATAACAGTGACTCACACCACTAAGTTCATCCCTAACCTCGCTTATTTCTACTGTTTCGATAATGCTTTGCAGTTCATTAACTTTATTAAATAGCCTTGTACTCTTTTCTTCTTCTAATTTGAGTCTTTTTTCCATCTCACTAATTAACTTCATTGCCAGCAAAATCTCATTGTCTCCTTTATTCACTATTAGTTTCCATGCACCACATGCCTTGCACTCACCCTTGGCTCGTGTATTCTCGTCTTTCTCATTTTTATTCAACTTTAGCTCCACTAGTTTCTTCAAACGTTTTTTTAACACATTTTTATTTCCACTAACATCTCCACCCAGTTTTTCCCAGTTCACTCTTTAAATCATTCACATTTAACGATTTAATATCCATCAGCAGCTCTTCAAGCTCAAGTTCACTTTCCGCCATCTTACTTAGGCTACTTCTAGTCTGCAGAGAGCAGCAGCTAACGAGGGTGACAATGGTGGTGCCACTAAACCTCGACAGAGAGCAGGTGCATTACCAACCCCCCAAAGAACTGACCACGACCAGCCGCTGGCAGAGGGACTACGCCCACCAGCCATGTGTCTGCAGAGCGCAGTGGGTATGACTCAGGGTGGTGAGACCACACCACGACAGAGAGCGGCACCAGCCTCAACCCCCCAAACATCTGATCAGCAACTGACAGCGGGACTACGCCCACCAACCATGTGCCAGAATCAAGTGACAGCCCAAGACCTGCTGAATGGAGAGCGGATGGCTGAGCGAGATGAACAAGTTATGACCGTCCCTACCTTTAGAGATATTGTCAAGTCGGATAGGAAGAACAAAGGAAGTTTTAACCTGTACATTAAACCAAAAGATGTAAATCAAATTAATGACAATGAACAAACGAAGAAGGCAGTCCAAGAAAAAATTGATCCAACCAAATTAGCAATCGGAGTCAACATGCTACGATCCACAAGGAATGGTGTTTTAATAGGTTGCACTGACAGGCAATCCCTAATTACTCTCAAATCAAATGCAACTGAACTGATGGGAAATGAATACTTAATAGAAGACAAAGTACCAATAAAGAAAAACCCAAGAATGATGATCCATAATGTAAGACATTATGGAAATGATGATAATACATTGATACAAAAAATAGTCAATCATAATAACCTAAAGAGTGATCGAGGTGATTTCCTTATGAATGTTGTATATAAAAAATCCTCAAATGATACATTTATAAACTTAGTGATTGAAGTGGATCCTTACACGAGAAACGAGATTCTGCAACTTGAAAATAGAAGAGTTCGCGTGGGTTGGCAGACGTGCGATGTCACCGACCACATTGACATCAACAGGTGCTACAATTGCAGTGCATTTGGACATTTCGCCCGCGATTGCAGGAACAAGCCTACATGTATATACTGTGCGGGTGACCATAACGTAGAATCTTGTGTCTCCGACTATCAAAATTGTATAAATTGAATAGATAACTGTAAATATAATCTCAAGCTTGACGTCTATCATGCTGCATCATCGAAGTCCTGTCCAATATATAAAAAATAGGCCTATACAGAAACCTAAGTGGCAAAGTAAATTATGATATGCCTAAATAGCAACTACCACACTTACAGAGTATGGCATCTAAAAATAAAGGGAAAATTAATTACAACATCATCTATCTGAATGCTCAAAGTTACATAAAAAACAAAGACGAAATTGATAAACTCATCTACTTAAATAAACCTGTGGTTATGTGTTTAGTGGAAACACACGTGACTGGTGATATTAAATTAAGTGAACTTTCTGTGATAGGATATCAATGCGTGAGGTGCGATTCTAATAGCAGACACACAGGTGGAGTAATTATTTTTGTGAGAAGTGGTGCCAAGTATAAAATTGTACAAAATCTGACTAAAAGTGTGCCGATGGAATATTGGACTCTAGGAATTCAAGTAACGATTGATAAAGTAAAAAAACTTGTTTGTGGACTGTACCGTTCTCCTAGTGGTAATTTGAAAAATTTCATTTCATTTTTTGAAGAATGGATTGAGAGGGCGGTAGGTATAAACCTGGCTACAATAATAATGGGTGATTTTAACATTGATATTTTAAAACATACCACGTACTCCAATAATCTCAAAAATATAATTGACTTTTCTGGCCTGAAACAAATGGTAAATCAACCAACCCATGTAACTAAAGGTAGTAGAACATTAAAAGATCTAGTTATATCTAATGACTTTGATGTCAAAGTAAACATCCGGGGATATCCCATAATTACAGATCATGAAACAATTTATATTGATTATAACCTTCCTATGACCGACAAAATATGCAATGTCCAAAAGACATATGAGAAAAGAGATCTTAAAAAGTTTGATACCGACATATTTCAGTCTAAATTGTTGGAATGTAACTGGTATTGCTCATCTACAGATGCAAACCTGTTAGCTGACAACTTTGTAAATAACATAACTAACTGTCTTGACATTGTTTCACCTATTACAACAGTAATTTGTAGAGATACTAAATATAAACCAAAACCCTGGTTTACTGTAAAAACAAATAAGGCTTTGAAAACAAGAGACTTGATGTATAAAGAAGCAACTGTAATTAATACTAATTATGTATGGAATAAATATAAGAAACATCGGAATGATACTTTATCAATGATAAGGCAAAATAAAAGAGATTTCATGCATAACAATATTGATAAAGCCAAAGGTGATTAAAAAAAAATGTGGAAAACCTTAAAAGATATTATTGGATGAGCGAAGCGAAGACTTCAATTTGACTTTGTGTTTTTTTATTTGTTTTTTACTTACGTTACCCCAAGAAAAATAGCTCGGGTGTTTTGTTTTTGTTAGTTAATTGTCTGTTTGTTCGCTCTCTACCGGGCAAACGGCATATGCGATCTTGATAAAAATTGGAGGGGACCTTCGAAATCTCTGAACTTAGAGCTGTATTGTTTTTGGGTACAATCGAAGAAATATTTCTCATAAATATCGTACTTTTACGATTTTTTCTCCGGTTTTTAATACGATATTTTCGTAATATTTGGGCCGATTTTGACCAAACGTGTGGGGCTACAACGTTCATATTTTATATTGACATAAAGATTATGGTGATGTAGTGCCTCTTGAAAAAAAAAGTTGAAAAAGTTGATCAAAATTCATAGAAATAAAGGTTTTAATATAAGCCTTTTACAGGTGTATAATGAACAAGTAATATCAAGTAACTATAGAAAAAGTTTGGAGATTCCACATAAAAACGTAATCATTGGACAGAAATATTCCAAAAAAAAGCTCATCCATCAACGCGACTGGAAAAAGCGTTCGCGAAGCGGCCTAGTCAAAAACAACTGTGTACATAATGATATACAAGAAATAGTATTTGATGTTCCATGCTTGGATACTGATTTAATTGCAAAAAAAATTTAATCAATATTATGTAGATAGTATTGATGAGATTGTAGAAAGTATTCATCAGAATAATACCAATGTTTGCTTGGGGATAATCCACAATGCCCCTATCAATTGTGAGTTCAGTAAATTCGAAGAGATTACCATCTCTGAAATGAATAAAATAATTTTAAATCTCCCCAATAAATCTTGCACTGATGAGGGAATATCAGCCCATATAATTAAAACTGCGTATAGTGTAATTAAATACGACATGCTAAATGTAATAAATACATCACTCAATAGTGGTGTATTTCCTGAGAATTGGAAAATGTCGACTATTATACCAATACCCAAGAAACCGAATACTAATAAAGCTAATGAATTCCGTTCATTGAACATGTTACCAATTTACGAAAAAATCCTTGAAATAACTGTACATAACCAAGTAAATACTTAATTAAATGAAAATAAGTTAATATGTGAACAACAATCTGGTTTTAGGAAAAATCACTGAATCATCAATCAGCAATACAACATGTAGTTACTGAATGGAAAGAAGAAATTGAACAGGACAAAATAGTTGTTGCAGTGTTTCTGGACCTAAAACGTGCATTTGAAACAGTTGATAGACATAAATTGTTAAGGAAACTAAGTAGACTTGGGATTATTGATAACATACACAAATGGTTTACTGAGTATCTGACTGATAGGAAACAAAAAGTTAAATTTAATCGAAAGTTCTCTGATGTTATAATAGTAAGTATGGTGTTCCACAAGGGTCTGTGCTGGGACCCCTGTTGTTTTCAATATATATTAATGAATTACCTAAATTATTGCAATTTTGTTTGATAAATTTATTTGCTGATGATACCGTTATCTATTTGTCTGGCTATGACTTAAATACATTAATTGAAATACTAAATAGAGAGTTAAGACTAGTAACTGAATGGATGTCTGGCGATAATCTCAAATTAAATATTGATAAATGTAAATACATGATCATATCTACCAATGCTAAGTTAAAAAGACTGGATGTAAATACTAATAAGATAGAATTATATGGTGCAGTGATCGAACAGGTCACTGAAATGAAATATTTAGGATTTGTTATTGATAATGAACTTAAGTTTGATAAACATATAAAATATATTGGTAAAAAAATTAGTAAAAAGATAGGATTTTTGGGACGCATAGGTAAGTCCTTGTCTATGTGGTCTAAACAACTAGTTTATAACACTATTATTCAGCCTCAATTTGACTACTGTGCCACACTGTTATTGTTAGCTAATAAATCAGACCTGTCTCTTTTACAAAAACTTCAAAATAGAGGAATGCGTATTATAATAGGATGTAACAAATATACACCAATATGTGCAATGCTCACTTACTTGGATTTTATGAATGTTGAAGAAAGGGTGCACTATTTGTCCTTAATCTTTATTTACAAAATGTTAAACAATATGCTGCCTGAATATTTAAAATGTAAAGTTGTTATGGTAAAAGATATACATTCACACAACACCAGGGCATGTTTTAATAATAATGTGTATATTGAATTTAGGGGCAAAAGTGCATCAATGAAGTCGTTATTTGTGAAGGGTATTAAACTTTATAATAAACTACCAAGTAACATTAGGGAATCTGACAATGTTGGATCTTTTAAAAGAAAATGTAAATATTATATTATGAAAGATAAATCCATCTGATTGTTATTATTTTGTGAAGGGTCAGGGCTATACATCTGATAATGTTGATTATGTCTGATTGTTCTATTATTAAGTATGTATAAAGCATATTATATTCTGTATCGATAATAATAGCTGAACTCAGCTAATAATAAACGATTATTTATTTATGATTATTTATTTATATTGAAATTGACATGATAGACCAGGACAAGTTTCTGGATCTCGCATTGGACTTTAAATTGAAATGGAGAAATTATGCAAATGCCTTAATTCCGCTTGTTTCATGATGAAGGCACTTGCCTCACAATGTGACACCAATACTTTAAGAACGGTTTAGTTTACAAATATTCATTCTTTGATTTCTTTTTCGGGGTAATTCAACTAATGTAATTAAAGTATTTATTCTTCAAAAAGAGCCATAAGGTACCGGTACATGTTTCATAATATGTCATCCAGAGAATCTTGTAGACAAGTTTTCAAAAGCAACAAATTAATGACTATAGCAGGAATATACATCTTTGAAATCAGTCTCTATTTGTGACAGACCCACCACCACCGAAGTTAAGCAGAATCGGGCGTGGTCATGGGTAGAGTGGCTGACCGCTCTGCCCTGAAACTCACGTATACCGCTGGTTAGAGCAGATGGAGGGTTCGAAAGCTAGTGTAACGGCTTCGTTCTCCTCGACGTCTGCTCGGCAGTCCGGGTTAGTGGAGGAACCTATATGACTGTAAAGTTACACCGTCCTTTCGGATGGGACGTTAAGCCGTTGGTCCCCTTGGTACTTTTCGAAAGGAGTAGGCTACGTGCCGGTACCGGGTTTCCCCTCCTCCCTTCTGTTCATACTTCATCCTCATCTATCACCACTCATCATCTCGATTAGCCAAAGTGCATAAATATGAGACGTTAAGCAATACCCAATCACTCAATCAATCCAATCTCTTTCAAACAATAAATGGTATGGTGCACACTCTCGACACAAGAGGTAGATACAATTTACGTCAGAGGTGCCACCAATTGAAACTTTTATAGACGACTCAGTTAATATTGGTGTGAAAATTTTTGAATTAGTAAACTACCCGATGCTCCGAGGGATTCGGCATCCGGTCGTTGATCGACATGTAGATCGCTGCACTGGCGGTGCGCTACATCACAACATGGCTGGCGTAATTGTGATTGTGGACTGGAGCGTATATGGCGCTAACAAGCGTCAGTCGCGCTGGTTATGAAAATTTGGGGAATACTTCTAATCTGTTCACCTGCTAGTGCACATGATTTTTTAATTCGGGCTCTGTTATGCATTGGTTGAACTACTTATAGGCCTAGCTTGGTTTCGAATCAAGTTTGAACACTTAATAATTAATATGATTGTTCAAATTTGAATTTTTAAGTACTCGCACACCTCTAGTATTTATCGACGTCAATCTACTCACTTCTGGGAATGTTTCTCGAACAAAAGTCTCTTGAGTAACAGGAGAACTTTCTTTGGATGTAGAAGCACCAAAGTTGACTTCGATTCTATAAAGAGAAACAAAATAAACATTTAATATAATGGTGGATTGTACATGTTTAATATCTCTACCAAGTAGCTATCAACTTCATAGTTATTCTGCAGACATTATAAGTCAAATAGGTAATGTAAATCCAAATAGTTCAGTAGGCGTAGGCCTATACCTTATTATTCTGGTTGGTTATAATATGTAAAATGCATAATAATAATAATAATAATAGGCCTATAACAAATCTGGGCAGAGAAACACTACAAAAGGAACAATATTAGAGAGTACAACTCCACTTTAAGCATCACTTCTGTCCGGCAAATGGCGTATCCAAGGAGGGGAGGGGGGGGCAACCGCCCCTCCCCCTTTGCAAAAAAAAGTGTGAAGGAGAATATAGAAGACGGTAACTGTTTTAAAGCAAAATTTAAGGCAAACTACCATCTGACCAAAATAGAATTATTTTTTGTAGATACAAAGTTGGTTATTGTGATGCTTGCTTTTTTTTGTGATGTTTAGATTTTCTCTAAAATGACCTTGTAAGAGAATTTAGATTAAAAACAGGTTTTTAACAAATTTTCACCAAAATGACCTTGAAAATAGAAAAATTTTGTATTAAAAACGGGACTTAAGTAGATAAAAAGTTGGTCATTGTGATGCTTTAAGACACACAGATTCTCATCAAAATGACCTTGAAGGAGAAAATTTTTACGGGGCAAGCCCCCCAGATCCCCCACTTAGCCTTTGGTACATCTATGAAATAATTGGTTAAACACCCCCTTTTATGAATTCCTGGATATACCACTGTGTCCGTCAGTATGTCTTATGATAAAAAAAAAAACGAACATGTCTATTGATCGAGATGCGGACGTTGCCCTTCAACAAGGATGACACACAATATTTTTGATGATGCGGGGGACTTTATGGAGGAATTGCCACCAACCCCACATACATCAACAAAGTTGAATGCTGGAACAAGCATGGCATAATAGGTAACAGTAAGCTTAGTGCACAACTTTGGGTAGGTAACTGAAGAGAGCAGACCTGACCTGTTCATAGCATCGGAGAGGTAACCAGCTGAAAATTTCAGAAAATGGTCCAGACAGTCCCAGGATACTCCTATAGAAATGGATTTTTTTAAACTTGTCGGAACACCTTTAAAAAATTATGAAACTCAAAGTTGGTATTTTTTGTATTTTTCTTGTTTTCTTTAAAACCTAAATCTAAAGTTACAAACGTTTTGACCTAATTTTTTTTTAGAATCTCTATTACTATTGTATTTCATAAATCATAAAAACCAACTTATTCGACAATGAAGAATCCTCCTTAGCCCACTGTGTGGGTGAAGATATGCTGATGTCTGGTGGCATAGCAAATACGTTCCTAAAGAAATTTGGGAGAAGAGAGGAACTTCTAGAACAGAATAAGAAAGTCGGCGAAGTGGCTATCCTGGAAGAAGACGGTAGGTACGTGTTCCAACTGATAATAAAGAAGAGAACAAAAAGAGACACACCTAAACCAAGAGATTTGTGCCAGTGCCTATTGAACCTTAAAAAGTTGTGCATGGAAAAAAAATATAAGCACTGTCGCGATGCCGAAGATTGGATGCGGTAGAGACAAACTTAAGTGGGCACAAGTGAGGAGAGCAATTGCAAATATATTCGATGGATATGGTGTTGAAATCAAGATCCACATTTGGAATGAAAAGGTATTAGCAACTAAACTAGATGATCATGTAGAAAATGAGACTGACGCCACAGGTAGGCCTACTGGTACAGGTAATCAATCTGTAACTGAAAACATTGATCCAAATAGGCTTAAAAAAAGAGTAATAGTCATGGGCGACTCTATGCTCTATAATGTTGGTAAGATTAGTAAACAGGCAGGGGTAGAGTAGAAGGTAAAATGCTATCCAGGTGTAAGAACAGATCAGCTGACAAAAATTGTAAAAAATAGTCATGAAAGTGAGGTGATAGAAAGTGATTCACAACCCCCTATTATAATATATATGTAATGTATAATGAGTAATTATTAGTAAATAAGCTATCTTGTATAGTAAAGTATTGTGTAATTGTAATTAGGCCATGCATGGATATCAAACAATTCGACAATGCTTATGTACGATACACTACATTACGGCATCACAGTAATCACAGCTGTAATAAAATTACAATACAATACAATACAATAGTGCCATGTGGGTACAAACAGTATAAAAGGGTGGAGAAGAAAATGGAAATGCAGTAATGACAATTGGGAAAATTGTATCAGACTGAAATGTAAAAGTCCCGGTGCAAATAAGCGATGACTGTATATCGCACAGGTTAGATTTTATGAAATAAAGAGATAATATGAGACTAATGAAGACAAATGAGTGGGTAACAAAAGAGCTAGGATGAATAAAAAAGCCCAAATATATGCGTTGAAAGATAGCCTGGTGAGCATGGTCTACATTTTTACCACAGGGGTCATAACAACATGTATAATATAATCAATGGCGATAGTTTAATAACTGGATTAACTAAATCGCAAGTGGACAGGTTAGGTTTATCTACTGTAAGTGAACCACAATATGTTCACATACACTAAATAGTTCCAAGTAGAGGCCTAATAATGATAATACAATTATAACAAAACTTGGTGTTTAATGTAGACTACCAGAAGTAACAGCAGAACATTAAGTGAAATATTTATGCCAACATACAGAGTTTACTACCAAAAAACACTTTATAAGGTATAATTGATCGTAAAAAAACAATTATTATTGACTCACAGAAACCGTTTGATAAAAAGATATCGATGACTGGGAGAAGATGTAGTATGGTATACTCAAACTTATTAGAGTAGACTATAAACAATAGACATAAACTGGAGGGGTCTTGATCTATATAAAGAAATAAAATAACATTTTCAATAATAGGAACTAGAGTTATAGAAAAAGAATAATGGAAATCTCAATCAAAATTACAAGTGGATATCTTGCAGGTATGATGTATTGCCTTATATACTATTCGCCAAAAAGAAGTACGGCAAATACCATTATAGCACTAGGAAGGTAATAGAAAGGTAGAAACAGAACTAAATAAGTTATTAATGGTGATCTTCAAATTATTAAGTAAGGTAACTGTTTATTAAAAAAAGATTCAATTAATGTTTGATCGGCTAGGGGTAGTTCAAATGGTCAAAGAGTTCACGAGATTCGCGAAGTTTGTAAAAAATAATGTTTTGGGGTAATAGCCCCTTTAAGGTTACTAACATAACCATGCTTGTAACAGACATCATCAGTCACATGGCTTAAGTTTAATGAAGATACTAATGGAGATCTATTGGCTGGGTTAGTGAATGAGTGGGTACAGGATATATGAGTCCAACAGCTTATTTGAAATTGTAGGAGGCTTCATGAGATGAGTAGACAGATATATGTACACAAATAAATGTCAAAATGTTTCGGGCTACGTGGGCTTATTCGGTTCGGACTTATATAAATTTGTTCCATGACCATAGGCCCTTAGTCAATATCTTTTCAGCTATTTATTATTTATTTGTTTTTACAAATTAGATGTCTTTCACTTTTACTGAACATTATAGTATTGTAGGCTTACCTACCTATTAAAATCCCGTGAATGCCTCCAAAGCTCAACCCTCTCGGTATCAACGTTGATAAATCGTACAGATGGCTCAGACTCTATGTTCTCATTCTCTGTCATTTGGGGTTGACTGATGTACACCAACATGTTTCCAGTCTTTCTCTCCAAGCCTAGTTGGCGCTGAGTAGCTTGCTCGCCAACACTTTCATCACGCCGGAGAAACAGCAACGACTCTTTGATGATTGGTTCCAAGTTTGTTCCAGTATCACTGCGTACATTACGATCAGCAGAGAACTGGGGAATTGGATGAGGCATGTTCTCGGCTAGGACTGAGTCGGCACTTCTACCCCCCAAAAGTATTTTCACATCCCGTTGTGTTATCTAAGAAAATTGGGAAATATCAATTATCAAGGTATAGTTAGGCCTACATGTAGGGCCTACAGTCAAATACAAAGAAGAGAAAAACATGAGAATAAGAATGAAGAAAATTTAAATAGCAAACAGATAACTCAAAAAAGAATGTAGTAGACTAAATAAATAAATAAATAAATTGTATTTAGAGTCTACCCACTCAGTTATATAACTGATTTTCAGTGGGGGACAGTAAATCAAAGCGACCAAGCCAACCCTGTAGGCCCCAACGCAATCGACGAGTGAGCGATAACCAACCAAAGATCAATATTTTTAATAGGAAATATAGCAATCAGTGGTATGGACAGTGCGAACACCCGCAGATCAACGCCAGAATCAACAAGGCCGATTCAGAACAACTCTGAATTTATTATGTGCTTCGTTGCTAGGACGGCTCCAAAGTCACCGTTTACAAACTCCTAAGACAAGAACTGATGGACTTAAGTCCAAATCAGAAGTTAAAAATCTTCTGACTTTGGCGGAATCGAACCCTGGACCTTCTGCATTGGAAGCAGATACGCTAACCACAAGACCAACGAGCCACACTAACTATGTTGTATGTTCTGTAGCTTTTGAAGTTACCGCAGCAGTCAGGCATATCCATCTGCAAAAGATGGGGGTTTTAGTCAAGTTTATTTAGTTTATTTGAATTAAGGGCGCATCAACTGTCCACCAGGCCTAGGCCAAAATGCAGTGTTGTAAAGTATAATGAGTAGAAGTAATTGTGTTACTTTTTGAGTACCTTTAAGTTTAATGTAGCTGCTAACTGTAACTGAACCAAATTACTTTTATAAGAAATTATACTCAGTTTTCAATTACTTTGTCAGTTACTTTACTCAACCATGCTCGTACAGTAATATAAAATAATATCACACTGTCTCAAACTCAAACAATAAAAACAAATCAAACTTTTTTTAGAGTGTGTGATGATGAAACAATATTTTTCCGCTGACTCAGCTTGAGCCCGTAGTACACTCACTTTGAACTCGCGAGCTCAATCAGTGGTGAAAAAATTGTTTAATATCCATGGCCATTGTCCATCGTACCAAAAATATTTAAGACCGGTTCCAAATAAAGATGCCAACATTTTTTAGATTAGGCCTACCGGCAAGCCTCTGTTGTGCACGCAGAAGTTAAGATTCTTTCCACATCAACGAGTACAATATGTCAAACTTGCGAAAACATCTCACCTAGGCATATCGTTAGTAGCCTATATAAGCCAAGTAAAAAATTTTGAATGGAATTTAAATTATTGTGTTTGTTTCCTGTAAGTTTGAGAGTGGTAGGACTAGTGCAAGACAATGTGAAAAGAGAAAACTGGCAAATTTTGTTGGTGATAACAACACACAATTTCAAGTAATTTTTTTAACTAAAAGAATATATTATTTATTTGTCATACTATCACATCAGTAATTGCATTTGGTTGCTAAACCCAAGCTGACCCTGCCAGAAGCAGGAAAGGAAGGAAGATGATGAATGAAGTAACTTATAAGTAATTGAATTACTTCATAAGGTAAATGTAGCTCAATTACTTTGGTAATAATGTAACTACAATTGAATTACTTTCACAAGCAAGTAACTATTACTGTAACTGAATTACTATACAAAAGGCGGCTAACTTTTACAACAATACCTAAATGTCATACCTATTTGAAATTATACCCAGCCCCAAATATTAAAATTTTGAGTCAAGAACAATTTATAAATTTCAATGGGCATTTGAGATATAAAAAAACAAAAATGATCTACCCACCTCTTGAGTGTTGCCATCCCCATCTAACAAAACCCAAGCTCCCACTTCTCCCTTCTTCTCAGATCCTGTCCGAGGCCCCACACCAGGCGATTGCTTGAACGGTCTCCGTCTTGGTTGCTTCCCACCTGGGGGGCCCGCTGCTTCATGTTGCTCATTCGAACCTCCTTCATTTTGACTCATCTTCCCATAAACCAAACTGCTAAAAAATCAATCTTCTAATATTGTTTCTAGTATTAAATATAGGCCTACAGCGGTATTGTAAATTTGCCCAATAGATAGACAGGTCATTAAATTCAACTTTTCCACAAGTAAAAAAGGGCCATCAGGTACATAGGAACTACTTTATAAACAAATGTAAACCAGACATATTTGTTTTTTCTAATACATTACATTAGGCCCAGTTCCCACTAATTTTTTTAGCCATAAGGGGATAGGAAACACGTGTTAAATTGTTTTTGTTTAAGTCTTAAGAAATTTGCTATAATAAAAACAAAATTCTTACGACGGACCAATCAGACGCCAATACGACCATCGGACCAATCCGACGACCAATCAAAAGGAGTAGGCCTAACTTAGGGGGAACCTAAGTGGGCATTGTCTGGTTCTCTCCCGTCAGCGTTGAATAGACAATTAACCCGTGCTAAATGTTTCGTAAGTGATAGCGCGTGAACCCGACCACGGACCGGAATCATATTCATACTGTAAGAAACTTTAATCTTTCCTCTTTGCGTGGATATAGGCCTACAGAATTCTAACTCTTTATCACAGATATTAATGACATTTGTTTTGAGTTGAAGGGAACTCTACATTTACATTGTTGCCAAACCTTCCAAACTGCTAATGAAACAGCACGTTAAAACATTTTGTCCGTGGCAACAGCACAAAATTTGGTATCCGACTTGCTTTGTGGCAACTGTGAGTTCACTGGGTTGTAGGTACTAAATTATACATTACTACTTATAAAATATTGTACATGTGCCAACAAAATATTGAATGCAAATAAATGTAGCAACCATGTAGTAACACGGACAGGCATGTGGAATGCGAGGATGCCACAGCGGCCCACAACGTGGCTGCATCTCGCTTAGGTTGCCGCTCAGTCGGAGTACATTTGCGACAGCGCGCAAACATGGATGCATTTAACTCCTAATAGTTTGAATTTAGGAAGCGTTATCAAACAAAGTAAGATCCTATCTTCTTCACAAAATTATGCATCTTGTCATGTTATTGGTTTAGGCCTAGATTTCTTTTACGCGAGTCAAAAGATACGGCGAGTAACATTTTCGTACCATGCTAACTCTTATGGGCGCTGAGGCCAGAGAGAGCCAATTTACTTCCCGTCTTCAAAACTTGGTTCCCTATTACGACAGACCACTAAAACATTAGGCTCAAGGCTTCTAACCAATCAGGATATTGGATTTCTTATAACTAAAACAATTTCTTAAGACTAAAACACGGTTGTGGGAACTGGGCCTTACATGCTATAAAGTTTCATTTTTCTGAGCAATTCATTGATCAGCCTGAATTAAGACGGTTCAATGTTTCGTTCAAGATTTCTTGATTTCTAGGAAATAACACAATCAAAATGTGCAAAGATAATAAAACACAACAATACCTACTTTACATTGATTATAGGTTTTAAAACTATTATTTAAATGCTTAGGCCTATTCTAATTTAAATGGTCAATAACAATTAGGTACCTACCGATACTTGATAAAATATATTGACACAGCAAGACGTTAAACATCCCCAGCATACCCTTAAAATTCGATTTAAACACTCTACAGAATCACAGAAATCATAATTAGGTAGTAATAAAAAAAGGTGTAAGAGAAATCATTTTAAAATTGATATGTGTTGTCATTATTTAGCCATTTTGTTTATCATTGTAGCAAAAACCACAGCCATATAAGATTTACAAATTTCACAAAAGGCAACGAGAAAGATGCACTATTTGCCTTTTTTAAAGTTTCTACGTCTTGTCTAATACCACTAACTGGATTTTGTTGGGCTCACTACCAGACCTGGCATATTCATTGGTTTGTAACAAATTTTCACCAGAACATACAACATTGCAAAGACTGCAGGCCATGGGCCCAGCTGAAAAAAAATATGGCGTTCATATTTTTATTTATTTTATTTAATTTAAGGTTGATCTATCGGCCTAATAATTTTTTTTTCTGAATGTTATTTTATCAAAACAACAGACATATCAATTATCATCATTTGACATTGCCAAAACTATTTTGTATTTATTTTTTGGTTGTGCGGTACCTACGTTTATAGTGAAATTTATGACGTACACCCCGGACATATTCCTGCTCATAATTTTTGGGTTGGAAGGCTCATTTTTGTTCCTATTTCAATTTGTAACATGTACTCTTGCCTACAAACTAACATACTTGGAAAAAAAAATCAGTTCATATCTCGCACGGTACACACTCATAAAAAAAATATCATACTGTGCAAGATATTGACTTGAACATTTTATCAAGTATGTCAGTTTGTAGGCAAGAGTACGTGTTACAAATAGGAATAAAAATTAGCCTTCCAACCCCAAAATTATGAGCAGGAATATGTCCGGGGTAAACGTCATAAATTTCACTAGAAAACGTTTATATTGGGCGTACCGCACAACCAAAAAACAAATAAAAAATAGTTTTGGCAATGTCAAATCATGATAATTGATAAACTATGTCTGTTGTTTTGATAAAATAATATTTAGTAACATTTTTATTAGGCCGATCGATCAACCTTAATGTCGATCCTATTCAGTTATAAAAACTGATACAAAGGAAAACTAGATAAATCTAATTAGTACATAAATGCAGACACAATAATGAACTACTATACTATAGTAAAGTTAAGTTTGAAATATTAATATTACAACAATGTAATAACAATAAGACAATAACTTTGCTAATTTCTAATTTCTAATCTGCGCATGCTACCTTCATTGTTTTTTTTGTGTTTACTGGTAGGCCTACTTACACTTGCCGCTGCAGTTCCTTCCAACAATAACACACTTTCCCTGTTTTGTTGGTATTGTGATTTTTTACGCTTCATTGCAGGAGAATCGTTCGCACCACTCATGTTTTTAGAAGGGACTGCATTAGTACTAAGAAGAGGTTTTGGTTTGTAGCCCGGTAACATGGTGATTTTTAGTTTTGATGACAATTCATAGTAATCTTTCGCAAAATGATTCGAACACACAAATGTAAATTTACCAGGTACAAAGTTTTCACGGTTCACCTTGTGAAGCCATTATTTGTGTAGCTGAGGTGATCTATTTTTATCAGGAAATTTGTGAAAGGAAAGTTTTTTCCCTTTTGCATCTAATTTATCTCGTCTATTGTTGGACTGATAAACACAACATTTGATTACAATATTGAATCAAGCATAAATAAATTATTCAACAGAACTTTGGAGTCTTAGTTTCTTTATAATGAGTGAAATAAATTACATACAATTTACAGACTGCACTCAAAGTCAAAGTAACACATTGGCACTCACAACTCGCACGAAATGTAAAATAAATTTATTATCGCAAGCGAAATAAACTCAAAAGTCACAACCTAAATCACTAAATTGGGGGGGTGACCTCCGATCGCGTCCGTATGAGAGTAAATCTGCACTGATACTGCAAATACTACTGCTCCATACACGTGCCCCCTGGTTAATACTAAACGATCGGAGACAAGATGCCTATCACAACCAATAGAGACAAAAATGGAACCTGTCCTTCTGAGGGCAATGTCAAATTCCTATTCTGGAACGCGGGTGGAATATCCCAAGATAAATACATAGAGATTAAAAAAGTTTTACATGACACTGACATAGACGCATTCGCAATAACCGAAGCAGGTGCCATAACAGATAAGGACAACTTGGAGAAGGCAGAAGTATTAGGATTTAATATCTATAACCTCCCACGAGCCAGACAAATTTCCTCAGGCATGATTATTGGGGTAAAAAAGGATTTGACAGCTAAGTTTAAGATACTACATGAAATGGAGGAAGGAGACAAAATTGAACTAGCCCAACTTGAATTATGGAAAAATACAAATAAAACCAAATACATCATAGCGTATAATCCAATGAAACCAACATATTGGACCGTATCAAAGTGGATGATGGTACTATAGTAGTAGGAGATTTCAACGCACCAAACAAGCTGTGGAATTGCAAGACAACAAGCAGGGTTGGCCACTTAGTAGAAGACTTTCTGGATAGTAACCCCATTATTCTTTGGAAGGCACACACTTCGCCATTTACCTTTTTATCATATACAGGCCACCAATCAAGACCGGACCTGGCCTTCTGCCATTCAAAAATCTATGATGATATTAAACAAGAAAATCTTGAATCTCCAACAGGGGCAGGACACAAAATGTTACTCATCACCAGAGAGAAAGTTCCGAGAGAGGACCAAGATAAAAGAATAAGCTGGAACTTTAAGAAAGCAAAGTGAAGGAATCAGAAGATTCACTGAAGAAAGGTTTACCAACAGAGTAGTGGCAGATAACACAGAACAAGAGAACAATGAGATTAACGAAATACTACAAGAAGCAGCGCAAAAATTCATACCAAGGGGAAAGGTGAAGAAATATAAACCCTTTTGGAACGAACACCTACAAGAACTAAAAGAGGAAAGGGATCACAAAAGAAAGGAAGCGGAAAGAACCGGAGACATGCAGGATATGATCAAGCTAAGGAAAGCACAAGCTATGTTCAGGAGACATGTCATCGAATGCAAAAGAAAAACCTTCACGAGTTTGCCGAGAACATAGACTTCAGAAAAGATGGGAGCAAGGCACATAATTTTTTTTTTCTACCATGTGTAATAAAGATAAACAACAGAACAAGAATGAACCAATAGAATACAAAAAAAAGCAGCTAACAGCAGACAAAGACAAAGCAGAAGCATTCTGTGAATATTTGGCTAAGCAGAGTAACCATACAAACCAGAAACATATAAGAGTAGAAAAGCAAAAATACAAGGACGACAGACTGGACCCATATAACGCCCCTTTCTTCTGTGGGAACTTCAGTCAGCACTAAATAAACTAAAATGTAAAAAATCCCTGGAATTGATCTATATATCCAGAATTTCTGAAGAATTTGGGTATGGAGGAAAGAGCACTCTTCTTAACCTATGCAATAAAACCTGGGAAGGAAATTTACCCGACAGCTGGAGAAAAGCAGAAGTCATCCCTATACTGAAGAGGGGAAAAGACAGCAGCAAGATAGAAAGTTACAGACCCATATCTCAAACTACAATGACAGCAAAAGTAATGGAGCACATGGTGAACTTCAGACTGAGGAATTTCCTAGAATCAAACAGGATATTAACACCACAACAGGCTGGTTTCCGTAATAATCGCAGTACTGTCGACCAGATATAAAATCATCTCATGCAGGATGTAAAGGAAGGGTTTAACAAAAAAACTTTCAACCTTGGTAGTATTGGTCGACTTTAGAGCGGCATTTGACAAGTTTGGAGAGGCAAACTGCTACAGAAAAATGCACAAATTGAAAGTACCCGAAACATATATAGGTGGTAAAAACCTTTTTAAGTCAACGGTTTATACGAGTCAGATACAACAACAAGAGATCACGGTACAGACAAACAAAAGCAGGGGTGCCTCAAGAGCAGTAATGAGCCCAATCCTTTTTATTATTTTAATCAATGACCTGGCAGAATACATACAAGCAAGGAGTAAAGTGAAACTGAAGATATTTGCAGATGATGTAGTTATGTGGTACTGTGGAGGGGATGCAGAAGAAATGGAGGAAGAGATGAATAAAGCACTGAAGGCGCTAGAAGACATGGTCAACACTGAACGGAATGATGGTGAACAAAGAAAAACTGTATACAACTATCACACAACCAGGCAGCTCATCCCCGATTTCCAACTGAAGTTTGCAGGGACAGTACTGAACAAGGAAAATAACCCCGCTTATCTTGGTATGATCATGGATCAAAAAATGACAGGAAAAGAACACATCGAAAAGATGTGTGCAGCAGGGAAGAGACGACTGAGGTTGATGAAGAGTTGCTGGTGTACAATGGGGGGCCAACGAGGATACCCTAAAAACTACATATAAAACATATGTGCGACCTCTCCTAGAGTATGGCAGTTCTCTACTTATAACGTCAACCAAAGGAGCCACAGATGCACTGGACAGGATACAAAATCAAGCTCTCAGAATAATCACGGGAGGTGTTAAATCAACCCCAATTGTTGCCATGGAAGCCAAAACTAACATAGCACCCCTGGAGGCCAGAAGAAACAGTTCAGCAGTTTGCCTGCATGAGAAGCTGATAAGACTAGACCGGCTTGAATGGGACAGAGAACCCTATGAACATCTCAAGACACAAAAAACATTCATTACAGCAGTAAAAGAGGTGAAGGAAGGTCTCATCGGGCAATTGAAACACACAGAGAGAGAAAACATCCCCCTACCAAATATAAACATTGCCATACTAGACGTACTACATGATTGACAGTGGATGGACTGGGCAAGACAAGGCATCCTACATAGACGAGGAGTTGAGAAAACTAACAATAACTCACATACACAAGAACTACCCGGAAAAGGATTGGCTACACATTTACACGGATGGATCGGCTACCCAGGTGAGGGACAAGCTGGGGCAGGCATATATTGCAGAGAGTTTGAGGAATCTCACCCTGCAGGGGAAAATGGTAGCTGCTTTGACGGAGAATTGACTGCTATTCTTAAAGCCCTGTACAAAGTTAAAGACTGCCGCAGTGATAAAATTGTAATTTTAACAGACTCAAAAGCAGCAATACAAGCCATAGTCAACAAGGAAGTGGCAGATTCTGCGGTAAGGCAGTGCAATTACAAATCCTAAGACTGCACAATGCAAACAAGATAATTAAGCTACAATGGATACCATCACACTGCAATGTATATGGCAATGATAAAGCGGACTTCTTAGCTAAGAAAGGGAGCAAAATGCTACAACAGAGCAAACCGATAACTTACAGCTCAGTTAAAGCCCATGTAAATGCTGCAGTTTCTAAAAAAAATTAGACAAGAATGGGTCAAAAAGGACAAGACAAACCATGGCAGGTGTACACCACGCAGCCAAGTAAACCCAAAAGAATATATGATAGACGAACAGAAACAGCACAGTTCAGGTTGAAGACTCAACATGACCTTCTAGGGAAGCATCTGCACCGAATAGGCGTGTTTGAAACCCGTACCTGCAGATTATGCGGAAATGGTGAACATGACAGACGACATCTATATACCTGTGCCAGTCTGGCAAATGAGCGTGACGCAATGCCCAACGGCATGAAGAAGGAGGAAAGGGAGGCTCGTCTCTATTGGTTGACTAGATCAAGCATGATGGCATCATATGCCAAATGTGGGCATATGAGAGAAGAAGAAGAAGAAGAAGAAGAAGAAGAAATTAAAGATGTTCTTATGTATATAAATTATTCAACACAACTTGGGAGTCCTAATTTCTATACAGCGAGTTCAACAAATTACAATACTTGGAAATAATCACGACTAGGAGTTAGCAGAACACAGACTTCACTCAAAGTAACGCATTGGCACTCAAACCTCGCACGAAATGTCAAATAAAATCACTATCGCAAATTATATAAACACACTAATAAGTCTCAACCTAAATCACGAAATAACATCGTTCTGCACTGGCCACAATCGGAGGAACTTGCCTTTGCCAAATAAATTGCTACACTGAAGGGGGTGACCGTCCGACTAATGCTGAATAGCACGGTAGCAGGTAGCAGCAGCGAGGACGGTAGCCATACACTGACGTCACAACTATTTCGCGCGGGGTTGAAAGGAAGTCCCATTAGGGCCACACTACCCTCGGATGAAATTTTTTACACATACCTTCTTTCCAAAAACACCTAAAGATTAATATAAAAGATACTTGCTTGAAACTAAGACAATGTCTTTAAATAATAAATTAAATTGGGGAGAGCATGTAAGCCAAGTTATAGTATGTAAGGGAAATAAACAAACAAATTTTGTTATGAGAAACTTGAGGGGATGTAGTGAAAAGGTAAAGGAGAAAGCATACATGAAATTGTTATATCTTGTTTAGAGTATGCTGGGTTAGTGTGGGACCCACACTCAAAAATACATACTGAAGCTATAGAGATGGAGCAAAGAAAAGCAGTTAGAAAGGTACTAGGTAAATATGGAAGGAGACAGTCCAAGTGAAATGATGATAGATCTGGGATGAGAATCATTACATGAACGAAGAGTAAATACAAAACTTTGTGCTTTCTACAAAGTATTTACAGATCAACCAGCTTAGGATGACCTACATAAAAAGATTATTTTTTCCCCATTTAGAGGTAGAAAAGATCATAGTAAGAAGATATTTGTTCATAAATGTAACACGGATGTAAGTTAACACTCCTTTCTTGGATCTGTGACTTGAGTTGGAATGGTTTGAATGAAAGAGTTGTAAACCCATTGCCTAGTAGTGGAGTAAAGATTACTAACTATAGTGCAAAATGTGATACCAGCATAAAAATTTGCAATAATGTAGATTTTGTAATGAGAAATTTGAAAATAACTGGCTCCACGATGGGGTCTTACTATTTAACTTATAATTAATTAATTAATATTAATTGATTAATAATGTGACACGAATTTCAAAGTGGCAATAAATTAGTCATGTTTGGTAATAATTAAGAGCATTTTTCACCTTTATAAAGGAAAAAAATCCATTGAAAAAAATATTGAAATATACATAAGTTATAGTTAAAAATGTTGATTTTTCTGATTTTTTAGTTTTTGAACCAAAAGATCAACGTATAAGTAAAATTTCTCCTAACCAATGATATTACAGTGTTCACAAAAGAGCTGGTAACTATAATTAATATGTCATTTTTCAATTTTCAATAATAGTAATTACAATATATTTAACACAAATAACAATATGGTGTAAATATGTCTAACTATGGTATAAAAAATGATACCAACTTAAAAATTTAGCAATCTAAAAGCTTTTGTAATGAGAAATTCGAAAATAACTGGCTCCAAGCTGAGTGTTTAGTATTTAACTATTAATTGATTAATTAACATTAATTAGTTAATTTAGTCCTAAATTTTCAAAGTGAAGACAAATTTGTAGTGTTTGGTATCAATTGGAAGAATTTTTTACCAACATTAAGAAAAAAAATACATTGAAAAAATATATTGAAATATATACATGTTATAGTTAACTATGTTGATTTTGTGATTTTTTGAACCAAAAGATCAACTTTAAAGTAAAATTTCTTCCAACCAATGATATCACAGTGTTCACAAAAGAACTGGTTACTATAATTATTGTATCATTTTTCAATTTTCAATAATAGTAATTACAATATATTTTACACAAATTAACAAATTTTCTTAAATTGAAAAGTTACAGAAACATGTTGTGTGACGTAGCAAAATGCATCATTGGACTTGTTTATATCAACTTTAAAGATTTTGTAATAAGAATTTATTTGAAAATCACTGGCTCCAGGCTGAGTTTTGAGTATTTAACTATGAATTGATTAATCAAATTAATTACTGAATTGTGTCCAAAAATATTAAAGTGAAGGTAAATTTGTCATGTTTGGTATCAAATGAAAGCAATTGTCACCAACATTAAGAAAAAAATACAATAAAAAAAATATTGAAATATATACATGTTATAGTTAAATATGTTGATTTTGTGATTTTTTAGTTTTTGAACCAAAGATCAACTTTAAAGTAAAATTTATTCTAACCAATGATATCACAGTGTTCACAAAAGAACTGGTTACTCTTATTTTTGTATCATTTTTCAATTTTCAATATTAGTAATTACAATATATTTTACACAAATTAACAAATTTTCTTAAATTGAAAAGTTACAGAAACATGTTGTGTGACGTAGCAAAATTCATCATTTGACTTGTTTATATCAATCTTAAAGATTTTGTAAAAAGAATTTCGAAAATCACTGGCTCCAGGTTGAGTTTTGAGTATTTAGCGTCAACATTCGCTATTTTATAGTGGTATCTAGCACTATCATCACGCGGGGGATTGTTGCATGTGCCAAACGAATACTTCAATTTCGCTTCACCCAAAGAAAAATAGCTCTGGTGCTTGTTGGTTGTTGGTGACAAATACTTTCATTTGATACCAAAAATTACAAATTTATCTTCACTTTAATATTTTTGGACACAATTAAGTAATTAATTTAATTAATCAATTCATAGTTAAATACTCAAAACTCAGTCTGGAGCCAGTGATTTTCGAAATTCTTATTACAAAATCTTTAAGATTGATATCAACAAGTCAAATGATGCATTTTGCTAAGTCACACAACATGTTTCTGTAACTTTTCAATTTAAGAAAATTTGTTAATTTGTGTAAAATATATTGTAATTACTATTATTGAAAATTGAAAAATGATACAATAATTATAGTAACCAGTTCTTTTGTGAACACTGTGATATCATTGGTTGGAAGAAATTTTACTTTAAAGTTGATCTTTTGGTTCAAAAACTAAAAAATCACAAAATCAACATATTTAACTATAACATGTATATATTTCAATATATTTTTTCAATGTATTTTTTTTCTTAATGTTGGTAAAAAATTCTTTCAATTGATACCAAACACTACAAATTTGTCTTCACTTTGAAAATTTAGGACTAAATTAACTAATTAATGTTAATTAATCAATTAATAGTTAAATACTAAACACTTAGCTTGGAGCCAGTTATTTTCGAATTTCTCATTACAAAAGCTTTAGATTGCTAAATTTTTAAGTTGGTATCATATTTTATACCATAGTTAGACATATTTACGCCATATTGTTATTTGTGTTAAATATATTGTAATTACTATTATTGAAAATTGAAAAATGATATATTAATTATAGTTACCAGCTCTTTTGTGAACACTGTGATATCATTGGTTAGAAGAAATTTTACTTTAACGTTGATCTTTTGGTTCAAAAACTAAAAAATCAGAAAAATCAACTTTTTTAACTATAACTTATGTATATTTCGATATATTTTTTCAATGTATTTTTTTTCTTTATAAAGATGAAAAATGCTCTTAATTAATACCAAACGTGACTAATTTATTGCCACTTTGAAACTCGTGTCACATAATTAACCAATTAATATTAATTAATTAGTAGTTAAATAATAAGACCCCATCGTGGAGCCAGTTATTTTCAAATTTCTCATTACAAAATCTACATAATTGCAAATTTTTATGCTGGTATCACATTTTGCACTATAGTTGTGTTTTAGAAGACACCTTGATCCCACTATAGAAATGTTTATGAATTCAAAGAGTGTATAAGAAAATACCAAGGTTGTACTTAAAACTCATGCCCTGCATTTGTGCAGAATATGTGGTTATTGTAGTAAATGTTTGGTAAAACCGAGTTGATGAACTCAAAACTGAACTTAATAAATTTAATCTAATCTAACTCTTTTGTCAACCATAGTGTCATCAATCTGGTAAAGTGTGCACCAGTTGATTCAGAGTAAAATGTAAAATGGATATGATTTGAAAGAAAACACCAATAACGAGGCAATATATGAATTAAGTCATAATTTTAATTACCACAGATCAACACAATGCTTAGCAATTTATTTGGAAATATGATACTGTTAACATTTACAGCATCAGCAATACAGAAGAATAGTAGGTAGTTAATTTGTCTCGAAGAGTAAAGGCGCATGTATTCTAGTCTTCAAGACATACTGAAACGAGAAAACAATGCTATTAAGTTATAGTTTATATACTTACTAATGGCATTTTCCATTGGCATGCACTGAGTGTGCATTTGGTTCGCATTGGAACGTCACAGCACGTCACGTCATTGCACTCGCCGAGTACTGCACTCATGCAGTCTAGTTCAAACCACAATGAATCAAGAATTATAAAAAATCGTGCAAACATGGCGTCCTTTTTAGACGCTGATCAGCTGAGGGAGTAAATAGAAGTGACAATAAAATACCTTATCAAGGGACCCGAACAAGGAGAACTTTATTCAAAACCAAAATGATAATAAAACAAAATTAGGCCATGGATCATGATTCTTGGCTACACAGAGTAGGCTATAAGCCTAAGCCTAGCCCTAGCCCTAGCAAAAACAATACGTAGCCTGCCATATCTCGTTGTCAGATTGTCAGAATAGCTGCTAATTAACGACATCATAAATGTGACCCTGTATTTTATTGTTCACTTCGTTTGAGTTTAGCATATTATAATAACAAAATCTTCTTCATTGCTGCTGTCTTGACGTTTCCAAAATCAACAACAAAAACAAATAGTAACGCGCATCAATTGTCCGCACTAGATCCGTCGCACTGCCCTCGGACCCAGTGCGGCTCACTGCAGCACTCGTTCTTAATGCACCGCCAATGGTGTTCATGCACTGGCACTGAGTTTGCACTCAAATTCCCAATGCCAATGGATGATGTTTCTGATGTAAGTTCGCATTCAGTGCGCACTAGTGCGACCAATGGAAAACGCCATTATATAAACCAAGTACCCTTATGAATACTCTTTACAGGTAGTAGCCTGTAAAAGTGGTTTTATTATTTAACAAAATTACATTTTTAATAATACGTTTAGTATACAGTGGAACTTTGAATTTAAGAATTTAACTACAGGCAAAAAAAAACCCTGTTAATTCAAGGAATTAGTAAAATCAAAAACCTTCAAAATTGCCGCCTACTGTACCAACAAAGTGATCAACTTGAGTATTACAAACTACTTCTAGGTAGCACCCATGCTGGATTATGAACATTGAAGGCTGCAGGAAGCTAATTCGTTTGCTCATAGGTGGCGTTGGATGGTAAGACATCGTCAACTCGGCGCTTGCTTCGTGTTGTGCAATGTGCAATCGGCAAGCGAGGATAACATCAAGCACTGATTACGAAATTGTTTACGTAGCACATCTACGTAATGTAACCGATATCGGATCGTAGGCAGCTCAAGGTCAATTGCATCGCTGCTATCCCAGTGCCCTTACCCCCTCCTACCACCACCAAGCCGAACTTACATAATCAGTTCATTCATTAGTGCTCGCGCCCGCCCAATTTGTATTTTATCTCCAAACACTGAATAACATTCATGCTGTCAGTGTCACGTAATAAATATTGGACACTTAAATAATGCTATTGGATCTTCAAAACATGCTGAAATCGAATTTCACAGAGAAGAGACTTCCGAGAAGAACCTTCACAAGGACAGCCAAAGACGAGTGTTATGACATCGGGTACTCGGGTACCAGACTCCTATTGGGAGTCGGGTAAAAAAAAAAAAAATTATGATAAATTGAATGAAATTGCACTTGTTGTCTCGTTAGTCGTTATCTTATCTCAAAACGTAAACATGACAAATCACTGAAATCAGCAAGAGTCTTGGCCGGGCCAAGAGACAAGCAAGCTAGTGATACGTAGCGGGTGGAGGGTGGGGGGGGGGATGGCCGGACAGCGTTGTGCAACCCCACTGAAAATCAGTTATATAACTGAGTGGGTAGACTCATACAATTTATTTATTATTTATTTTCCTAGAGTAGTGGGCTAAAAATAACTTTTGCATAAAAAAATTCAAAATTCAATTTTTTTTTTGCGCGGATTGGAGAGTCGTCTCCTACCCGGTTCCCAAGGCTCCGGAGTCGACTCCAATATTTACTACCCTATGTCATCACTAGTAGCCAGCATTGTTTATGCGACATCACGGCGGTCGGCCTCGCGCGGGAGGGTTAATTATTCTGTGTATTATCTGTTCTGTGAGATAAATCGCACGAGGAAAAAACTATTTTGAACAGCTGGAAATTCCAACAAATCTTCGAGACCTAAAAATAAATTACTAACAACATTTTAATAACTAATCTCAATTCAATGAGCACATGCCAAGTTTATTACATAGTAAATAAAATGGTGGATGTGGAATGTAGATTGGTGGGAGGAGAGAGAGAAAACACTTGTGGACATAACAGCAGCTGGTTAGCTGCTACTTTTATTCCCGTGAGAGCAGTGCTATCTTATCTACCAGCTGGCTACTCACGACTGCAGTCGATTTCGTCACATACAATAAAATAACCACATAACATAGAAACATTTGCTTGAATTCATATGCTCATTCAAGCTCGTTGGGAAAAGAGGCTGGTAGTTTAGTGGGTAGGCCAGGTCTGGTCAAGTATCGGGTTGCGTTTGTCGGCAGTGCTGAAATACTACGATCGTATGGGGGGGGGGGGGGGGGGGGCGAACGGAGAGACACTCGACCTTCTCACATTGCAAGACTGCTGCTAATGAGGGGGGAGGAAAGGGACTGCATTACCCATGCGGTCGGCGGCACATGTTGAGCTGTCAAAGCGGGCGGAACTCAGAGCAGTCGTCCCTCGTTCCCCACAGCGTTCGGCAGCATAGATACGCAAATTCAAGGCCATAAATTCTGACTCAGGACTTGAAATAAGATATGTAAAGTCAAGGAATCCTTACATACAAGGTAGGCCTACGTTAATTCAAGGAATATTTAACATTGTTCTTATGGGAAATTTTTTGGGACCAACAAAAAACTTCACACAATCAAGGAATTCAGTAATTCAAGGTACGTAAATTTAAAGTTCCACTGTATAGGCTACGGCCTATTTCTGTATTACTATTGGTTGGGTACAACTGGAAATTTGTCGGATTTATCAATATTTAGGACTACGCAAAATATATGAACTTGCAGCATTAATTTTTTTGTCTTGTGGCTAGCCTATAAGTTATACGTATCAACAAACAAACAACAACAAACTTAAGTTTTTGTAAGTACTTTAAGGTGATCTTAAATGTAAATAGGTATGTGTCGGCCTAATGTGTCATACCTAAGTTAGTCTGTATGTCAAATGTAAACGTTATGTTATTTTATATTATATCTTAACAAGGCTAATGTTACGAGGTATTGTGCCATTACAATGTAATAACAAAGCTGCAAATAAATTACAAATTAGATACTAAATCATATTATTCATCCTAGACATTCAATTTTTTTTTTACAAATTTGGAATATAAATTAATCTCAATGATTTATTTGGTACTTGTTCATTATCGGGACCCCCAAAAGTGAAAAGTAGGTTAGTGGGGTCACGATAATGAACAAGTCAAGTACCAAATAGTACAACAATAATAATATATCAAACAAGAAGAACAGTTATGTACACACACACACATAGTACATACATACATACATGTACATACATACATACATACATACATACATACATACATACATACATACATACATACATACATACATACATACATACATACATACATAGTACATACAATAATACATAGTACATACATATAGTACGTACGTACATACATACAATGCTCATTACTCTAGTTATCTGATTATTAATTTTATTATATATTATTTATGGGTTTCTATAAAGCATTACAATTATAAATAATAATATTGTAGGCCTATTGTAAAATGCTTGATGCCTTGATATGAAACAAAACTTATATTATTTTTTTATAATATTATTATGACCTAAACTATAGGCCTACTACTTATAAACTAGAATACTAAAAGCACATCAAACAATAATAAACAATCAAATACAGGAACGGTGGGCTACAGTTATCAAATATTAATGACAAACTCAAGCTGCAAATGTTAACCAAGTGAAAGACAAATTTTCGAAATAGCAAAATTATAATAGTTTTTCTAATATTCTGGGTCAAAACATGCAAGACAAGCCTACCTTTATTACACATTTTTGCAGCTCAAAAAGGCATCTAGGCTTGGAATTGATGTCAAACTTATGAGAATGTACATTCTACACTTTTTTATTGTATGATCTTTTAATCAGGGGTCAGCTTGCATTTAGTGTCAGCTTGCAATCGAGTAAATACGAACCTACTCACAGTTCACATAAATATGTTTTCAACTTTTAATTAAATCTAGAAATATTTTCATTACCAACTTACTAGGTACTTTTGGACATAAAAAATACTTTTTTTTAAACCACAAAATAACTGCCTCTGATTAGGCCTACATACCTTTCAATGAGAGAAGCTCTCATAGTCGTTGCGATCGCTGAAGGTTGTGCTTCGTTCAGTTTAAAAACACTTTCAATGACGGACAGTTCTGTTGATGTGGAATCCATGCCACAGAATGAGCACCAGTCATTGACAACCATGCCTGCTGCAATAACCTCAGAGCCTCGATTTATAGTTCCTGCCTATAGAACGAACAATGGTTTAATTTATTATTTGCAAACATTAATCTACGTATCAGCATGAAGAACAATTCCCAATTTGGAAGAATTAAGTATTAGGCCTAAGCCTAAAGTTGGGCATAATTTAGAAGTTACCGACCGTTTTTCATTATGAGCACTATTCTGAATTCCGATGACTATGTACAGGGTTGCCAAGGTTAAAAATAGGGTTGCCATTTAATATGAATTTGAATATCGATAATTGCGGAGCAAAAGATTATCGATTGATAAATAATAAATATCAATATTTTTACGCAGATAGATAATCGATAAAAAATTAGGCCCATACATTCTTGCATACCAATGCGGACCGTGGACATATTGCGAGTGCATCCTTTTGTTCCTTCCATTTGCTAAAACAGGGTTTTTCCACGCTAGCGACGTCTATCACGAGAGCGCGCCCCCCAACCCCATGGCTGTCCGGCCCGACAAGAGCGCGCTATGTAGTGTAAACAGATGTTACCCGGCTCGTGTGTTGTCTTTGTAGGCCGTGCTTCTTGGAAATTTTAGTTCTGTGAAATTTTATTTCAGCTTTTGTTGTGATTGTCGTTCATTTATTTCAGAGATATTATCAGTAACTATTCAATGCTCCAATATTTATTACGTGACGAGATAAATAATTGGATGAGCGAAGCGAAGACTTCAATTTCACTGACCCCCCAAAAAATTAGCTCCGGTGTTTTTTTAGTTTGTATTTTTGTTTTTGTTCGCTCTCTACCGGTCAAACGGCATATGCGATCTTGATGAAAATTAGGGTGGACCTTCGAAATCTCTGAACTTAGACCTGCCACGTTTTTGGGTACAATCAAAGAAATATTACTCATGAATATCGTACTTTTTTTATTTTTAGTGCAATACTTTCGTGACATTTACGCCGATTCTGACCAAATGGGTGGGGCTACAACGTTCATATTTTACATGGACATTAAGGTTATGGTGATGTAGTCTTTTTGAAACAAAAAATTGGAAATGTTAGCCAGAATCCCTAGAAATAAAGGTTTTAATATAAAACTAAAAACTTACTAAAAAGCTCATCCATCAACGCAACTAAAAAAAGCGTTTGCGAAGCGGCCTAGTATTCGACATTACTTTGGAAGACGACGACGACACAATATTGGTCTGAGAGAACTGATAAGATAATATGTATTATTGTAGCGATACCGAGTTGGCGTGTGGTGGGGAGGAATGCAATTTGATAGATGCTTGTGTTGACCTTGAGTGGCGTACTACAAAATCGGTTGTGACAAGGTGAGGTTGAACAATCAGCGCCTGCAGGCGCAGCGAGTGAAGTTGCCTAGCAGTACACGCACACCATGCAAGTTGCCTGCACTGCAGCAGGGCAGAGGCGATGCGTTGCACTTCAAACTTTGCGCCTAACACGTGTTGTAGATCTTGTAGTGAACAAACTTTTCACGGTATAAAGCGATAATGTGTTAATGTCTTGACTGGAAATATTTTTTAAGTCCTGCAGAGCGAGCGGGTAATTACAAAATTTCGGATAGTATTGATCGATATATCGATTATCAAATGGCAACCCTAGTTAAAATTAATATTTTCGTGCAGTGCATAGGCTGCCAGTGTATTGTTGGCAGACCTATAGGCCTAGATATTTTCCCACAATAATGTAGTATAATGTTTTAGTATGGATGCGATAATTAGGAGAGTAGAGGCAATCGTGGAGGGGCCAGATACAAGAACAATGATATATGCTGATGACATTATAATATGGGCGGAGTCAATTGAGGAACTGCAATGGAAAATTGTTAAATGGAAAGAAGCTAGCCTAGAGGAGTTTAGATTGAACATTAGTATGGTATGGACATATGAGAAGAATGGAAATAAAGAGATTACCACAAGCAGAATTTGAAAGTGGAAATATGAACAGAAGAAGATCTGGTAGACCAAGAGAGAAGTGGGAGGACCAAATAACAAATGATGTTGAAGAAAGAGATGAGTGTTGGGAAGAACTAGAAGCAGATCGATGGGAGGACAGAAGGAAATGGCGTTAGCTAGTGGTAAGAAGCAAGAAAGAAGAGGACGATATTGACAAGAAATTGAAGGAGAAGAAGACATGATAGGCCTGGCAAGCCGGTGTTAATAAACTCTGTTTGACCTAGAAAATCTTGTGGTTAGCCACCCCCTGACCCAACCTAGGTATGTTGGAAGCAGGTGTAATAGTCAAGCGGATTAAAGGAAAATACAAGAACAATTAGGGGTTTTGTGGTAGAGGGCTGAATTTTGGATTGTATACTCAGAACAATATTATAAGAAAATTGCCTCGAGGAGCCATGAAAAAATCCATCCGGTTAAGGGGGTGGAAGGGGGTGAAAAAATGGCATTTTTCAAATATTCAAAAATTGAAAAAACAAACTAAATTTGATCCTAAAATTACAAAATTATTACATATTGTAGATAAAAAACCAAATTTTAATGAAAAAAATTTATCACCATATATGTATATCTAACCATATTTTGCACCCTTTGTCTTTTTTCACAAATTTACCCACTGTGCTGGGAGGATTAGCCTACCAGTCACAGGTTAAGTGATAGGGCCGTGAATTTTGTCTTAAACACTAAGAAGAATGATCTTAAAAAATTGGCCCGAGGAGCCCTCAAAAAAGTTGCTTGCTTATAGGAGAAAGGGGGGGTGTACTAAAAGTGGTTGTTAAAACTAAAATAAAGAAATCCGTACTAAAATATTATATTTAGAACGCCATATAAATGTGTATTGTAGATTAAGGTCTAAACTTAATTTAAAAAATTAAAATTTCACCATATTATATGTAAATCTGATCAGATTATGCACCCTTTTCCCATTTTCATAAATTTCCTCAATATTGCGAAAGTGTATCGTGCGACCACTCTTTTTGTCACAAATTTTCCTAATATTACAAATTAGGACGAAAACAAGATTTTGTGATACTTTGGGTACATTTTTACTCAATAGACTTTGATCCCATTTTAACAAATTCACTCAATTTTAACGAAAGTGTATCGTGTGACCACTCGTTTTGTCTCAAATTATCCTAATAATACGAATTAGGACGAAAATAAGATTTTGTCATACCTTTGGTACATTTTCACTGAATGGACTTTGATGCTATTTTCACAAATTTATTAATTTAATTTATTTTTTAATTTATTTAGACTAATCCGCCTAGCTATAAGAAATATACAATATATATAATGCAGTTTAACGCTAAGTTCATTCTAAGCACTTACAATTAGAGTCTGTGGACATCTAGTAGGCTACATTTTATGTAATCCATCTATTGGCTATGAATAAATAAATATTATTGTGCAAGCCTAATTTAGGGGGAGGGGGGGGGGGGGATAAAAAGGGGGAAAGGGTTATCAGAAAACAAAATTGGTGTGGGAGAGTTAACGACGGTGTGTACTGTTCGTAGCGTGAAATAAATCGCAAAGCGGAAAAAATGCGGCTGTGAATTCCATCATAAGAAAGGAATTTGGGCTAGATCACCAATTTTTCAGTATAATGATAATTTTGTAGAAATGGCATTTGTTGTTTTGACTTTTGGCTGTTTTGATATTATTGATAATGAAAAAGTATCAATGTGCATCCATAAAATAAATATTGTTGATTGGTTCGAGTCCTTATCCCGTTTATCTCCTCCCTATCCCATTATAAATTGTGATAGATAGGAGATGCCAAACGGCTAGTTAATGTTAAGTAGGGGTGTGGAAAGGGAACCCAACAGCTTACCTGGTCGGTGACTGCAGGGATCTTGTAGAAGAAAGACACAAATAAATAAAAATAAACATAATACAAGAAAACGTCAAAACTGTTTCAGCCAAACAGGGCCTTGCTCACTCGACGAGAGCGGAGAGTTAACTAAACTAGGTTTGTACAGCTATATACAGTTATTTACAAGACACACCAGTGGCGCTGTTGGGTGGGGGTGGAGTGCAGGAGAACTAGGAAGGGGGGTGGGGGTTGTGTGTGTTACAGTGTAAAACATGCCAACTCAACCTACCCACAGTCGTTTACAGCGAGAGCCACGGACAGAACCTACGCCATCCAGGGTCACAACACATGCCAAAGCAACAACATCATTTATCAGTTGAGGTGCAGTAGATGCCCAGCTGAATATATAGGCCTTACTACCAACGCCCTCAACACACGAATGAATGGCCATAGACATGACACCAAGGCAGGCAACATCGAAAAACCAGTGGCCCTACATGCTGTATCTCACAACCTGCCTTTCAACGAATGCTACCAGGCCAGTTTTGTTAGAGCCCTACCTGCCCACTGCAAAGAAAATGAATTGAGGAGGTGGGAGCTGGCTCACCAGTGGATTACCAACTCGAGGCTTCCCCCTAACTTCAACAACCGTTAGGGTGAACTCCACTGCTCCCCCCCCCCCCACCACCACCACCCTCCTAGTTCTCCTGCACTCCACCCTCATTCAACAGCGCCACTGGCGTGTCTTGTAAATAACTGTATATAACTGTATAAACCTAGTTTAGTTAACTCTCCGCTCTTGTCGAGTGAGCAAGGCCCTGTTTGGTCGAAACAGTTTTTTTGACGTTATCTTGTATTATGTTTATTTTTATTTATTTGTGTCTTTCTTCTACGAGATCCCTGCAGTCACCGACCAGGTAAGCTGTTGGGTTCCCTTTCCACACCCCTACTTACCATTATAAATTGTAAATGAATCGGGGCCCAGGACGTTGGTAGTTTCACCACGCGCTCTTAAAGACCGGGCATTTGAATACGTACCTAGGTCAAAAATTTTTGGTGAATGTTGACAGTATTTTTATTTGTGTAGGCCCAACTTTACAAAGATATTTTAGGAAGGTAGATGAAGCTAGAGCACTTGCGGCAAGAGTAGGTAATGTCAAGATGTCAGCGGTTTTAAAAAAAGACGGTCAAAATTACCGCGTGCAACTAATACCAAGTAAGGGAAAGGAGGAGTGAGGAAAAAATACTTCATCGGAATTTTTTTACCATAGACTTGGTATTCTCAAGTAGGAATGTAGGGCCTACCTCTTTTGCATTTCTTTTTTACAAAATATACATGTTAGAAAATATGCATTATCCTCTTGGTAGGTCTTGGTAGGTGGTTGGTTGGTTGCAGGGTAGTATTTTAAGTATGCTTGCTTATTCATTAAATTGTCATTTAGACTGAAAATTAATGCTGAAATCACCATAATAAGTAACCAAACAATAATTTTGAAAGATGACAATGCCACAAAAACGCTAAATTTGAAATAATTTATATTTCAATTTTGTAATGCACTCCCACCACACCAACTCTCTACACCAACCAACTCCTCTACTCTACACCAACTCTATTTATTATGCATGATACTTACTACGAGTGGGACTTGTAATAGAGAAGATAGTTCATCTTGGTCCTGAACTGTAGTCTGTGGATGAACTAAACCACCTTGGTTTGACAACACACAGTAAGATCCAACCAGTACATTGGATGCAACAGTTTGACGGAAAACCTCTACTTTCAGGACATCAGCTAAAATCTCCTCGGTCTCCTGCAAGATATTAAATATTATAGCCTACTATAAAAGTATTATTGAAAGTTATTTCTTACCAGATATAAATATGTACACATACCCATGCGTCTGTACTAGTTGGTTTACAGTGGTGTAACTGTAAACTGTTTTTCAATCTATTTATTTATCGGGTTGTTTTGTAGCGGTGGTATACATGATATTCTTATGTCGACGTTTCAAAGGCCATTTTGTCTTCTTTTTCAGGACGTGAAATATGATATGAAGTTTATGAATTGACTAGCCTATTGTTTCATGTTCTCGTTTTTTTTATTGTTACTACGTATTAAAGTTTTTTGATTGGTTATTCTAAATAAGCTTCCTAAATTCACTGTCAGATTGTCATTTGCTAGACAACTTTCCTCTTTCAAACAAAACAACCCGATAAATAAATATGTCATCAACGGGTAGCGAAACATAAAAAAAAATGCTCTTCAATCTCTTTAAAAGCGTTAAAATTCTAGGAATGTGTAACAACAATCAACATCAAACAATGTTTGGTATATTCTTTTCAATTTCATGTTTTTCTGTTTTATTTTTGGGGCCTAGACATGAGCCAACATCAATATTAAATCTAGGGACTACATAAATTCCAAAATACTAATAATTATGTAACATTTTTAACTTTCATCAAAATACACTAAAGGTAAAGTGTCAGCTAAAACTAAAACTAGGGAAACGCCAAAGTCGTTGATAGACGAGTGAGTGACCTATGTGTTGAGTACCCGGGAACATTCCCTTTCCTCCCCTATACCTAAGGCTGGATCTAGCCCAGGGCCCCTATTTTGTAACCTTAACCGAGTTGGTTCCGTAGGTAATCATACGAATCGAGCTCGTAAGTGATGAGTCACTGTGAGTTTATCATGGTAAACAGACTTGTGACGCATCGCTTTTGAGTTCAATTCGTGTGATTACCTACGGATCTAAAACTCCATTGAAGTTACAGAATAGGGGCCCAGTATGGGGAATGATACCAGGTATTCAACACATGGCTCACTCACTCGTCTATCAACGACTTTGGTGTTTCCCTAGTCTAGTTGGCTAAGGCGCCCTAAAACCCGGAGTGTGGGAGACCCAGGTTCAATCCCCTTGTCGGATAAGATTTTGTAGTTTATGGATTGTATTTTTAAAAATATTAAACATGTTTTGAAATGCATATGATAGTAGGGGCTAAGGCAGTTTCGTCTACATCAACTGTGACAATACTATGGAAAACATAGCCAGTACAAATACGAGTAAATATTGCAAGGTTTACTCAATCTCCCAGCGGAATTTGGGGGTACCTTGAACATGCAAATTTCGATACTCTTTGGTCACTGCATAACTAACTGCATTACAAATATTTTTTCCACTGCCTCCATTGCAACCAAGTTACATCTAAGAGGCAGTGATTTTTTTCAAAAGCGAAACCATTGTCGTTAAAATAATTCCTAATCCTACGTGTATGTTAAGCCTATTTTTCAGTTTATTATTTCTTGAAGGTTTAACATCGAAATGGATTGTGCTCAATTTTGTAAGCAGTTCTCAGTTGCCTGGTCATGGATGTTTGTTTAAAATTTCAGGTCAATCTATTCAATCTATTATTTAATCTTCGTTTCGCTGCGCTCACTCGATAATTAAAATTTTAGTAACTTTTAAGACTTTTGACTCGATGATGATTTTTGTTGCTTAACGTCTCTATTAATGCACTAACGCTATTCGAAACGATTGAGTGGCGATAGATGACCATCAAGGAAGATTACAAAAAAAAACAACATGCCTTGTGTGGGATTCGAACCCACGTCCTCGTAGAGACAAGTCGCTTCTGACCAGCACTCCAATCATAAGTGCCACCGCAGACAGGCCTCGACATAGGAAATCAACAACCACACACACTGGTGAGTGGTGACTACTTATTTGATCTAGGCCTACAACCAATAATATAATACTGAAGATCATTACTGGATAACCTAAACCTAATGTAATAATTTAAAGTTATAGGCCTATTACACCAATAGTAAGAGCAAAATATTTACATACAGAAACTAAAGAGATGACCTTCATGTGCCTTGATGAATTCAAAATAAAAACATTGGCTTGAATGTTAAGTTACTTTTCAATACAAAAACATCACTATACTATGTTGCCACGTCCAACTCTGCATTTGGTAACCAGTAAGTAGCCTCTCTATCTTTTCTCCAGTCACCACTCTTCTCTTCCCTTTCCACCACAAAATACAAAATTGAATAGGTAATATCACCTATTCAAGGAGATTTAAATTCTAGTGTCATTGCAATTTGAATTAGGCCTACTGTAGTTTTTTTCAATACAGTCATGGGTCATTTATAAAAATCAAGGAGCTCAAAATGTGTAGGACACTGCAAATTAATAAAAATGCCTCTCTGGGTACTGTTGATCTTACGGTCGGATAGGGTATCCAAAATTACAAAATTTTAATTTTCAAAATAAGTGCTCAAGTGAAAAAAATGTTTTTGAAAAGTTACTCAATTATTTACTTCATTTTGACAGGTGGTCACTTTTCAACACGCGTTCTCATGAAAGTAAGCATGTTGACGGTCTCTGGCGCCAGAGATGCTCGTTTCCTAGAAAAGATATGCCCAGCTGTTTAAACAGCACTTTCAGAAGGAACTGATGTTGCTGCAAGTGCGCTGATGAGTGAAAGACTGACCGGCGGCGGGGCAATTGAGCGGAATTTGAGACAAAAAACATTCACTCGAGTTCCCGACAACTCATTGCATTACCCGGGTTAGACTCAACGGGTGGGTACCCGTTCACAGCCCAAAAAATATGTTGTGTATTATTATTATTAGGATAGTAGACTAGTAGTAGTGGTAACCTATATTATAAGTAGGCAATAGTACTATAAAGTAGGAGCTACTAGTACTAGTTAAAACAATACAAAGAAGTAAAGGAAATATTTCTATAATAATTTACTTACCCTGTCAAGATCAGGATGAACAAGTGCTACGTAATCATTGCAGGCTATAACATTCCCTAGAGCTGAGAGACGTTCTTCTACCCGTTGTATACGCACACTGTCGGGAAGGGAGTTGCGTAAATGTTGTAGTTCAGTGTCAGTGGTAGAATTCGGGACAAGAATGCCATGTTTATTTCCTAAAGAAAGTAGGTACCTTATCAATGGGTGTGCACCAAATTTGCAACTGAATTACCTAGATACCTACTATATCCGGGGTTCCCAACAAAAAGACACAGCAAAAGTGACCAATAATTGTTCAACATTTCCCTGATCAATTTGCTTGCCACTACAACTCTAAAAATAAAACAGTAGGGTACACAAGTACCTATAGTAGGCTAATTTAAAATGTAACATTTGAATTCTGCTCAACACTGTTAGTGTTATTGATATTAGTAAATAGTAAATATCTATAGCGTACGCCTACCGGTAGAAACAATTTAGGCCTACCCCTACATATTATGATACCTAACAAAGTGCGACATCTTCCTCCCATTAGCCACACCCGTTTGCAAAACTTTTTTGACATTTAAAGATATGAACACAAACAAATTTTTTGCTTATCTCCCTGACTTTCTAGGTTCTTGAGAAACCTATACTAGGCCCAAATTTACAGAGTTAATGTAAAATTTGCCTATTTTTTATTTATTTAACGTCTATGCTATTCAGTTAAAAAACTGATTTACAAAGGAGGACAACAATGAATACAATGAAACCAAGTGTGGGTCAAAGGGGTTGTGAATTACCTAGGTGGTACACTAATGAAATGTAATTTCTGGGGGGGAAACTGAGCTAGCTATATTAGCCCAAGGCCTCGTTAGCAAAGTAGGACATATTGGCTAAGTCTAGCCTTTATAGCTATAGGCCTCATATAGACAAGAATTCCATAGTTTTCTTACCAACACACATTCGACCAATTATTCGGCAGCCAGCAACTGATGCGTGTACAACAGGAATCGTCTCTGCCAATTCTGCCTCAAAAACACTGAAAATAATAATTTAATTTGAATAATAAGTTAATAGGCCCTAACATATTCATATAATAGGCCTAGATATAAAAGGGCAATTCCACGGTAACGGAATTACATTTCAGAGAGCTAACAACACATTCAAAAGAAAATATTTCAAATTTGGTAGGGCTAACCTTGTGTAACTGTTCTGTAAACTGACTAATAGGACTTCAATTGAACTAAATTGAGCACAATTTTTTTTTTTTAATGACTTTTCAGGCAGGTTTTTGGCTGGTAACGGAATTACGCTGGAAGTGTTTTGTGTCACTGGTTTAGTTAGTAATTGTTGAAAACCTGTGAATGGTGCAATAAAAATATCTGTTTGTAGCTTCTACAACATCTAGAAGCATAGTATTAAACTTAAATAACATACCTTCATTAAAAATAATTAAATTAATATATCTAAACTGTATTTATATTCGGTAACGGAATTACGACACCTGGTAACGGAATTACCCCAGCAAATTACACATTCTAAATCATGCTTGCATGTGGTTTAATCTAACTCTTAATGATGGTGCAATGCAAATTATTGAAAATCTTTAAGGATGTTGGGCATTTTGGTTGATATTTAAACTGTTTTAAGGAAGTTATTTTCGATAAGGGAATTACAAACCTTGGGTAACGGAATTACCCCAGTGAATGATAAATTTTAATAATGCTTGCATATGGTTAAATCTAACTCTTAATGATTGTCTTTGTTATCACATACACAAACAAGAAGAAAAATTCAGTACATCATCGATACATCATTGAAGGTTCTGCACTAAAAATTGTTGGTTCAATCAGAGACCTAGGTGTACAGATGTCCTCAGATCTTTCTTTTAATGATCACCTTAGCGTCGTTTCTAAAAAGGCACTAAGAATTCTTGGTTTCATCAAACGAAATTGTGCGGCTAATCTCAAGCAGAACTACAAGACAGCTGTATATATCCTTGATTCGACCCCACGTTGACTACGTGAGTGTTAAGTGTGGAATCCACATCACCAAAATTAAGCAGGTTGAACGCATTCAATACAAATTTTTAAGTTTTCTTTGTTATCGAAATAATATAAATTTTCACCGATCACATTATGCCAGACTTTGTCAAGAACAATCGATTCCAACACTAGCCGACGTAATTTTCCTGTACAAACTTCTCCATAACATCATCGACACGGACCTACTTCAAGATAATAAACTTTCACATCCCTACAAGATTTAGGCCTACAAGAAATGACATCCCCTTCAAAATTCTATGTGCTCGTATTGATGTTTTTAAATTTTCCCCCATCAACCGAATTCAAGGCACCTACAACAAATTATTAGCCATTAATACAAATATTGACATCAACCACATGAAAATTCATTCATTTAAAGCAGCTGTTTATGCCAGTTTACCAGCATGTCTCATTTATCACTAGTCACATTATCACCTTTTCACCACTTTCGTATTTTATAACCTCAGTTTTTGTCTTCGTTCATCTTGGGCTTTCAGCCATTTTATACATTTGAATTGTTTATTGTTGAAGGGATATAAGTCAACTTTTGGCCAAAATGAGTGTATGATCGAATGTTACTAAATGAGGGACACCGCATCGTTTGGAGAAGAAATGGTCAAAGTCAGATTAGTCCTTGTGTTGAATATAGCTAAAAACATGGTCCGTTTGTTGTTGAAAGGGTATAAGTCATGAGTTATACCATTTCAACAATAAACGAACCATTTTCTAGAATATAGAACGTATGAGAAAAGCGTCTGGCAGGCAGTGACGGTTTATGGAATGAGTTGATTTAAGTTGATTTAAGCTTATTTAATAAGTTTAGCCTGTAGAGGACCAAAAAACATAAATCAAAATTAATTTCCGTTTATTTGAGAAAGGGTATAAGTCAACTGTGTTTAGCCTCTCATTGTTTGGCCACCCGTATATTTTTTGTCGAGAAAACGTATTCTACAAGTCCGTTATATCAACTAGGGAAACGCCAAAGTCGTTGTTAAACGAGTGAGTGAGCCATGTGTATAGTACCCGGTATCATTCCCCATACTGGGCTAGATCGTGCCTTAGACATATGGGAGAAAAGGCGATGTTCCCAGGTACTCAACACTTGGCTCACACACTCGTTTAACATCGACTTTGGCGTTTTCCTAGTTTAAATTGAACATTTAAAATGCGAATCGTGTTCAAAACGTATTAGAGTGAAACATTAACAAATTTCCAAGATAAAACAAAATCACCCAATTTTTATTTCCCATCACACATCCCTCAAAAATAATATGTAGGTGTAAAAATATAAAAAAGTTCAAAACTAACGGGTATCGAACCCCAACCCTCCGTGCGGTAGGCTCTATGCTTACCACTATGCCATGGCAGACACGTAGAGTTCGTCCCGCTAGTTGCTACTAAACAAATGGCATCGATATTTTAAAAAAATCAGGGATTAAATCGCAATGGATCTAGCTGATTTTGTTAACAGTTCTCAGTAAACTCGTGCCGGATGTCTGTTTAAAATTTCAGCGCAATTTGTTCAGCGGTTCGGCTGATTTTCGACGTACAGACAGACAGAATCACAGAATGAGATCCGTTTGAGTTGAATGGAGACACTCAGTCGCTCCGCTCCCTCGTTTAATTACTTTCAAAATATGACAATTAAATATGCGACAATTAGATTCATGAATATCTGGACATTTTTTTTAGTTATCTCAGAACTAACTTTGACTGGCTTATATCCCTTCAACAATAAACCATTCATTTATAGTTTTGTTCTTCAAGTTTTGCTTGTTGTATATTGTTGTATGATTGTACTTGTTCATGTATTTAATGTTTTGTTTATCGTATTCGTATGGTTTTGAATTGATGTCTTAATTGTTTAGTTTTAGAAACCTAACACTTGTGGGTTTAGGCTATACCTGTTGTTAGTGACCAATAAATAAAAAAATAAAAAAATAAAAAATGAAAAAAGGGTGATTACTAAACAAAGGAATCAACATTTAACACTGTTTTCAAAGCAATAGTGTTCTGTAATTCCGTTACTAATGAAATTTGGAGTAAATACATATTTTAAAAACTATTTTTGATGAAACTCTTCCTTATTTTAGTATTAAGTATGGTATTTTATTTTGCGTCCATCTGAGTAGTAGGGCCTACATTGTAAGAAGAAAAATTGCGCAATTACCACTGTGAGACTTGTCAATACATAAAAATATACACAATATTATTAGGCCCCTATCATAAACATAAATGAAATTACTGTTGACATTATATGAGACTAGTCCATAAGCCTCTGCCTTCATACAACCAACCAAACCAAACAATCAATCAGAGTTACAGTGGGCCTACATAGATTATAATTTAGTAAATAATACAAATCTGGTCAATAAAATCAATGGAATCAATACATACATAAGCCTCTTCCTTCATACAATCAGTCTGCCTTGCAATCGATACATTACATAAGCCTCTGCCTTCATACAATCAATCAACCAGAATTAAAATATATGGTTTAATAAATATGAAGTGAATAATTATGAAGTCAATAAACTATTTCTAACGTTGTTGTATTACTTAAAATTTAGATTTAGGAAATTTTGAACAGAGTAAAAACATTCATTGAGAAGAAGTTGCTTCACTGCTTTTTTGAAGTGGAGAAGATTCTTAATAGACTTAATATTTGGAGGAAGGGAATTGAAGTGTGTTGAGCACGAATAATATGGCCAGGGCTCGAAATTGACGGCAGCCCGAGCCTGCCCAAAACAATGTCGGGCTGCCTGTTCTGTATTCCAGGCTGAATTTCACATACAAAAAACAATAAAAGGTTGATTTTCCTAAAATCGGAAATTACGTAAATAGGCATTAATCTCACAACTGTTGTCACAATGTCAATATTTACAAATTAACAAATATAAGTTATCTCATCACATGAGAGTGATGAGACTAGCATGTGAGGCATTTGAAGACGACTTTTTCAAGCGGCCAGTAGCCTAGGCTCGGTCGGGCGGGGATGTCCTAGGCCAAGGTCAGATGCATTCGCTGCCATGCTCGAGTCATTAGCAGGTGCTGCAGTAGCTAAAGTAGGGGTGCGTGGTTTATTGAATGTCTAGGAGCTGTCAAAACTTGGCAGTTTATTGTCGGCGGTTGCCTTAGTAAGATTTACGTGTGATCCGCGAAGTGCGTGTTGTTAGTACAATGTGGTGTTATATAGCGGGTAAACGGCGGGTAAACGTAAACAATAATTTAAAAAATGGGCTACTCAATTCTTAACAGGGCTGCCAAAAACTTTAAGACAGCAGCCCTGGCTGCTGTCTTAAATTCCTAATTTCGAGTGCTGAATATGGCCCCTTTTGGAAAAGAGTTGTGTTGTGGGTTTTTAAATGTACATTTGAACGGAGCCTCGTGTTGTGGCTATGAATTTGCTCATTGGTGATGAATTTATTTTGATTTTTTACAAGGAAGAGCACTGATTCAAAAATGTATTGAGAAGGTAAAGGCAGAATTTGAAGTTTCTTAAATAGTTCTTTGCAGTGAGTTCGGGGATTTATGTTCGCCATTATCCTAGTTGCTCGTTTCTGCACAATGAAAATATGCTTTGCTTGAGGCGAGTTTCCCTAGAAGATAACACCATATCTCATCAAAGAGCGTCGGGGAACTTTCCCCTTCCCTTTGACTACCTCCCTGACGGCGACGACAATGACAACACGGACGGATGATGACACAGATGGAGACGACCACGACGTGGGGGTTTCCCTGCCCTCCCCATACGCTTGTGGCTGGTTTTGACCAGAACAGGCCTGTCCAGTGTCCACCCCTTGTCCCCCTGCGTCATCCCTTACATCCCTCCCTTCGTCTCGATTAGCCAAGTTGCATAAATATGAGACGTTAAGCGATATCCAATCAAAAAATGAATGTAATACATAATGAAACATAAGAAGAAAACTACTTTTCTTGTCAATTATGTAGGCCTAGGTATACAAATAGTACATAGATATTTTTAAAATAATTGATTTTTGGTAACGGAATTACAATTGGAAACAGTGTATTGGTAAAAAGAGTTAGGCCCTAAATGGCTTTTTTTAAAAGTTCGTACAATTATTTAACTTTTTTTTTTGTATTATCTTGTCAATACAACAAATGTAAGTATTGAAAGGAGTTTAATTAAATGAATAGGGCCTAAGTTTTTGCTTAAAAACATACTCAAAATTTAAATATCTAAAATATGTTCTTACAATGTTCTCCAACCTGCAGTGGTATAGCGAAAATTCAAATGCATGCAAAAGTGAGAAAAAATATAATTTTATTGACTTTTATAAATTATTTCCAAAGCACAACATATTAATTTACTACTTAAATTTTCATGAAATACGTTTCTATAAAAATATTTCATTTTCTCTAGTCAGGGACACTTAGCTGTGGAATTGCCCAATAGGTTGAAACCAGAAACATGAATAGGGTACCTAATCAGGTTCTAGTGTGGAAAGGGGAAAGTGGAAAGTAGGGTTGTCGTGTTCGATATGAATTTGAATATCGATATTTTTTACGTCGATTGATAATCGATACCTATAATCGAATAAAATTAAGCCTAGATACTTTCTTGCATCCCGACGCGGACCGTGGAAATTTTGCGAGTGCATGCCTTTTGTTTCTTCCATTTGCTCAAAACAGGGTTTTTCTTACATCTTTCACAAGAGCCCCACCCTGGGTTGGGTAGCTGGTTGGGTAGCTGGTACGAGATCTATACTAAATGAAGGGTGGGTCATAACATGTAAGGCCTAGACTAACATTTTTTGACATCATACTCATGGAAAATACTTTTTCAATTTCATTAATCGGGAAACACTCCCCCGTAGGTGTAGGGCCTAATTGATTTTATGGAAATCAATTCAGAAATCCATCTCAGCGGGGTATCGAACTCCAGTCTCCTAATTGCTAGTCGGGTGCTTTTCGTGTTTAGATGGTCAGTTCAAAGGCAGCAGAATCATTGCAATGCTGTTCCATTCTATAGGGAACACACACGTGACGTCACAACTCAGTGGCAAGTGGCCACGGATCTTACTGATGGACAAGCATCCTAATTTCGCAAGTTGACGCCTGATGAACGGCTCAACAAATATCACACTCTAACTTTTATCCTATTCATTATTTGGACAAAACTTAAGAGGAATAATATTTAGCAAACATATCATTTCTTCTATGATAGTGATTATTTCGAATTTTATTACAGAACCGTTAGCTTGTTATAACAATGAACGCATTATAAATGACAAAATTATCTACAACTTTAAGTCTTCTCAACTTCAATTGACAAAAACTACTGATCAAATTTCAACAAGAATTCTCTCTAAATTTGCATCCAAGTAATTAGACAAGAAATAAATTAACTTTATAGATAGAAAAAGACACGACGAAACGAAAATTTACAGCATAGCGTGCAGTTTTTTACGGCTCATCTGCACGTCAAAAGTGCGTATTTTAGATGAAAACACATACCATTGCATATTACCCTATGCTGTAAATTTTCGTTCTGTGCACTTTCTATCTAGAAAGTTTATTTATTTCTTGTCTAAAAAGTCCCATGCATATTTTGAAAGAGGTCTTGTCGAAATCCGACCACTAGGTTTTTGTCAATTGAACTTGTTTTAATTTATTTCATAAGTAACAAGTGTCTTTAATTTAATTTTGATATGTACATCGATATAACAAGTTAACGGCTGTCTAGAAATTCAAAGTAATCGCTATTAGAAGGAATGGATATATTTGCTAAATTTTATTCCTCTTAAGTTTTTTCCCAATAATGAATAGGATAAAAGTTGGAGCGTGATTAGTGTTGCGACGTTCAGCAGGCGTGAACTTGCGAAACGATGGTTGCTTGTCCATCAGTTCGGCGAATACCCGGCATGCTCCTGGATGCGTGACGTAGTTGTGTGTACCCTATTCAGATCTACAATGGACCAACAATCCAAATGTTATATAAAATTAACTGTCTCGGTAGCTTAGGGGTAAAGCACCCGACCGGCAATTTGTTCCCAATTGTCGGTCGGGTTCGATACCCCGCTGTGATGGATTTTTAATTTCTGAATTGATTTCCAAAAAATAGATAATAGTGTAAGCAAAAGAGCGAGAATTAGAATAGGCCTACATAGATTATGTAGTAATAATCAAATCATGTAGAATTATATTTACTATCAAAAATTATTTAGGCTATGTAGGCCCTAGCCTACAATATTTCAAGTAAGAAAGAAAAAATATCTGTAGTAAATATCATCCACCCATACATAGGTAGGCCTATTCAAAACTATAACAATAACTAGCTAGGCACCACACAATCTTAAGTGATTATTGGAGTTTATGTTGACGACTTTCTGTTGGTAGAATTGTAGGAAACAGGTCATCTATAGATAAAGTCAAGGAAGAACTGTCAGCAAATATGCAAATTAAAGACTTGGGGTGTGTAACAAATTTGTTATCCACGACTATTGAAAGGCAAAGCATGGGAGAATTAAAGTTACAACAAAAGTCTAACATAGATGAAGTACCTATTGGTTAGCTTTTCAATGGAGGAATGTAGGGGTCTACAAAGCACTTCATTAGAGTTAGGGACTATGAATCTAGAGAAAGATATGAGTGAACAGTTCTGTCAACAGATTTACAGGAAGGCTGTTAGGGTCCTTATTATACATATCGGGGAATTCGAGGCCAGAAGTAGCTAATGCAGTTTGTTTAGTTAGTCAGTTCTGAAAAGATCCTGTAAAAAGAAGATTGGGTAATTGTGAAACATATCATACAATATTTGAAGGGCACAAAGGGTTATAGTCTACATTTCCAGAAAACAGGGTAGCACGTTCAAACTTCAAATATAAGCCTAAACTGACTCAGATTGGGCTAACAACAAGGTTGACGCCAAGTCAATTTCAGGTTGTATTCGTCCTAGCAGATGTAGCAGCGTGTTGGCAAAGTAGGAAGCAAAGAGGTGTAGCTACCTCTTCTACATAGGTATTGTCGTTGGAACTGCAAAACCACATATCAGTGTTTTCTGAAATTGTTCAGGAGACACAAAAAACAATATTTTTTAAAACCTCCTGTCTGCAATTAATGTCCGCAAAAACATTGCAAAATTTCAGACATTGCAAAAAGAAAAACACCTCTCCTATCTGCAATTAATGTCCGCAAAAACATTACAAAATTTCAGACATTGCAAAAACACCTATCAGAATGCAAAGATAAACATGGATTTTGCTTTAAAATTTTGTTGTTTATTTGACTCATCTTTATATTAGTAGATAACAACTGTGTAATTTTAGCTTTTTATAATTGCTATGAGAATATGATTTAACAATCAGTAATATAAAAAGAGCCATTCCGTCACAAACAGGAATTTCAGGGAAAAAATTAAAATAAGTATTTATTAGTTTTTTTAGCTTCAACTGTTTTGTCAACTCTTCTGCTTTGTTACTGAAATCACATCGCATTATTTTATAGTTTTTAGCATGTTTTCACTGTGTATTGCAACAGGGATAGGAGAAAGTAAAATATGGTTAAGTTTGATAAATTGTAACTAGAGGGTGGATCTGCTAACAGAGTGAGTGTAGAAACTAAGCTGGTGCTTGTTCTTACATTCCAAAGCATAAATGTTGTAGGTAACTTGAGTTCAATATATCACATTTCACTAAAAGCAACAGTTGTAAACATCCGTTACACAAATAACACAAGTCCTTATAAATCAGTTGAAGGTTATCTAAATAAACACAAACTTCCAAACAGTGAGGTTATTACTAATATCATATAACATAATATAGTAGTAGTAGTGTAGTAGGTAATGGTACTCAACTACATGTGGGACATTTATCTTTTTTTCTACATGGCACAATAATTGATAAAATGTGTAACGGATGTTACATTGATTGTTTGTTGATGTTTAGTCACTAACTTTGTGAAAATTAACTTTATTTACTAAACTAATGTCATTAGCATTGTCATAATAATATTTAAAATAATATATGTGTAATTTTTATTATAAAAATAATTAATTTAATACCTACCCTAATTGCTTTTTTAATTAATTTTTAAAATTTAAATCTTTTGATATATTAACTTAATTATGACTTGAAATATTTACCCTAGACTTGATAATATATTAATGACATCAGTAGTAACAACACAAATGATTTTTTTAGTGTCACGCAACACCCTTGTAACATCCAGCTTGAAAGTTGAAATCTCTTTAAGAGTACTTATTTAAAATAAATGTAATGGTAGTTGTATTAAGCAATAGTAAGCAATCTGATTTTCTTTAGAAGACAAATTTTTATGAAGCAAATAATAAAATAACTGCACTTCTAGGTCACTCGTAACATCCGTTACAAAGCACTGTAACCTCCGTTACACACTATTTTTATTTTTTAGGATGAGCGAAGCGAAGACTTCAATTTGACTTTGTGCTTTTTTTGTTTTTTATTTTTTTATTTACGTTACCCCAAGAAAAATAGCTCGGGTGTTTTGTTTTTGTTAGTTTTTTTGTCTGTTTGTTTGCTCTCTACCGGGCAAACGGCATATGCGAACTTGATGAAAGTTGGAGGGGACCCTCGAAAACTCTGAACTCTGAGCGGTATTGTTTTTGGGTACAATCGAAGAAATATTTCTCATAAATATCGTACTTTTACGATTTTTAGTGCGATATTTTCGTGATATTTGGCAAACGGCTACTCCGATATTGATGAAACTTTATAGGAACGTTCAAAATCACTGAAATCATATAGGCCTATGTTATGATTTTAGAGACAATTTGAAAAAATATTTCATATAGAAATCGTACTTTTATGATTTTTTCTCCGGTTTTTAATACGATATTTTCTTTATATTTGGGTCGATTTTGACCAAACGGGTGGGGCTATAACGTTCATATTTTACATTGACATTAAAATTATGGTGATGTAGTGCCTATTGAAAGAAAAAGTTGAAAAAGTTGGTCAAAATTCATAGAAATAAAGGTTTTAATATAAGCCTTTTACAGGTGTATAATGAACTTAAAGACATTGTCTTAGTTTCAAGCAAGTATCTTTTATATTAATCTTTAGAGTGTTTTTGGAAAGAAGCTATGTGTAAAAAATTTCATCTGAGGGTAGTGTGGCTCTAACGGGACTTCCTTTCAACCCCGCGCGCAATAGTTGTGACGTCAGTTTACGGCTACCGTCCTCGCTGCTGCTACCTGCTACCGTGCTATTCAGCATTAGTCGGACGGTAACTCCCTTCAGTGTAGCGATTTATTTGGCAAAGCCAAGTTCTTTCGATTGTGGCCAGTGCAGATCATTGTAATTTTGTGATTTAGGTTGAGACTTATTAGTGTTTATACAATTTTGCGATAGTGATTTTATTTGACATTTCGTGCGAGGTTTGAGTGCCAATGCGTTACTTTGAGTGAAGTCTGTGTTCTGCTCACTCCTAGTCGTAATTATTTCCAAGTACTGTAATTTATTGAACTCGCTGTATAGAAACTAGGACTCCAAGTTGCGTAGAATAATTTATATACATAAGAACATCTCTAATTGAGTGATTTAGGTTGTGACTTGTGTGAGTTTATTTCGTTTGCGATAATAAAATTAATTAATTTTATATTTTGTGCGAGTTGTGAGTGCCAATGCGTTACTTTGACTTTGAGTGCAGTCTGTAATATTTATGTAATTAATTTCACTCATTATAAACTAAGACTCCCATGTTCTGTTGAATATAAAAAAATATATATATATGTTATATACAAGTCTGCATATCTCAAGCTCAACCTACAATAATACAGATTACTATCTTTCATCCCAACGAACCTCTCATTGTGAAAACATTCTATGAAGGACGATCTGAGTTTTAGTGTAAATTGAATTTTCAAAACACAAAAACATTCCAAATTGGGACTGTCCATGGTTCTCCAACAGATCGTATCCGCGCGGGATGTATGCAGCAAGCTCTATGCTATGCTATGCAGCCTGGCGGTGGCCGTAAAGTGACGTCACTATAGGCGGCCCACGCGCTCCGCAGAGCTTTAGCAAATCTGTTGTTATGCAAGTACTATATGACTTAGCGACCTATTTTTTTATTATTTGCCTGAAATTGAATCAAGGTACCTTCTGAGAAGCCTGTTATGCAAACCAAGACAGTTCCTTTAAGTAATTGAGCGAGCGAAGCGAGCGTCTCCACTTGACTCTTATGACTCGAATGTCTGTTTTTTTGTTTTTTTTTTCTGTTATTGCTTCGGTACAGGTCGCACCGTTTCTCTGATCGACCTGAAATTTTGCACACATGTACATATCACCCAGGCGGGTTGCTGTAGTTTTTGAACAAAATCCGATCGTTGGTTATAAAAAATGAAATAAAAAAATTAAAAAAAAATGTTCCAATCATTATGAAATTTTGCAGGGTCAATAAGTACAACATTCTCTCCTATTTTCCAAATTTTCAGCTAAATCGGTCAAGACCTTAAAGACTTATTGGCAATCATAATTCGAAAAATGATGTTAAAAAATGAAGGAGGCAGTGAAGATACAAAGATACACTTTAGAAGGCATGACGCGAATTAGTACAATGCAAAGATGTTACAATGTCAATATCCAGTTAGGCCTACACTGTGTGGTGGGCCTTATGGGAATGTCGTACTCGGGTCATGTTGCACGTACCGGTGCTCGCTCAACAACGCGTCCAACTGAGCGTTTTCCTAGTATCAAGTAACTATAGAAAAAGTAAGGAGATTCCACATAAAAACGTACTCATTAGACAGAAATATTCCAAAAAAAGCTCATCCTTCAACGTGACTGGAAAAAGCGTTCGCAAAGCGGCCAAGTAATATTCTATTATGAACTTTTCTCAGAATGTTAAGACTAGAGGCTTTTAATGATTCCTTGTGAATTATTGAGCGAGCGTCTCCACTTGACTCTTATGGCTGGAATGTCTGCGTTTTTTTTTTTTTTTTTTTTTTATTTTTTTTTTTAATTTAAATTTTTTTTTTCTGTTACTGCTTTGATACAGGTCGCACCGTTTCTCTGATCGACCTGAAAATTTTTACACATGTACATACCACCTAGGCGGGTTGCTGTATAGTTTTTGAACAAAATCCGATCGTTGGTTATAGAGGGGAAAAAAATGGGGGAAAAAATGAAAAAATGAAAATGTTCTGATCGTTATGAAATTTTGCAGGGTCAATAAGTACAACATTCTCTCCTATTTACCAAATTTTCAGCTAAATCGGTCAAGACCTTAAAGGGGCTAAAAACCCCAAAAATTATTTTTTACCACGTGATCTAGGCCTATAGCACAATACTACACTTATAGTACAGGCAAATTAGACTTTGACCCGGACATTTAATGTTCCTCAAATATTATCGCGGGAATACGTTCAGGGCATGTCCCTGAACAAAAAACCCAAGTCCCCAAAAAATCCCACTTGGGGAAAATCCGCCATCTTGAAAAAACTCCGCCATGTTGTATTTTACAGATTGTTTGCTCTAACAGGTCATCCCAGTGACCAAATGACTTGATTTTTTTTCCATCGTTATTATTTGCAACCCCTATTGATAGAAATAATTAATTGTCATGGGAAAAAATCCGCCATCTTGGAAAAATTCAACCTTGTTGAATTTTTGTTTTTTCTGCTGACCTAAAGACGTAACATAATTTATTCTGTTATTATTTACAAACCCTATTGATAGAAATATTTAAATGTCATCTGCCCTCCTTCATAATAACCAGAATTTTAACTTTATTGCAAATCGTCAATGCCACAAAAATAGCAACCAGCAAGTTAAATGTTATTTTTGCCAGTTAAACATTGCCAACCAAGAAATGAACCAATTAAAAACGTTAATATAATAATGAAAATTTAGAGCAGTAAAGTTAATAATATTTTGATTTATTTGGACTGTACACTGCACTTGTAAATAAAGAAAACTATGTGAAACCATATTTTTATTATTTATTTCAACAAATCAAGCTACAAAGTACAATGTACACTTAACATGTTGAAGAGAATCAGAGAGGGCATAGCCCCATAGCAAGAATGCCTGATTCCCTTCATTAAAACTAATTAAAATAACTTAGGCCTAATGTTATTTGAAACAATGGATAAAATAGTCAATAAATTAACATAATGTTGTAGTATCAAAATATGGTAGGCCTCATGTAGTATAATGACATATAAAACAATTTAACTAAAATATTCTTTTATTCTATTCTTGAAATTTGGAGCATCTTTGATTTCTAGAGGAATAGTATTCCATAAAGTAACAGCACGGTAATAAAAATGATCTGGGTTTATAGATGTTCCTAGCACGGGGAGGGTTTAAATTAGGCCAGTATTATGTCGGTTAAACTGTCTTTTCTGAATTGTTATTCTTTTAAAAGGATCAAGGTCAGTAACACCGGTAATTAAGTTACTTAAAAATCTAACATCAGTTTGTTTACAATAATTTTGTATTGATGGCAGTCCACATTTGTTTAAGCGCTCAGAGGCACTTTCAGAATAAAAAACATTTTTTAAAATAACTTTAGTTGCACGGTTTTGAATAACCTCAAGTTTATGGATGTTTAGTTGAGAAGTTGGGTGCCAAGCTGGTAGACCATACGTTAATATAGGGCGAATAAGAGATAGATATGCAGTTTTTAAAGATTTCGATTTACTTTTATATAGATTACGACTGACAAATCCTAACAACTTGGAAGCTCTGTCTCTAACGTTGTCTGTATGAAAATCCCATTTCAAATCTGAAGATATAGTGAGACCGAGGAGTTTAATAGTTGTTTGCCTCACTAGAGCATTACCTAAAAGAATGTAATTAGAAGCAATGGGTGATTTGGACCTAGTTAGACGTATGTACTGCGATTTGCTAGCATTAAGCTGCATACAGTTCAACAAGCACCAATTTTCAAGTGCAGATAGATCTGCTTGCAATGCATAAACATCCTCTAATCCTGAAATAGGTCGAAATAATGTTGTATCATCAGCATACTGGTAAACTTGAGATGACACACACTGAGGAAGATCTAAAAAGAAGATTGTAAATAGGAGAGGCCCAATTACAGACCCTTGTGGCACCCCAGAAGTAACATGAGCTTTCTACAGATCGAGAACCATTAAAAACTACAGATTGTTTCCTATTGGAAAGAAAAGAGCTTATCCACCCTATTACATTGTGTGCAACTTTATAACCTTTTAATTTTGCTAACAATTTTGTGTGAGGGACTTGGTCAAAAGCTTTTGCCCAATCTAATGCAACGACAACTATTCAGTTGTCTTCAATGGGTATAATGACATTTGACCAAATAAATCATTACATTAATTAAAAATGTATTGAGAGTATCAAGTCGTTTCAATTAAATGTTTCATAGATCATCACTTACTTAGTGGTTTCCCTTGAATTCACCATCATTCAGCAGTCACCGTTGTTCCATCGAAATGTCATACCAAGAGTTTTACAAAAAAAGAAATAACTGCTGTTCCTAAAACACTTTTATTGCATTCCTTGTACTGTTACGTAAGTTACTATACCATCCCCCCTACACTGTAAATAAAAATTATTGGAATTTCCACTGTTATTAATATTTTTTTTAAATGTGATACTTCGACTCCTTTACAGGAGTCTTTATCAAACTTACAATTAAGAAACCACAACAGACAGGACAAAAAACATTTAATAATTTGTTATTTTTATTTTTATTCATAAAAAACTTTTTTGTTAATAATTTGGTACTAAAACACAGCCATATTTATGTTCTTTGTGAAATGTTTTTTGTCCTGTCTGTTGTGGTTTTTTAATTGTTAGTTTGATAAAGACTCCTGTAAAGGAGTCGAAATATCACATTTTAAATAAAAATATTAATAACAGTGGAAAGTCCAATGATTTTTATTTACAACGTTACTACCTGTTATATAGTTTCATTTTTAATAATCCCCCCTACACATTTGTTCTTGAAATGAATTAGGCCGACGACGCCTCCTAACTGGTGACATAAGACTCTCGCCATCACTATCACTATCATTATCAATTTCGCTGTCAAACTAATTTTGCGACATCACGTAGTAGCCACACATGCTGGAGCAATTTAGTCCATTTTTTGGCATTTATAATTTGGGCGCTTACATCCCGTTTTACAGTTTCATGATACAATTCTGAGTAGTTTATCTGGTGCTGGAGCCTTAAGTGTTGGGATTGGCGTCAGTTGTCCATTCTCAAGTTTCCACTCCCAATCAGCAGGATTGAGGGGAACCCCTATCCATTTAACAACGACATCTGCTGAAGATGATCCATTTTATCGCCGGACGTGCTTCATGTCTTTCTTTCTTTTGTCGACGGATTCTGGTAGCCTTCAAATACCACCATGGTTTGAGCTTTAGTCCTGAAGAGGGTAGACTTCGTCCCCTTGTTTAAAGAGAATTCATCAAAAAGTATAGGTGGTCTTGCTGCCAGTTAGTAGGTGAGAATTATTATATTATTATTATATTATAGACATTTCGATGGAACAATGGTGACTGCTGAATGATGGTGAATTCAAGGGAAACCTCTAAGTAAGTGATGTTCTATGAAACTTTTAATTTAAACTACTTGATACTCGCAATAAGTTTTTAATTGGTACATTTTTTGGTTGGAAACTTTTAACTGCAAAAATAACATTGAACTTGCTGGTTGCTATTTTCGTGGCAATGATTTGCAATATATTATAAATTCTGGTTATTATGAAGGAAGGCAGATGAAATTTCATTATATCTATCAATAGGGGTTGTAAATAATAACAGAGGCAATTATGTTATGTCTTCAGGTCACTTGAATCGCCTGCTATAGTAGCAGAAAAACCAAAAATTTAAAATGCTGGAATTTTTTTAAGATGGCAGATTTTTCCTATGACAATTAATTATTTCTATCAATAAGGGTTGCAAATAATAACAAAAAAAAAATCAAGTCATTTGGTCACTTAGATCACCTGTTAGAGCAAACAATCTGCGAACTACAACATGGCGGAGTTTTTTCAAGATGGCGGATTTTCCCCAAGTGGGATTTTTTGGGAACTTGAGTTTTTTGATCAGGGACATCCCCTGAACATATTCTAACAATAAAATTTGAGGAACATTAAATGTCTGGGTTTTGACCAAAAATTGTCTAACTGGCCTGTACTATTAATAGCCCAGGCATTATAAGAGATTTTAGGCCTAAAGATCAACATTGCTAACCTAAAGCTGAATTTTGGAACATCGTTAGTATTAATCATTCTTAAAACGCACAGAGAGTTCCCAAAAGCACAGACGCTTGCTTCCTCCGTTATCGCGCCAAAGGGCTTAAGTCACACTGTCACATAAAAATGCTTGTAAAACCTGAACCAACAGAGATATCTCTGTGATTTTTGTTCAAAATAATGGGGACTATGTTGCTTTGGCTCAATATCCAAAACATATATTATTACCATTATAATTTAGTCACAAACACGAATAGTGCTGGTGCCTAACTTAGTACTTCAAGAAAATCCCGTAAATCTTGAATTAGGTCGAGTTCACGAAAAAATTATCAAGACATAATAAATATGCGGGTGTGTGTCTTGTAAAAGCCACTTTTTCTTTTTTTTACCGTGCGATGAAAAATTGACTGAGATATGACCAAAATGACAAACGGTTGCGCATCGGCACTGTAGCCAAATAGTCCGTGGAACAAGCTGCATCAACTATAAAAAAATTTCAAAGCCGGAAAACCTACACCAAAATTTAGGATCTGGTAAAAGACATATTTGAGAATTTTTATTTTCACTTGGGACATGCTTGGTAGCAAATAAGTCACCTGTCATGGCGTCCTGAAGATGGCCGCCAAAATAAATTATTACAACTGCTGTAACTCAAGAAGTAATCATCAGATTTGAAAAAATGGGTATTGTTTTAATGAGTTTTTAAGCTCTACAAAGATGTCAGCAGTTTTACCGCATATGCAATAGTTTTAATTATATTTATAAATTATACAATGTATTGCAATTATAGCACTTTTCAATAATATATATATAATGTAAAACTCTCTAGATTGCTAAGAAATTTTTACACTATACTTAAAAACGTCAATAAATCCAAAATTGTTAGTCCCGAAACGAAATTCCGGTAACTTTTTTATTAATTAATTAATTAATTAATCTTTAATTAAACCCAAATAAAAGTTTATTATTCACGTACCACAATCACATAGTGTATCACACAAGAACAATATGACCACAATGAAAAAAAAAAAAAATTAGTTCCAAAAATTTATTCCAATCACTTTACTATTAAATTCAATTAATTCAATTAAATTAAAAAAAAATGACAGTTATCTCGATTAATTTTGTAAAATTAAAAAAATGTGGTCGACCTTGGTATCATTTTAAAGCTAGTTTTAAGACGAAAAATGTAATGAAAAAATTAATTAATTTAATTTAAAATTAATCACCGAATTAATTACATTTAAGTTAAATTACCCCACTTTTGACATATGTATTGTTATGTATACCTAAAACTCGATCGATGTCATAAAAATATACTACTCTACTGACATAATGTCAATGAATCCAAAATGTCATGTCCCGAAACAAAATTCCTATAACTTACCGATAATTAACTAATTAAATTGAAGAATAACTTTATCCAATAATTGTTGTTATTGACAATCGTAAAAGTACGATATTCATGTGAAATATTTCTTCGATATCCCAAAAAAACGTGGAAAGTCAAGTTCGAGATTTGAAGGTCCGCCTCAAAATTCATCCAAGATCGCATATTACGTTTGCCCGGTAGGCGCAAACAACAGCAGAAAAACAACAAACCAAAAAACGAACTAATTTTTTTTTTTTTTGGGGGGGGGGGGGGGGTTTGAAATTGAAGTCAATATCTCAAAAATTTGTTGTTGACAATCACGTAGCACATACAAAATGCCAACGGAAGAATCAAATATAAACAATGGAGTATAATTAAAAAAAATAAATAGGGTCAAAATTAAGTTCATGCTACTTTCCCGTTAATTGAATTATGAATTAATTATATATATACATATAACTGAGTGGGTAGACTCAAAATTAATTATTTTCTTTAAATTAATTGATTTAAGCACATGTTGAAGAATGAGCGAAGCAGACTTCAATTTCACCGCCCCCCCCCCCCCCCCCACAAAAAAAAATTAGTTTTTTTTTGGTTTGTTTGTTTTTCTGTCTGTTTTTTGCGCTCTACCGGGCAAACGGCATATGCGATCTTGATGAAATTTTGAGGCGACCTTCGAAATCTCTGAAAATTAGACTTTCCACGTTTTTGGGTATAATCGAAGAAATATTTCTCATGAATATCGTACTTTTACGATGTCAATAACAACAATTATTTAGATATAAGTTATTCTTCAATTAATTAGTTTTAATTAATCCGGTAAGTTTATAGGAATTTGTTTCGGGACAGACATTTTGGATTCATTGGCATTATGTCAGTAGAGTAGTATATTTTTATGACGATTTGATCGAGTTTTAGGTATACATAAACAATACATATGTCAAAAGTGGGATAATTTAACTTAAATGTAATTAATTCGGGGATTATTAATTTAATTAATATTTTTTTCATTACATTTATTCGTCTTAAAACTAGCTTTAAAATGATACCAAGGTCGACCACATTGTGTTAATTTTACAAAATTAATCGAGATAACTGTCATTATTTTTTTAAATTTAAATTGAATTAATTGAATTAATAGTTTAAAATGATTGGAATAAATTTTTGGAACTAATTCTTTTTTGGTTCATTGTGGTCATATTGTATTGTGTGATACACTATGTGATTGTGGTACGTGAATAATAAACTTTTAATTGGGATTTAATTAATGATTAATTTATTAATTAATAATAAAAAAATTACCGGAATTTCGTTTGGGACTAACAATTTTTGGATTTATTGACGTTATTTTAGTATAGTGTGAAAATTTCTTGGCAATCTAGCGAGTTTACATTTTATATATATATGAAAAGTGCTATAATTGCAATACATTGTTTAAAAATTTTTTAAATATAATTAAAAACTATTGCATTTGCGGTAAAACTGCTTACATTTTTGTAGAGCATTAAAAAACTCATTAAAACAATACCCATTTTGTTCAAATCTGATGATTATTCTTGAGTTACAGCAGTTTTAATAATTATTTTGGCGGCCATCTTCAGGACGCCATGACAGGTGACTTATTTGCTACCAAGCATTTTTCCCAAGTGAAAATAACATTCTCAAATATGTCTTTTACCCGATCCTAAATTTTGGTGTAGGTTTTCGGCTTTTGGGAAAAGTTTTTATAGTTGATGCAGCTTGTTCCACGGACTATTTGGCTACAGTGCCGATGCGCAACCGTTTGTCATTTTGGTCATATCTCAGTCAATTTTCATGCACCCGGTAAAAAATGAAAAGTGGCTTCTACAAGACAGACACCCGCAATTTTATTATGTCTTGATAATTTTTCGTGAACTCGACCTAATTCAAGATTTACGGGATTTCTTGGAAGTTTCTAAGTTAGGCACCCGCATATTCGTGTTTGTGACTAATATTAATGGTAATAATATATGTTGGATATGAGCACAAAGCATACATAGTCCCGATTATTTTGAAACAAAAATCACAGAGATATCTCTGTTGGTTCAGGTTTTACAAGCATTTTTATTGACAGTGTGACTTTAAACCCTTTGGCGCGATAGCGGAGGAAGCAATCGTCTGTGCTTTTGGGAACTCTCTGTACGTTTGAAGAATGACAAATTCTACATGTGTGCCAAAAATCAGCTTTAGGTTAAGGATGTTGATGTCAAAAATCTATAATTCCTGGGCTACTTAAATGACCGTTTAAAAAATTATATCTTGTAACTGTGAACACGAATTTTTGATTGTTTTGATCCAGAAATTTGGCAAAAATTGGTGTTTTGGAAAATTTCCCAAATCGGCTTTAACCTGCTTCTTTTTGGTCCAATCTAAAATGCCCCTTTATAACATCGTGTCTTGAAACTGTGCCAAAAATACCTCAAATACGCAAAAAAAATGCATTCCAAAAATCACACCCCATCTGGTAATCAGCATATTTTGACCGAACTACTTGCCAAATTACAAAAAAAAAATATAAAGAATTACAGAAAAGGCGTCGAGTACGTCAACAATGGCCAACTTTTTTGGATCAAATCCTCCAAGGTTCGATGCATAAAGATTGTTCCCTATGTTATTTTTTTAAGGGAGATTTTTGCCGATGGGAAACCCATTTCTAAAAATGTCATGTTTGACAATTTTTTTTGGGGGGTCATGGTGGCCCCAATAATTTTTCTGGTAATTGCTAAATCATTACTAGTTAGCCTGAATGAAATATATTTTTTTTTGTTTAGCGGGTAAATACCCCTTTAAAGACTTATTGGTAGGTATGTAACATTATGGGAATGTCGTACTTGGGTCGTTGTTGCACGTACCGGTGCTCGCTCAACAACGCGACGGGACTTTAGCGTTTTCCTAGTTATAAATTTAAATTATTTTTTTTCACCACCTTGGGGGGCCTGACTAGTGTAAATGTAGTTCCCAAATTTGTAACATCCGTTATAGCACTAAATAGTTAGGTATGTATTTTGAAGATGGTTAACTTGTTTGGAGTGCAATTTTCCTGGTCAGTAAATCAGAAGTATTTGGTGTGATATGTGTTATCATAACATGAAAAGCTTATAATTTGAAGGCAGAATAGAGGTATATGATTTTAGTAGTGAAAATGTAACATCCGTTACATACGGAATGGCTCAAAAAAACTACTACTACTACTGTCAAAACTCTGCCTACAGAAACAGTGTCCTTCATTCCTTAAATATTCAAAGGAGGTTTTGCAGACACTTTTCAAGCCCACTCTGATAGGAGGTTTAACAAACCACTATTTAAACGCATTTCCATTGGTCAGAATAGATCATGTGATCACACACAGATGCCTAGGAATAACATCAGTGTTCTCCCCAGGCCCGGACCGCCGGGCGGGCCGCCCGGCGATAATTCCCTGCCGCCCGGCAATAAAAATTTTGAAAAAAAAAAAAAAAAAAAATTGAAAAAAAAAAATTTGATTTTTTTTTTTTTTAAATTTTATTTTTTACTAAACCATTTGCGAATTAATAAACTAACCGTCCACTAAACGTTTAAACGTCCCATCCCTAAACTGCAGCACAGATTGTACACAACATCGTGGAGGCTAATCTCGCTGATCGCTATAGAACCCGACAAGGAATGCATTTGAACGAAACTCATAAGTTGGCAAAATGGCAATCATCGCTATGATCTTGAACATTAACTGCACACAAGGAGCACACACAAGTGAACAATTTTAGCAATTTTCTAAGTTTATTGATTGCTAGGACAAATTTTAAAGTAATAAAAATGAAGTCATCAAATATAACAATGTTTCAAGTTGTAGTAATTGTAAACCTAGCCTACAAATCTTAGATAATAACCACTTAGAAAGAATAACATCATCACCTTTATAAGAGCCTATTGTACTCATTGTAGCAATAGGACTTCAGTTTTCACATAGCCTACATTACAAAGGAGAAAATAGACTTAGACTATGATTCCAACCAAATTTGATATGTTTATAGGCCTACTTCATACCACTAAACCAACAAAGTAAGCTACTTTAAAAGGGCTTTGAAAACCTCTAAAACTCACCAAATCGAATCTAGGATCTCAACATTTTTCCGGGGGCAAGCCCCCGGACCTCCACTATTTTTGGCCCTACCCGCGAGTACCCGGCAATGTTTATGAAATACCCAGCAGTGTTCTCCCCAGGCCCGGACCGCCGGGCGGGCCGCCCGGCGATAATTCCCTGCCGCCCGGCAATAAAAATTTTGAAAAAAAAAAAAAAAAATTAAGTTTTTTTTTTTTTTTTTTTTTTTAAATTTTATTTTCTACTAAACGATTTGCGAATTGAATAAACTAACCGTCCACTAAACGTTTAAACGTCCCATCCCTAAACTGCAGCACAGATTGTAAACAACATAATCTCGCTGATCACTATAGGTCTATAGAACCCGACAAGGAATGCATTTGAAAGAAACACATAAGTTGCCAAAATGACAATCATCGCTATGATCGTGAACATTAACTGCACACAAGGAGCACACACAAGTGAACAATTTTAGCAATTTTCCAAGTTTATTGATTGCTAGGACGAATTTTAAAGTAATAAAAATGAAGTCATCAAATATAACAATGTTTCAAGTTGTAGTAATTGTAAACCTACAAATCTTAGATAATAACCACTAAAAGAATAATATCATCACCTTTATACGGGCCTATTGTACTCATTGTAGCAATAGGACTACAGTAATTCACAAGCCTACATTACAAAGGAGAAAATAGACTTAAGACTATGATTTCAATCAAATTTGAAATGTTTATAGGCCTACTTCATACCACTAAACCAACAAAAGTAAGCTACTTTAAAGGGCTTCGAAAACCTCTAAAACTCACCAAATCGAATCTAGGATCTCAAATTTTTTCCAGGGGCAAGCCCCCGGACCCCCACTATTTTTGGCCCTACCCGCGAGTACCCGGCAATGTTTATGAAATACCCAGTGAACATTTTTTCTGGGGAGAACACTGCACAGTGTTCTCCCCAGGCCCGGACCGCCGGGCGGGCCGCCCGGCGATAATTCCCTGCCGCCCGGCAATAAAAATTTTGAAAAAAAAAAAAAAAAAAATTGAAAAAAAAAAATTTTGATTTTTTTTTTTTTTTTGAATTTTATTTTTTGCTAAACGATTTGCGAATTTAATAAACTAACCGTCCACTAAACGTTTAAACGTCCCATCCCTAAACTGCAGCACAGATTGTACACAACATCGTGGAGGCTAATCTCGCTGATCGCTATAGAACCCGACAAGGAATGCATTTGAACGAAACTCATAAGTTGGCAAAATGGCAATCATCGCTATGATCTTGAACATTAACTGCACACAAGGAGCACACACAAGTGAACAATTTTAGCAATTTTCTAAGTTTATTGATTGCTAGGACAAATTTTAAAGTAATAAAAATGAAGTCATCAAATATAACAATGTTTCAAGTTGTAGTAATTGTAAACCTAGCCTACAAATCTTAGATAATAACCACTTAGAAAGAATAACATCATCACCTTTATACGAGCCTATTGTACTCATTGTAGCAATAGGACTTCAGTTTTCACATAGCCTACATTACAAAGGAGAAAATAGACTTAGACTATGATTTCAATCAAATTTGATATGTTTATAGGCCTACTTCATACCACTAAACCAACACAAGTAAGCTACTTTAAAAGGGCTTCGAAAACCTCTAAAAACTCACCAAATCGAATCTAGGATCTCAAATTTTTTCCGGGGGCAAGCCCCCGGACCCCCACTATTTTGACCCTACCCGCGAGTACCCGGCAATGTTTATGAAATACCTAGCAGTGTTCTCCCCAGGCCCGGACCGCCGGGCGGGCCGCCCGGCGATAATTCCCTGCCGCCCGGCAATAAAAATTTTGAAAAAAAAAAAAAAAATTAATTTTTTTTTTTTTTTTTTTTTTTTAAATTTTATTTTCTACTAAACGATTTGCGAATTTAATAAACAAACCGTCCACTAAACGTTTAAACGTCCCATCCCTAAACTGCAGCACAGATTGTAAACAACATAATCTCGCTGATCACTATAAAATGGCAATCATCGCTATGATCGTGAACATTAACTGCACACAAGGAGCACACACAAGTGAACAATTTTAGCAATTTTCCAAGTTTATTGATTGCTAGGACGAATTTTAAAGTAATAAAAATGAAGTCATCAAATATAACAATGTTTCAAGTTGTAGTAATTGTAAACCTACAAATCTTAGATAATAACCACTAAAAGAATAATATCATCACCTTTATACGGGCCTATTGTACTCATTGTAGCAATAGGACTACAGTAATTCACAAGCCTACATTACAAAGGAGAAAATAGACTTAAGACTATGATTTCAATCAAATTTGAAATGTTTATAGGCCTACTTCATACCACTAAACCAACAAAAGTAAGCTACTTTAAAGGGCTTCGAAAACCTCTAAAACTCACCAAATCGAATCTAGGATCTCAAATTTTTTCCAGGGGCAAGCCCCCGGACCCCCACTATTTTTGGCCCTACCCGCGAGTACCCGGCAATGTTTATGAAATACCCAGTGAACATTTTTTTCTGGGGAGAACACTGCCCAGTGAACATTTTTTTCTGGGGAGAACACTGATTCACCTAGAATGCGTAGGCAGCAAAACAAAGCACTTGCAAAAGTAAAGATATCCCACGCAAACTAAAACCTTGAAAAAGCTCATCCATCAACGCGGCGGGACTTTAGCGTTTTCCTAGTATTATACAAAATGTACTTTCTCCCAATTTTGTCATATGCATCAGTGACATGGACAATAGGAGGAAAGGAAGAGAGCAGACTGCAAGCAGCAGAGATGAAATTCCTAAGAAGTGCGGTGGGCATAACAAAACTAGACAAGGTACGAAGCATAACAACAAGAAACAAATTAGGAGTGGAAAGTCTACGAGATAAAATAGGAAGAGAAAGACTCAGGTGGTATGGACATGTAAGAAGATTGAAGCAAGACAGAATCCCAAGACGAGAATTTGAACGTACATGTGGGGGAGTACGAAGAGTTGGCCGGCCAAGAGATAGATGGCGGGACCAAATAACGCGAAGCGTCGAAGAAAGAGGGAAAACATGGGATAGGGTTAATGAAGAAAGACTCTGGGAGGACAGGAAGAAGTGGAGAGAATTATTAGAAATGCCGGTTATGGAAGAAAACGAGGAAGAAGATGAGGGGTGCTGAGCCTGGCTAGCAAGCACTAGAAGATAGCCCGAGAAACTGGTGACTCGTCACCCCCCGGACGAATGTTGGAAAAGGGTGTTTGATATATATACATATATATAAAAAAAATTCAAAGTTTTGGTGGAGGTGCCGGGTCGAAGTCGAAATTAAATTTTTACTTGCTGGTAGATATGGTGGAGGCGCCGGGTCATACAACGCGATTGTGAGATCTTAATAATCGTTTGAACGAGAGTAAGCTCAAAATACTTCAAATCCATATCAAAAGACACATAAAAAATGCATAATTTCGTAAATTTGGTGGAGGTGCCGGGTAGACGAAATTAATTCTGGTAAAAACTGTCGGAAACTTTGAAAACTGAAGGCTGAAATTGAGCTTAAAATTAAAACTGATTCTGAACTTCACTCTCATGAGCTTGTTTTTCTTTTAAATCATTAAAATCAATCAATCAATTTTTTTTTTTTTTTTTTTTTTTAAGTTGTGCATGAGAAAATTGTGTTTTTTTGGTAAATCGCGACAAATCGCGAATTTTTATTTTTAAGGCGCGAATTTTCAAACTTTAAAAAACCATTTTTGCACATCTCTATAAATGGGAAATAAAAATAAAGTGATTTTGTATTGTCTTGGAAATTTGTTAATGTTCCACGCTTATACGTTTCGAACACAATTCGCATTTTGAATGTTCAATTTAAATAACTAGGGAAACGCCAAAGTCGTTGTTAAACGCGTGAGTGAGCCAAGTGTTGAGTACCCGGGAACATCCCATTTCCTCCCATATACCCAAGGCTGGATCTAGTTCAGTATGGGGAATGATACCGGGTAATATAGGCCTACACATGGCTCACTCACTCGTTTAACGACTTTGGCGTTTCCCTAGTATAATATGTAAATCATAATCAAATAAAGTGGCAGTGATAGTAGGCCTATTGGCCTATGGATGGGTATAAATCCATGGTATTATACACTCATTAGGCCTACTTCATACTGTGTGTTATCAACTTATCATAGTAATAATAGCAGAGGTAGGGTGAACATAGGCAGGTTACAAATTAATACAAAGCAGAGGTAGGTGACAAAATAGTGTACCTACCTACATACATTATATTCATGTATTAAAGGTCGAGTGGATTAAATCAAATTAGCCTATTAAGGGTTGCCAAGTCAGCACTTCTTCAATTGGGGTGAGCCAACTTTTTAACACTGTGATTTTAGGGGAAAAGAATAGGTTAGGGGGAGGGGGGGCACAAAGCATGTAAATTTTATAATAAAATAATAATAATAATAATAATAATAATAATAATAATAATTAAGCGAGCGAAGCGAGCGTTTCCATTTGACTCTGCCGGAAAAAATAGTCACTGGTTTTGTTTTTTTTTTTTTTTTTTTTTTTTTTTTTGTTTTGTTTTTGTTGTATGTCTCGCGATAACGTTCGAACGGAGGCTCGGATCGAGTTGAAATTTTCACCATCCGCAAGCTTTGTTCTCGATTGAATGCCATTAGTTTTGTGGCAAAATCGTTCAAAAAGTTAAAAAGTTACATTAAAGTTAATCGAAAGTTTTTTTTTTCAAACTTCACGGCGACAAAATCTGAGATGGCCAAATCATTTAGAATGTCCGTCCGGTCACGAATATGTTAATTTATTTTGATCCGATAAGTAGTGTAGATGGAAATTACATTATAACAAAGTACGGTTACCATGGCAACGGAAAGTCGTGCAGCTTTTTTGGCTCATTGATAGCGGTCGAACGGAGGCTCGGATCGAGTTGAAATTTCACCATCCGCAAGCTTTGTTCTCGATTGAATGCCATTAGTTTTGTGGCAAAATCGTTCAAAAGGTTAAAAAGTTACATTAAAGTAACCGAAAGTTTTTTTTCAAAACTCAACGGCGACAAAATCTGAGATAGCCAAATCATTTAGAATGTCCGTCCGGTCACGAATATGTTAATTTTATTTTGATCCGATAAGTAGTGTAGATGGAAATACATTATAACAAAAGTAACGTTGCCATGGCAACGAAAAGACACGCGAAGTTTCTAATGCACTGCCACCTAGAAGTAATCAAAATACTTTCAAGGAAGCAGTCTATTTGTCAACAAAGAGTTTAAAAAGATTTCCCAAGGAGTCAAGGCCCTCTAGATGGCGGTGGATTTTAAAAGTAAAGATTTAAACACGGGTTTACCCAAATACCTTGGCAATAATAAATAATACTGGAAACGCGAACGTCGTAAATTTTAAATTAAAAAAATGTGCAATGTGGGTCTAGCTATAGCACGCGCTCGCTTATCAACGCGTCCAACTGAGTGTTTCCTAGTAATATATATATATATATAATTCTGACTCCTGTTTCCAACTTGAGTTAGGTCAGGGGGTGGCTATAGCCACCCATTTTCTAGGGCCTTTTATGAGTTGTTAACACCGGCTTGCCAGGCCTGTCATGTCCTCTTCAGGTTCACTCGCACTTCTTCCCACCAGCTCACGCCCCCACTTTTTGTCTTCCCACTTTTTTCCTTGCTTCACTTCTTCCCATTTCTCCCCTCTTTCCTTTTATAATCTTTTCTTATTTGATTTTTTCCACTTCTCTTTTGGGTTTCTACCAAATGTCTTTTAATTTTGTCCCCACTTTAAAATTTTCTGTTTTGGGAATTCTTTCTTCCCAAATTTTTCTAAAATGCCCCAACCATCTCAACCCTTTCTCGCCCCAATTTTTGGAAAAAATAGCTTCTCCCCTCCAATTTTTTGTCCTGATTTCTTGGTTTTCAAATTTTTGCCAAACCCTTCGATTTTCCCCGGGCTATGTTTCTTAAGTTCTTCAAAATTTTTCATTTCGGCTGCTTAAATTTCCTACTTGCATCTAAATTGTCCAGGTCACTGAAGAATATGAAAGGATGGGTAGATAGTATCCCCTTGTCCAATAACCCCCTTTGCATTCATTAGGGAAATCCCTTTCCCCAAAGAAACTATTCTGGGGGCCCCCTTTTACTGATCTCACCCCCCCATCTTTGCCCCTTTGTGATAATCTACCTACGTCGCAAACCCCTTCTGCTCTTCCATTTTCCTCATCCCCAAATTTTTTTTTCTCTCTGTTACTTTACTTTTTCCTTTTTCTTTCAAATTTTTTTTCCACCAAAAATATTTTTAAATTTTTTTCCTACACTGATCTTTAGCCCAAAATTCTTCTGTTCCCAAACCCCCACTTCTTCATTTTTGTTTTGCATTTCCCTTCAGTGTCTTTTCCCCCACATGGGATGTCTCCGCATAAATCTTTGGGTCCTTGGCCATTTCCCTTCTCGGGTTTCCCCTTATTTAATTTTTCGCCCCTTTTACATTGAGAAAGAAATTTGGGGATATTACCCCCTTTCCCTTTAGGCCAGAGTTAGTGTTGAACCCTCAGTATTTCCATGGTTTGTTTGAACACAATTGTAAAATTGTTTTTACTACTAATTAGTTTTTCTCTCGATTATGCCGTTGCTAACACCCTTTTTTTTTAGGCACCCCCACATTTTCCTTGGGGGATGAAAACATAGGCTTTTTCTAGGTCTTAAAATCACTATGTCAACCCTTTGTCCTGGGCCCCCCATCTAGTTTTTCCCGATTTGGGCCCCTTGCGAAAAATTTAAAACATTTTTGACCTTCCCCTCCGAAAACCCCTAGGGTTTTTCCCTTAGCTGTGGTTTTATTATTTTATTTAATCTTGCTTTTTTTAAAATTTTTTCATATATTTTGGTCCCTTTGGGTCCCTCAGGGTGATGCCCCCTGTAGTTTTTTACATCCTTTCCCTTCCCCCCTTTTATAAAGGGGGGACAATTTACTCCTTTCCCCCCGTCCTCCGGAAATGCTTTTTTGTTTTCCAGGCTGCTTTTAAACCCCGCGGTAAAAACCATTCAAACCCCCCGCTGGTCCTGGGTGCTTTTTTCATTTTACATATACTTCATCCAAACCCTGCTGTCTTCCCCTCTTCATATATCCCCGCATGTCTACCTTTTCTTGTTTTTTTTAACTTTCCCCTTTTTCAAGTATTCTTCCAGTTTTCCGCCCCCCCCGGAAATTGGGTTATACTTTTACACAGTCCTATTATTGGGGATCATGGTGGTTGGAGAAATGCCTTCCCCCAAAGCTTGTATTTCACTTGTTTCTTTTGTTATTCTCCCCCAAAGATTTTTTGATACTTTATCACAGCCCTGATTTTTGGTATCATTGAAATAGGTTGGGAAATGCTCTTTTCCACAAAGCTTTATTTCAAATTGTTTCTTGTGTTAGTTTTCCCTCTTTGTTTTTTAAAATAATTTGGGCGTTCCCCCTGTCTGTAGGTTTTTTTTTTTTGATATTAAACCCCCCAAACATCTTTTTGTTCCCATCAAAATCAATTTTTTAGTTTTTCCCGCCAGCTTAAAATATTGATTTTTTTTTTTCTGCTTTACAATCTCCTTTTCCTCTTTTTTTCCCCTGTTCAATTTCAAAATTTTCAAGGAGCGGTCTTCTTCCCTTTTTTTTCCATTTTTTTCTTCTGTTTAGGGGCAGCTTTTACATTTTTTTTTCCCCCAGGGTGTCTTTTTTCGTTTTTTTTCCCCCACTCCCGTCCACATATTTCTTAATCCCATAGTGTTTTTTTTTGGGCCACACCCATTCTTTTCTAATTTCAGGTCCCCTTGGGGTATTTTTTTTATTTTTTTTTAAAAACGTCTTTTTATTTCTTTTTTTGTAGTTGCCATATCTTCTTTTCTTGTCCTGCTTATTTTTGTATTTTTCCCCGGTTTTGACTTTTTTTGTTGACATAGCTGTACTCCATCCAAAAGAAATGCGGGGAATACCTTCACGTCCCTACTCCCGGCATCATTTCTTTGCTGACTACAATATAGCTATCACACTCTCAGTCTCACCATCCCACAACTAGTGATTTTTGGCTTCACTTTCTTTTTAAAAAAACTATTTGCTATGACTAGAAAATTTTCGGCGCACATCTCCAACAGTTTTCCCCTTTCCTTGTCTGTCTCCCAACATAAAATAATAAAAATTTAAAGAGAATTATAACATTGACGGGATGTTCGTCGCGTCGTGAAAATTAACATTTTTCCCTTATTCCCGACTAACGTCATCACTGTGGATGACATTTTAAAGGGGCTGCTGCTTTTTCTTTTTTTTTCCTCGGGTTGCAAAGTTCCTTCTTCTTGGAACTGCCGGGATGGCGGTGGAGGGCTCTTTTTGTTTTTGTTGGGAAAGGGTTTTCGGAGGATTATCGGGGTATCCACAGTGATGCCCTACGTCGGGGAAATAAGAAAAAATGTTAATTTTCCCACCACACGCAAAAAACACCCCCAATGCTATAATTTCTCTTCAATTATACGGGTTTGCGAAAGTATAACTTGTGAAAAATAATAAAAATAATAAAAATAAAAATAATAATAATATAATTTGTAAAAAATCGCCTTTACGCCCCCCCCCCTATGCTTTTCCCCCGTTGGGTCACCCCCAAACCGAAGAAGTACCGCAAGCTACGTATTTTTCCCGGAATTCCCGTATTTTTTCCCCCTTCCCTATCAAACCCACCCGGGAACTTTTTTCCCCCGTAGGGCTAAAATTTAAAAAGTAGCCTTCGGGTCTGACCAGTGGGGCCTGTGGCGCAGTGCTAGATGTACCCCCACCCCCGCCCCCAAACCCCCCACGAGCCCGGGTGGGGGGCACCCGTGACAAATCTTTTGGGGGGCTTCCCCCGCTTCAGGCGGTTTTCCTTTTCACCCTCACCGTCGTCAAATTTTGTTGTAAAATTCACGCTAGGCGGCTCGAAAAAAATGAGTGACTTTAGGATGCAGGGACTTCGTTTCGATGACACCACCACGGAAGAAGGCAAAAAGGTACAAAGCAGTTGTGTAGAGCCTATATACAAAAAAAAGTGGGAGGTTAATAACATAACAATTCGGGTAGGCCTATTGTTTCGGTTAAGAATGGCCAACTTTTTACCACTGGTTTTTTTACTCAAAAACGTCGCAAAACTACGAAAATATTTTATTTTTTTTTTTGTATTTGTATGAAGAAAAATGCACCCCAAATTTTTCATTTCTTTTTATCTTTTTTTATAAACAAAAGAAAGTTATAAGTAGCGAGGACGCCCCTTAGGCCATCATGCTAAAAACTGAGCACTGCCCCCCGACCCGACACTCCTGCAAGTAACCTTAAAAAACATATAAAAAGATCCAAAAAAACCCAAAAAAACCTTCAAACTTTAACGCGCTATTTTAAACAAAAAAAGGAATTATGCAGAATCCTCAGGGGCCCGAATTATTTTTAAGGAAATTTTTAAATGATTAACGATGTCATACGTACTAATTTGGATGTTTTAATGGGCGCACGTAGTTTTGGGTATTTTTTTGGGTTTTTGGGAAGGCTTTTTTGTGTTTGACTAATTTAATGTTTCGTTGTGAGAAGTGTTGTATTCGACCCGGAGCGACGGCGAGGTGGGGGAATGACGTATCGCAGGCTGGCAACTAAAACCTTTGATTTTTTGGGATTGATGGTTTTTTCCAGTTACGTTCATCGGAATGAGGTGCGTTTTTGTTTTTTGTTGTTGGGGAGAGTTGGGTCCGGGGGAAGCCCCGGGGGGTTGGGGGGCAAAGCCCCCCCTTTAGTTGTGCATCAAAAATTTTTTTTGTATTCATGGTAGTTGATAGCATGGTTTAGGCTGGATTTTTAGTTCGAAAATGCAACGTGTGGGGTCGGTGAAGGTGATGTGGGTTTGTTTAAATGTTGTTATTTTATGTTTTTTGTGTTTTATTTTGTAAACCTTGTGTGCTCTGTTTAAAAATCTTTAAATTCTCGTTGTGGTGTTTTAGTGTTTATTCAACAAAAAAACGGTAAAAAACATCGCTGAGTAAACCCCTTTACTTTTACCAAAAAAAAAATTTAAAACCCTTTTAAAAACCCCAACACAACACAGTTTACAAGTTGGCCATTCTTTAAACCCAAACAGTGCCCAATTCCTAGACTAACGGTTTTCAAAAGGGGCCCCTTCCCGCCGTGGCAACCCCTACACCCCCAGACCTAATTATTTTCCCTCCCTAAACCGATCTAAAATTTCCCCCCAAAACCCAAAAGACCCACTAGCCTAAGTGCTGGTCTAGCCCAGGGGTACAAAATCCCCAACAAATAATTCCTTTTTAGAAAACCCCAACCGACCGCCCGGGCTTAGGGCTAGGGTGGGGCTAGGCCTAGGCATTACTAGCTAGTTTTTTAAATTCCCAATTGGGAGCCTAGGCCTAGGTAGGGTAGGGCCCCAGGTCTAGGGGCCCAGGCCCAAATAGGGCCCAGCCCCCTAGGCCTAGCCTACCCCTAAGAATTTTAGATAAAAACAAAATTTTGTTTTACCAGACCCAATCCAAAACTCTGTTAAAATTAAACCTAAAAGTTTAAAAGAGCGACCTAGGGTAGCCCAACCCTTATAGGGTAAACCCAAAGACCTAGGGCCTAGGCCTAGCTAGGCCTAGCTAGCCCTAGCCCCTAGGCCTAGGCCCTAGACCACGCCTGCCTGGGCAAAATGTTACCTGTAGAAGTTTTCAGAACCACCAATTGCTACCAAACAATATGAATTTGTTAATTTAGAAAACACTCCAATCTCATTGTTGTTTTCAAATTGAACGCGAACTGCCATTGTGGTCACGTCTTGTTTTGACAACTTGGCCTAGAGTAGAACTTGCAGATGCACTTCTGTCTTTCTTCTGTCCTTGTTCTGTCTGTTTCACGACCGGGTTGTTTCACCACATGGCATCACAGCGATAATCTCGTCACTAGCAAACGCAAATACCTGCCGCAGCCAATCAACAACCCGAGATCAAGTACTTGTCACCAACAAACGGGAATAAAATATTACATATCAAGAATCATGAAAAATATAATTCCGAAATTATATAACTACCTATTGTAGGTCTCTGGAGTCCTAGACCGTATTAAGATATATTTATTTGCTTTCTATCAATCAACATTTTCACTGTTCGATTTGAAATTTAATGTTTTGTGTCTTGCACAGAAGGTAGATTTCAAGATTTTGTTGAGGCCTTTGTTTGCAGCATGGTTTGCAGCACTGTTGAGAACTCCATCCTCCATCTTCCATCGTACTGAGAACCTGCTGTGATTGGTGAAAAAGTGCGCCGATGCAGAAGTTTAGCGCTTCCATCAAATTTATTTTTAAACGGCCACACCGGCAGACAGGCCACCAGCTTACCTTGTGTATTTCAATAGGCCTAGGCTAGGCCTTTTATTCTTTATTCTTCATATATTTTTTATTGTTATCCTTCACCACAGTTCATCAAGTCTGGTAGGCCTATTTATTGGTATTTTTTACACTTATTGCATTCTTCCTAGGCTAGGCCTAGGCTAGTAGGGCTAGGCCGACACGACATGTTATCCCTAGGCCTAGCCTAGGCCTAGGCCTAGACCTAGGCCTAGGCGGTCTTTGCGTATGAAATATCCTTCCAATGGATATTTGTTTTATAACCTAGGGCCTAGGGCTAGGCTAGCCGGCACTTCTGTACTTGGCGGGTCCCAACATTTTTTTTTCAATGAAAACATACGCACCCGAAATCCTTTCCGTTACAAAACTACTTGCGTTAGGTTAGCCGAACTTTCCGCTGGCTACAGTGCGCCGCGCTAGTTCTAGGATATTTTCGATAAGAGCGCACCCGAAATCCTTTCCGTTACAGTGGAAAAGTTGGCCATTCCCAACCGAAAGAGTATCACTCTAGGCCTAGGCCCTAGCCTTTGGGTTTATCCAACCACTAGGCCCTATAAACCCAAAGGCCTAAGCCTAGGCCTAGCCCTAGGCCATTGAATAACCAGTATGGTAGGCCTAGCCTAGGCCTACCTATCCTTAGGGCAACGTTTTTAAATAAACACTCTACCTACGAAACCTTTAACGTTGCTATTTTAAATATGAAGTACTTTAAACGCCAAAGGGCTTTCGTTTAAAATAGCGACGTTAAAGGTTTTGAAGTTTTTTTTGTTAATTTAACAGCAAAAAATCGTTGTTGAAAAGTTGGACCCCCCCAGGTATAGAAGTGCCTGGTTAGGCCTAGGCCTACACAAAGCCTAGGCCCTAGGCTACCCCTCGGGCTACCCAAAGCGGCACTTCTGTCGTTGGGGTGGACCAAAGATGGTAGTATATAACCTGTCGGGGTGGACCAACTTATTATTAGAAATTGAAAGGAACATAACAAAATGAAACATATAATTAAGCATATAAGCCTAAAGAAGAATAGCAAGAGTGATGATATTGTTTAATAATCTTATGTTGGTTGTACTGGTTGCCTTGCATGTAGGTGAATGTGCTGCACTCTATATGTGATGTATTTGGTTACCGAGGTAACGTGAATTGTTGTCGAATAAAAATGGCTTTTTGAATCAAGTCTGTTGTGTGAATTTATCCCGATTATTTACAGTTTATTCATCTAAATATTCTTAGGTTTTACTTAAAAACATCAAGAAAGACTGCGTGTATTAATAGGTTATGGGCCGCAGAACAGTGAATTACTTTTAAACAGTGAACATACTAGTGTGTGCGCGATTGCGAAGGCCGGATTGAGTAGGTCTTGAGAAGCGTGATCGTCACATAAAGCTTTTGTTTGTAGTTGCAAGCTTAGGCTAGTTTGGTTTATTTAAAGTGTTTACCTTGGTCGAACTTTCTTGGATGGGTGAGCCTAGCAGCTGTAGAAGAATATTTTTATTTGACAGTGAGTAAAGGTAAGAGTGGCGTGTGTGTAGCTCTTAACCATAGGAGAATCGGACGGAGAGTGCAGATTCACGTGGATTGAATTCGTGTGGTAGGCAAGGCATAGCCTAGACATCTTTAAATATCAAGAACGGCTTCTGGAGGAAACTTTAGCATGGACCACAGCTTCACCATTCCCAAGCTGACAATGCGTAATTACAATGCTTGGATGGTGAGGGTAAAGTCAGAAATGTTGCTGAGAGAATGCTGGGAGGCCATAACAGGGTATGAAGACGTGGAAAATGTGCCACTATCTCAAACGGAGGTTAGAAGGAGATCGAAGAACAATTTAACAGCACTGTCACTGATACTAAGGTCAGTCAGTGACGAGTTAATTTGTGATATCATGGACTTCGAAATCGCTAAGGAAGCATGGCAAACACTCGATAGACTATGCAATGACAATTCTCTTTATGGTTCAATGCTGAAACTTCGTGAACTAACTCATCTAAACAAAACAGATGAGATGAGTGTCACTGATTATTGCAGCAAAATAGTGAACTTGAATAGAGTTTTAAAGAAGAATGACATAGCATTTAGTGACAAGCAACTATCAGGGATATGTTTGACAGGCCTTCCACCCAGATATGAAATCCTCATCAAGACTCTCACATCTCAATCAACAGATCTTACGATGGCAGGTGTAAAGAAACTGTTACTTGAAGATGAAGATGAGAGAAAGCGAAGTGATGAAGGAAGCAGCACACATCAAGCACTGAAGGCTTCTAGGCAAGAGCAAACTCAACAAACTATGAGATACGTGAGTAGGCCTAGATCTGATGATGTTCAGGAGTTCAGAAATGATGTGGGAAGAAAGCCCAAGACCGGAAAGGGGAGACAGTACAAGTTTTGGTGTTATGCATGTGGCGGGGAAGGACATTTTGCTGCCAAATGTCCCAAGCGTGAAGAACTGGGAGAGAAAAAGGCAGAAGCAAAGAAAGCTAATGCGACAGTAGTAACCCGGGAGCATGTATCTTTGTGTGCTAAAAGAAATGTGCCAAACAATGGAGGAGTTTGGTTACTCGACTGCGGTGCTTCTGACCACATGACTCATCGGAGAGACCTCATCCAAGACTTTGAAGAAATGCAGGGAGAAGTTGAAGTGGGAGATGGAGCTCCGCTTAAGATTACGGGAAAAGGGAGAGTTACTCTACAAATGTCAGATGAATGTGGAGGTAAGGACATTGAATTCAAAGAAGTTTTGCTAGTGCCTGAACTCCAAGACAACTTGATTTCCCAGGGACAGATTGAAGAGAAGGGTCTCAAAATTTCAGCGTTCCAAGGGGTGTCAAAAATTCTACTGGAAGAGAGGATGGTGTTTCAAGCGCACAGGGTGTCAAGACTTTACTATGTCACTACTTTAGGTGGAGTCACAATTAAAGACATACAAGATGAGTACATCACAAGAAAAATGAAGGCATCGAGAGTGTCGCTCTCTACCTGGCACAGCAGGCTAGGTCATCCGAACGAGAAAGCGTTAATGAAGCTAGATGTCATTCAGGAGCTTACAGAGAAGGATAGCAAGAGAGAAGACTGTTTGCCATGCATTGAAGGAAAGATGAGACGCGACAAATTCCCAACGGGCGAGGGAGAGAAGGCAGAAGAAGTACTAGACCGCATTCACTCTGATTTGATGGGTCCCATCACACCCATGTCGGAGGGGCACAGAAAGTATATTGTCACGTTCATCGATGAGGCGTCCAGATATGTATCGGCAGTTGCCATAACTAGGAAGAGTGATGTCCTATCGGAATTTAAGAAGTACAAGGAGAGATCAGAAGTAGTACATGGGAGGAAGATTAAAGAACTACAGACTGATCAAGGTGGGGAATACACAGGAGAAGACTTTCAGAAATATTTGGAGGAAAGTGGAATACTGCATAGGAAGTCCGTTCCCTACACACCACAGCAAAATGGTCTGGCTGAACGAACTAACCTCACTCTCGGCAACGTGATGAGGTGTATGATCATCGAAGTCGGGGTGCCTGCTTCTTTCGGGGCGGAGGCGCTCAAGACAGCCTGCTATGTACACAACAGATGCCCTTCAACGCCACTTGACTCCGCACACCATTGGGGGTGTGGTCGGATAAAGATCTACTGAGGAGTGATGTGGAACACATCAGGATGGGCGTGGATACCGACTGTTCAACGGAGCGGGAAGCTTGGACCCAGAGCACAGGAGTGTGTGCTATTTGGTTACGACGAAGGAATCAAGGGATACCGTTTGTGGGACATCAAGGGAAAGAAGATCATCAGTAGCAGAGATGTTAAGTTCCGGGAACACGTATTTCCCTTCAAGTCTGCGAGTCATCAAAACCCACAACTAATGAGAGATGCCGAGATGTTGTTTCCAATGGGGGAGGTGCTAGATCCAGGAGAGGTGCTAGATCAAGGAGAGGTGCCAGATCAAGGAGAGGTGCCAGATCAAGGAGAGGTGCCAGTCCAAGAAGAGTTTCCAGACCACGGAGGAGGTCCAATCCAAGAGGAAGATCCAAATGCAGAAGAGGAAATAGTCCAAGAAGGGGATCCAGGTGCGGTAATGGAACCAATCCTGGGAGAGCTACCATTGAGGCGATCCGAGAGAGGGAGGGTTCCCAAAACGTGTGCAAGCTGTAACGTGTCCAGGTGCGAAGTAAAGGAGGCCATGGACATCGGGACACCGGAGACCGCTGAGGAGGCGCTCAGTGGACCCCAGGCAGTGGAGTGGAGAGACGCCATGTTGGAAGAGCTAAGTAACATGGGGGCCCAATCCACCTGGGAAATTGTAAGGAGGCCTAGGGATTCAAATGTGATGGGGAGTAAGTGGGTGTTTTCCCTAAAGAAAATTGATGGAAAAAATTGTTAGATTTAAGGCAAGGCTAGTAGCGCAGGGCTTTAGTCAGCGGTATGGTATAGAATAGATTATCAGGAAACCTTTAGTCCAGTGGTACACCGAAAGACTCTGAGAATCTTGATGGCCATAGCTATAGAGAATGACTGGGAGATAGTCCATCTTGATGTAGTTGGGGCGTATCTTAACAGTGATTTAGATACTGTTATCTATATGGAACAACCCCCTTGTTTTGCTTCGATGGATGCAGAAAGATATGTTTGCAATCTCAAAAAGAGCATATATGGTTTAAAACAGTCTGGGCGTAACTGGAACCATCACTTGCACGGTATTTTACTCAAACTAGGGTATAGCCAGAGCGTAAAAGATCCGTCCGTTTATGTTAGAAGCGGAGTGATTATGGCAGTGTATGTAGATGATTTCATGTTAATAGGAACTAGAGCTTCTGTAGACCAAGCCACAAAAGAGTTATCTGATCATATGCAAATCAAAAACTTGGGTGATGTTGCCAATCTACTATCTATGACAGTCGAGAGACCGTCCAGGGGAGAATTGAATGTAAATCAACAGTCATATAATAGATGAGATATTAGAAAGTTTTTCTATGTCAGATTGTAGAGGTCTAAACTCACCACTAGAGATTGGAGTGATGAATGTAGACAGAGATATGGGTGAGCCATTCTGTCAACACATCTACAGGAAGGCTGTGGGATGTCTATTGTACGTATCAGGAAACACAAGGGCAGATATAGCCAATGCTGTGTGTTTAGTCAGTCAATTCTGCGAGGATCCCGTTAAAGGAGATTGGGTGAATATTAAGCATATCCTCCAGTATTTGAAAGCCACAAAGAGATACAGCCTTAAATTCCATAAAACTGGTAAACCAGTGCAAATCTACACTGATTCAGATTGGGCCAATAATAAGCTAGACGCAAAATCAATTTCAGGGTATGTATTCATTTTAGCTGGAGCAGCAATTTGTTGGCGCAGTAAAAAGCAAAGGTGTGTTGCTACCTCTTCAACCCACGCAGAGTATGTTGCAATGTACGAATGTAGTACTGAGTTTGTGTGGTTGCGAGATTTCCTAAATGAGTTGGGACAGGGAAGGTTCATAGATAAACCATGTACAATCTTTGCAGATAATATGGGTGCTATTTGCATAGCAGATTCAAATGCTATCTCTGACCGAAGCAAATACAATAGGGAATTGATGAAGAATGGGGAGGTAATATTCAAATATGTGAGAAGCAATGAGAATATTGCTGATCTCCTTACAAAACCACTTTCTGGAACAAAAACCAAGGAGTTTGCACAAAAGTTGGGAATTGTTTAGAAATTTTAGTTTTGTATAAATGCAATTAATGCCATTACTCATAAGAAGTAATATGACAGTACTATAGTACGTCTGCTGAACAGAATGTCATAGTATAATGTCATAAGTTGTTTCATGTCATATGTAATGTAATTGTTACAATCATGTTAATGTCAGGATTGGTATGTTATATGGATTGAAAAATTATATATTTTCATTTCGAGGAGAGGTATTAGAAATTGAAAGGAACATAACAAAATGAAACATATAATTAAGCATATAAGCCTAAAGAAGAAAAGCAAGCGTGATGATATTGTTTAATAATCTTATGTTGGTTGTACTGGTTGCCTTGCTTGTAGGTGAATGTGCTGCACTCTATATGTGATGTATTTGGTTACCGAGGTAACGTGAATTGTTGTCGAATAAAAATGGCTTTTTGAATCAAGTCTGTTGTGTGAATTTATCCCGATTATTTACAGTTTATTCATCTAAATATTCTTAGGTTTTACTTAAAAACATCAAGAAAGACTGCGTGTATTAATACTTATTGGGTCCTAACACTGTGATTTCAGTTACAAAACTACTTACGTTAGGTTAGACGAACTTTCCGCTGGCTACAGTGCGCCGCGCTAGTTCTAGGATATTTTTGATAAGAGCGCACCCGAAATCCTTTTACACCCGCGTACCTAAGCTTTTCGTGGAATATGACAGGTTAAAAAGTTGGCCCACGCCAACGTCAGAAGTACCCACAAAGCTAGGTACTCTTTCGGATGGTATGGGCCTATACCCCAACTTTTAAACACTTGTTTTTTTTCCATTGAAAACAATTCAACCTTTAATGTCGCTATTTCAAACGAAAGTACTTTTCCTGTGAAAGTGTTTGATATTTTGAATTAGCAACGTTAAAGGTTTTGTAGGTGGAGTATTTTAGTGAAAAAGGTTAGTAGTTAGTACTGTCCGCCATGTTGGCGTAGTGTTGTAAAGTTGGGGCATACCATCCGAAAGAGTGCCCAAAGCTAAGCCTAGTGACTGGAGACTGGATCTTCTTCAGACTTTCAACCTTTATTCTTTTAATGTGGAAAGTATCGTGAGACCTGCCCAAGTAGGCCTAGCCTACCTACACATTAAATGCCTAAGCCCTATTAGGGCCACTCTAGGCTTACAACAGCCCAGCAATAGTTTCCCGTTAGGCGTACCGTTATCGGGCATAGCCTAGTTACCAGGCTAATGTTAAGGGTCACTCTACAATCTAGGCCTGGCTTACTGTTACAGTAATCAGGCAATGTTAAATCGTTGCCAATATTCCCGTCACCGTTGCAAGGACTCGTTCCCCCGGACTCAGTTGAGTGTTGTTGTTGTAGGTTCTCCTGCTGCTGATCACTGATAGGTGGCAGATTTTATTTCCTTCCAGCATAATTTCCTTTCTTTGTCTAATTCTCTACATTAGTATCCTTTGTTATTCTGTTCCCTTCTCACTCCTTCTCTTTCTCTCCCTCCTTAGTTTGCTCCCTCATCTTCATCCTCCACCTCATTTAGGCTTCGGTCTCCCATTGACAGGGGTTTAGACTTGAGTTTCGACTAAAATACTTTAGGTTCTTCGGAGTGTAGCCTATATTCGTAGGCCTACGTTAGATTCTATTTCTCGGTATTCTTAGGGTAGGAGGCCTACCTAGCACTCCCAACTCGGGTTAAAACTTAAAAGAGATGGTTTGTAATTCTCCAGCTAATTTTGTGTGTAGTTTAAAAGGCAGTCTAATCTGCCCTACTCACGTTATTAACATTGTACAAAACAGACCAAAAATTAGACAGTTTTAAATTGGTGGCCACATAGCTCAGTTGGTAAGAGCATAGCCCGGTAAGCTAAGGTCCCGGGTTCGATCCCCGGTGTCGTAAATTTTTTGATTTCTATCTCAAGTAGGCCCTACAAACATATCAACGTCATAGTCACCTACTTACTATAAAACCAAAGTTAAAGTAGTAGTAGTAGTAGTAGTAGTAGTAGTAGTAGTAGTAGTAGTAGTAGTAGTAGTAGTATATCTTTATTTTAGCATGGTTTGCTATTTTACAAATTGCACAAAGACAATGGTCAAAATTATTACAACATCCACCCACATGGTCACAACAAAAATTACATCTAGGCCTATAGACAAGTCACAAATGACATATACCCTACTCAAATTTTACATTTACATATTTTATCCAAAACACTGGAAAATGGAACATAGGCCTACATAAAATTAGTTTATATTTTTTTTTTTTATAATTAGGCCTAGATGGTGATCAATAACAAAAATTACACATGGAATAGAACAATTTGATATTTTACATATTAAAAAAAAAAAAAAAAAAAAAAAACAGTAATATAAAATACCCTTTATTATAAAATCCTAATAGCTATTTATTTAAAACCTATCCTATAAAATCAGTCTAGAACATTCCAGAAGGTAATACTTTCAGTTTTCTTAGGAACTATTTTATGTGATGTACCCTACATGCACAACACTCTCCTGAACCTTTCAACTTTACAGTTTCTAACATCCAATGGTAGCCTGTTAAATATGCAAATGCCTTTAATGAAAATTGATTGTTTGCCATACTCACTGCATACCCTTCTAATAAAAATATCTGCCTTATTTCTCAATGTAGGCCTATATATTTGAACTTCAGAATTTGGTTGTCCTGCACAGATATTCAGGAGCTTTACCATGATAAATTCTATGAATGAAACATAGGGTATTTAACACAATTCTTTCTTTTATTGTTAACCACCCCAAAGCTTCGCACATTTTACGTACTGATGTTCTCCTATTTACCCTTAATAAACTCCTCATTGCCCTATTTTGGATTTTTTGCATTGCCTGGATCTCATTTTTTTGTAACATAAAAAGAATTGAGCTACAGTAATCAATAATAGGAGCAACAATTGCTCGGTATGTTTGAATTTTTGCATTGAATGGCAAGTTAGTATGTATGCGACAAAACAATCCCACCTTCCTTGCCATTTTTTAAATTATTTGATTCCCATGAGATTTAAAATTCAGACTATCATCGAGAATTATACCTAAGTGTTTAACTTCAGCTACTACCTCAATTTTCTCATTATCAATGATAATCTGAAGAGTCTCAATTTCATTGAGTATCCTTTGCTTTACTCTATTCAAACATATTACCATTGCTTTAGATTTGGATGCATTTATTTTTAATGTATTTGTATTTAACCATACTTCAATTATTTTCAAATCATAATTCAAATTGTTTACTACTTCTTGCAACATTAACCCTGTACCGATTAGTAATAAATCATCTGCACATAAGATAAATCTTGCAAATTTAAATTTTACCATATCATGAATGTAAATATGACATGAAGGACCAAGCACTGCTTGAGGAACTCCCTGATTATTTTCTAAATAATGTGAAGGTGATCTCAAAATATTATACTCAACACTGGGCACCTGTAACACTTTTTGTTTTGACGCTATCTCTCATGCAACAAACAAAAAAGGATATAGGCACTAGTTATCCTATCGGCAACTGCAAAGAGCAAACGGCAAAAATTTCACACTGTTCAAATGTCAACCTAGTGTTAAAACTGAACCAGCAGAAATGCTCACATTCATATACTTTCATACTTCCAAAACCAGCAACTCATCCAGTTAAGCTAGAAGGAAAAGTTTAAAACAAGCCGTACTGAATTCTTGGATTAACATAAGCCGATACAGAAAGTGATATCGTGAACACTCAACGGATTTGTATCCGAAGTAGATCGAGTGTTAAAGCAGGGTCCAACGAACGCACTCTGTGGGTGTCAACTGACTCTTGGCTTTAAATTTTCATACTTTAAGCCTACTGCTGTAAAAAAAAAGGCCTGCAGTAAAGTTTATTTCTCTTTTTCAGCTATGAAGATGCCTGGAAAACGGCGTTCCTCAGTTGGATTGGTTGGGTCTAGTAAAGCAAGAAAGCAAAAAGTATGCAGGCCTAGTCCTACCCGTAATGTATACCTACATAAAGTCCTGCATCATGTTACAATGAAATTGAGATGTATTATCTCGTAATACAGTGTTATGTAGTAGGCTATTTTGGCTACATTAGATACCTAGATAGATAGATAAATGGCTTTATTGTCCAGGAGAGATTCTTCCTTTTCTTCAATCCAACCTTTATAGGCCCTACTAAATACATTTTACAGATACATATTTGTTTATCACATTTACATGAAAATATTTGAAGATATTAAATTTACATGTTTATAGTGCACAATCATAAATCCACTTTGCCCCGTACTGCATCCTTGCAAAGCTTGGTAAAATAAATTTACAAAAACTAACATAACATTAGTTAGGCCTATTCACAAAATGTTTGCCAAGATCTTGCAAACTATTGCAGGGTTTTTTTTGTTAAAAGTATAAATGAATCGGTTATTTGAGAAACCGAATAAGTCATGTAACCATTGTTCTGAGTAAAACGCAAAAGACGTGCGTTAAGAAATACGTCAAATAATGCAGGTTTTTTGATGTAGTAGGCCTAATTTAGATGTGGCATAGTTACATTGATTTTTGTTGATATTGATATTTATGAGCTCGTAATTTCATAATAGGGAATTTGTATAACATTTTATTATGGTTCTACTGGGTGAAGGCCACCTTCCTTTACACAAAAATATCTTATTTTCTTGATTTTGAGAATATTTTCATTTATAAAATTAGGGTGAAAGTTTCCTACGTATTTTGGCGGGAAAAAACGGGTCATACGTCACCAGCCTTCATGATACCAATCAACCAATCACGTAACGATAAATCAAGTTATTCGCTTTTGGAGATTATCTTGGCTGTACAAGCTCATTATGACATCTAGTTTGTTCTAATATGCTTAATATTTTATTCTATACATTTAGTGATATCAAAACGTAAGCTTTAGCTGCATTGTAATTGATAATAAGTAAAAACACAATGTTGATTATAAAACTTTGGAAATGGACATCAACTGTTGTTTATTGTTGGCCATTGTTGTAAGAACCAAAGACTTTGGTAAAAGGAGGGAATTTTGTTGTTTATCTAGGCGGCCGTGTTCGTCATGAAGGCCGGTGACGTAGGCAGCCGTTTCAAAATAAAAGTGCGGGAAATTTAAAAGGTCAAACTTTGACCCTCAATGGATATTGAACGATTAACTTTAAAAACCTTAAATTAACATTTATATCATTTTTAGAAGAATATCTATGTAGGCCCTATTGCAGATACTTTTACCGATATCTGGAACTTATGCAAATTCCCTATTACGAGGGTGTAATTAGCGTGGACTTATTTGGTTTCTCAAATAAATGGAGCGGGGATATATAAAATTAGTAAAAATAAGGTACGGTAGTATCATAAGTTTTTATGATTGTTTATAGTAAACGTAAAACTACATTTTTTAAAACTTTGTTTAATTAAAATTTCTTGTCAATGAGAGCCAGTGACTCATTTTTACTGAAAGTGACTTGTTCCGTTCTCAAATCAATACAATTTTTTCTTCAGAACGTATGGACTGACTTATTCGGTTTCTCAACTCAAAGGGAAAATTGACACCCTGTAATATAGGCCTACACAGGCATGGTCGAAAAATACTTCGTTTCTCTATTAATCCATACCGGTAGGTCTTGAAATTCTGAAGAAAATGGCTATCTTATCTCATTTACGCAATTTGGGTGACTTAGACCCTATACGGTTTCTCAAATAACCGATTCAAATGTTGACCCTTGTTGTATGTATGCTATTTTTCAATGGCAAGTACTCAGTAGGCACTAAAAGTAAAACGTCACTGCACTTTTTTAGTTTTCCTTCCAGTGCTATCCTCATTGGAACACAGCGACAAGGTGAGTGCAACATGGCGTTCGCACTCTCCTGCAAGTACGGCTAAGTTCGGTCAGCGGTATGAGCAATTTGTTTGATATTAGTATACTGAAACCCATACTAACATACATACATAAACTGTGGCAAATATATAGTGAGTACTTCTGGAATAGAGGGAACTCAAGTCATTAGACCTATATGTAGGGATGTGGGTCGGTAAATATTCCATTTTGGAAAATATTTTCGATCAATTTATCCGGAAAATTTCCATCTTCTTTATTTTTTTAATTATTATTTGTCAATAACAACTAAGACATGTGCTCTTCGATAATAGAATTGTGCTGGTTGACTGGTTGTAGTTTGACTGTTTGAAAAGAAAAATCTCAATTCCAAGCGCCAGCTGTCAGTGCTGTCAGTGCTCGATACTAGTCTGTAGCCTACTAGAGTTCAGACCCTATAGTAGTTTGTCATTCTATTAGGCCTAAGCTTCTGCCAAATGCATTATAATGAATAAATTGCATTCTTTTTATAATTTATAGATATTATGGAGGATGTCATAGTACCTAAATTATTTTTTAAACTTTCCCAAAAATTTCCAAACTGAATCTTTTTGTAAAACCCACATCACTACCTATAGATCACAAGAACTATTTTTGTGCGTCAACCCGATGCCATAGGCTCTATGCACTGGCACTCTTGCACTTACCTCCAAACTCAGTGTGGTTTGCTGTGCTCTTGTTATGTGCGCATCACAATAGGAATACAAGTGACAAACTCGGTGCACACTCAGTGCAGCCATTGGAATCGCCATTAGATCTCAAGGCTTTTGAGTGTGTAAAAAGCTTGGCGTTGTTTTTACAAGTTTCTTTCATATTATGTGGGATTGTTTCACACTTGAGACCTACATTGCCAATATGTCAGTCAAAATTATGTACAGAACTAGTAATTAATTCTTACAATCTTAACAGTTACTCCACAAAGAACATCCCTGGGCCCAAAACATCCTGGAGCAGTACTAGCACTCGGAATGAATGATGTAGGCCAATTGGGACTGGGTGTAGACGTCATGCAAAAGAACCGACCAGCCTTGGTTCCCTCGCTGGAAGATGTAGTGATTGTTTGTGCTGGTGGTATGCATACCATATGCACAACATCTGATGGAAAGGTATTATAAGCCTTATCGCCCGTCTGTTTTGGGGAATCGTAGAAGCCTTGTGTACACTATTCATGGACGTTATAAGTACTAGGACGGGTAGGTTCTCACTAGAACCACTTGGGTTTGACAATGTATTTTTTTAAATTATTATTATTATTATTAGGCCTATTATTTTTATTATTATTATTATTATTATTATTATTATTATTATTATTATTAGAGAAATCAGATATTTTACGAGTAATTTCGCTGTGTTCGCTTTATTAATACTACCTAACGCTTAAGAAATTATTATTATTGTTTATTTATTTGGGGTTTCTTTCAAGCATATCATTACAAATAGATTATGTAGAATATTAGGCCTACATTCATTGCTTAATGCCCTTTAATTCTTCATATATGTGTGCAGTATGGGGTCAGTTATATAAAACTAAACAAGACTGCTTTGCAAATGCATTTTATAGTCACTTTGATGGATGAGCATGTGTTCCAGTATTCATACATTGAAAAAAATCATAAATGGTGCAATTTCATGAGAAAATGTCTTTGATTAGGATATTTTATTTAATATCATATCTATAAGTTCAAAATATGTTATGAAGGTCCACTGGAAATGTCAAATTCAAGAAAAAAACTAAATTGGGGTAGGCCTAGCTGTGGATCTAGTAAAGATGAAATCAATTGGACAAAAAATAGTAAAAGTATTATTTTACAAGAAATATTACTTTGATTGTACCAAAAAAAGTGATTACAAAAAAAAGTGTAGTTCTAAGCTCAGAGATTTGAAAGGTTTCCTACATTTTTTCAAGATTGTAGTTGCTGTTTATTCAGTAGAGAGTTTACACACTAAAAACCTTTTTTTTTAAATGCCGGAGCTATTTTTCTCGGGTTAGTCAAATTAAAGTCTTTGCTACACTCTAATTATTATTTTTTTAATGGAGTTTGGAAAGTTTTTCAATTAAGCTTACCGGTAGGCCTACTTGTTAGAAATGATTTTGTGAATAATTCCTGAACCTAGTCATAAGTATGCCAACAAACAACAAAGCTAGGCCTACATAGGCCTACAAGACAATGTTCTTTGCTTGCTCTCACTCCACAACATTGCACAGTGTTTGTTTGTTTGTTGAAATGCATACAAAAGAGGAGAGGGGGTACATGTAAACATGCCAAATATGTAAAATGCATTTAAATGGTTTTAAAAAATCTGAAGTATTGTTGCTTGTTGGTACTGCATTTCCACTGCCTCGTAAGTTTCAGGTGATTCTAATGATTGACTACTCTGCAGCATCCATCATTTTGTATTTTTGGGTTCAACAAGTAAATATTTCAAATAATGCTTTATTACCAGGAAAACGCCAAAATCGTTGTTAAACGAGTGAGTGAGCCATGTGTTGAGTAACATTCCTTTTCTTACCCATACCTTAGGCCTATCGTAGGCTAGAGTGGCGCTTTATGGCCTTGCAGTTGACGCGCCCTTATACCAACTGAACTTAAAAACCCTATTATTTATACATACAGTACCATTATAATTATCAATTTTAAATGCAAATGTTCCCGGGTATTCAACACATGACTCGCTCACTCGTCTAAACGACTGGCGTTTTCCTAGTCTAGTTGGCTAAGGCGCCCTTATACCCGAAATGTGGGAGACCTGGGTTCAATCCCCTGGTCGGGAAAGATTTCGTAGTTTGTAGATTGTATTTTAAAAATTATTAAACATGTTTTGAAATGCATATAATGCAGTGTAGTCTTATCATCTGTGACAATACTATGGAAAACATAGCCAGTACGAAATATGTGTAAATATTGCAAGGTTTATTCAATCTCTCTATTAATTGGGGGTACCTAGAGTGTGCAAGATTCGATAAACCTGGGCACTGCTTGTTATTTTCACTGCCTGGAAAAATATCAAACAAAAAGTATTTTTTCAAAAACAAAACCATTTTTGTTAAAATAATTCTTACACATTGGCAGCCTATTTTTCAATTTATTATTTCTTGTAGGTTTAAATCGCAATAGATCTAGCTGATTTTGTTAGCAGTTTTCAGTAAACTCCTACCGGATGTCTGCTTAAAATTTCAGCGCAATCTGTTCAGCGTGTCGGCTGATTTTTTTATGTACACACACAGACCCACAGACTCACGGAAGCGCCGTTTGAGTTGAAGGGTGTAGTCACTCGGTCGCTTCGCTTCCTCGTTTAATTAATATTACGTATCTATAATAATCAAACATTGAAACTTGATAAATTAAGTTCATTCACTATCTAAGGTAGCTACACTAGGAAAACGCTAAAGTCCCGCCGCGTTGATGGATGAGCTTTTTAAAGTTTTTAGTTTGCGTGGGATATCTTTACTTTTGCAAGTGCTTTGTTTTGTTGCCTACGCGTTGTAGGTGATTGTTGTCAAGTTTCTATTGTTTCTTGTCAATTGGTATTATTTACCGTAAAAAAACTTATATTAAAAACTTTATTTCTATGGATTCTGGCTAACTTTTTCAACTTTTTCTTTCAAAAGGTACTACATCACCATAACTGTAATGTCCATGTATAGGGTGACCATCCGTCCCGGAAAACCAGGATTGTCCCGGAATTCAACCTCTCGTCCCGGTGTCCCGAAAATGCTTTCGGGACACCTTTTTGTCCCGGATTTGTCACAACAAATAAAACCTCCTATTTTCCGTGAAAATTCGATAATTTTCACTTTTCAGTATTCTTTGAGCGCGAAGCGCCGTTCTTTTTTAAAAGTAACCACTCGCGCAGCAGACAACAGAGTATTCTTGCAACGCGAGACGCGACCAAAGAGGCCGCGCTCGCCGCCCGCCCAACGGCCCAACCCACTCCACTCTCGAGAAGCAAGTTGCAACCTTGAGACAGCCTAGGCAGAGGCTATCCTACTGTGCAGTGCACGCGGGGTTGTTTCGTGACTTTCGTCAGTCTCGCTCTGATTGAGCTACTGTTCGGTTGTGTTGTGTCTGTCAGTGATATTGTGCCGTGTGAGTAGGTAGCATTATGCCGAAACCGAAACGGAAATGTTCGTTTCAAGAAAAATATTCGGCCGAGTGGCACTTCATTAAGAAAGGACTATTTATCATTTGCTGGGACCTGACTTTTCTACTTGCACCACACTCTCAAAGCAAAGGCCAACCCCCAACCCAACCTGTCTCAGATCTCACTACAGGCTATCTTGGGGGAAAAATTACCCCAAAAATTTTCCGCCTCCGGCGGCTGGGGCGGTTAGCCCACGCAAGTCCATACAAAACGAAAGTACATGTGTCCCGGTTTTTACTTTTAGGATTATGGTCACCCTATCCATGTATAATATGAACGTTGTAGCCCCACCCGTTTGGTCAGAATTGGCCCAAATAGCACGAAAATATCGCACAAAACATCAAAAAACTTATATTAAAATTTAAAAGCTTTATTTCTATAGATTCTGGCTAACTTTTTCAACTTTTTCTTTCAAAATGTACTACATCACCATAACCTTAATGTCCATGTATAATATGAACGTTGTAGCCCCACCCGTTTGGTCAGAATTGGCCCAAATGGCACGAAAATATCGCACAAAAAATCGAAAAAAATCGTAAAAGTACGATATTCATGAGAAATATTTCTTCGATTGTAGGTACCCAAAAACGTGGCAAGTCTAAGTTCAGAGATTTCGAAGGTCCTGTCAAATTTTCATCAAGATTGCATATGCCGTTTGCTCGGTAGAGAGCAAACAAACAGACAAAAATACAAAAAAAAAAACACCCGAGCTAAATTTTTTGGGGGGGTCAGTGAAATTGAAGTCTTCGCTCGCTACGCTCATCCAATTATGCACAACTTGGCTGCAAAATGTAAGTAAATCATATTTGATAAAATCTTGATCTAGAAAAAAATTTGAGGTTAGTGGCACATGTAGGTTGCGTTCTGTTAACTGGTGGACGTACTGAACCAGTAAGCCAGCATTACTGTAACTGTTCCGTTAACTGCTGTCGGTAGTGTGCTGAGCGTCCCGTAAATTGCTGGCCCAGCGCCTTCAGTAACTGGAAGTGCTGAAGGTTTTTCGCTCAGTATCGTCAGTAAACCAGCTAGTGTCATGGCGGCATTGAAATGTCAGTTTGCTTCCAAAGTTAATAAATTGCTTTATTTGTCCAGAAAAATGAGATATGAGATATTGCCATGAACTAAAAATAACAATAATAATTCGGGATGAGCCAAGGATATTTATTTGCGAGCTTACATCTATTTTTTTAATCATATCTTGCAATTAATGGGTCGATGATTTTAAGCCTAGGCTAGATGACGGCTTAAAATATTCCGCCAAGAGAATAATTTATTTATTAAACCCATAATCGAGAATAAATGTGAAATCTTCTTATTTCTTTTCAAGTTTACCCTAAATAGTTGGATGAGCAAAGCAAAGACTTCAATTTCACTGACCCCCCCCCAAAAATTTAGCTCGGGTGTTTTTTTGTTTGTTTGTTTGTTTGTTTTTGTTTTTTTTTGTTTTTTTTTTCTTGTCTGTTTGTTCTCTACCGGGCAAACGACATATGCGATCTTGATGAAAATTTGAGGGGACCTTCGAAATCTCTTAACTTAGACTTGCCACGTTTTTGGGTACCTACTTGGTACCCAACCTAGTGTATCTATACAACCTGAACCAACCCTAGTCGGCGGCACTGCTCGAGCAGCGTCTAATTTTTCATTTCCAGTAGATCTGAGTGAATATAACATTTAAGTAAAGTTAATGCATCTCTTATTGGATGAGCGTAGCGAGCGAAGCGAAGATTCCATTTCACTACACTGAAAAAAAAAATCCGGAATGTTTTTTTTTTCTTCTTCTTCTTTCTTTCTTTTTTTTGTATTTTTGTGTGTCTGTTAACACGATTCCGGCTAAACCGATACTCCGATTGTGATGAAATTTTATGGAGGCCTTCAAAATCTCTGAACTTAGAACTGCCACGTTTTTGAGCGCAATCGGGAAATTTTTTCTCATAAAAAACGCAATTTTACGATTTTTTTCGAATTTTAAAACATTTCTTCGACTTATAACTCCTACATGCTTTATCCGATTGTAATGATTTTTTCACAGAACCTTTATTTTATGAATTAAGATATTCGTGTGGAATTTGAGCGTAATCGAAAAATTATTTCTCATGAAAATCGAAATTTTACGTTTTTTTTCATTTTTAAAACAATTCTTTGACTTATAACACCTACATGCTTTATCCTATTGTAATGATTTTTTTCACAGAACCTTAATTTTATGAATTAATATATTTGTGTAAAATTTGAGCGCAATCGAATAACTATTTCTTATGAAAATTTCATTTTTACGATTTTTTTCTTTTTTAAAAATTACGATTAATTAAAAAAATAAAGTTAATTTTTTATTTAATTTCATTTATTTTAAAAAAATCTTCGACTAATTAATGATTTTTTCACAGAACAACAGTAAAAATCCGCGTAACACATGGCAACTTAGTGCACCAATTACGCTCATCCAACAACGCGGCGGGACTTAAGCGTTTTCCTAGTTAAATTAAACAAACTTAATTATCATTCAAAAAGGTTATAGTGGTAGCGGTACACGACATGAAAAACACGAATACTGCACTTTTTGAACACGGTTTGCCGCTTTGCACAGTTGTAACTTGTAGGTGGGACCAAAAGTAATATTTAAGGATGTGGAGACACTAAAAATTTATCTTAGAATTCAAAATGGCGGCCATTTTTCAAAACAATGTTCTCAGATGCAAAAATTCTTTTGTTGTGTCTAATAATTCATGTTTGGTATCGTTTTCGTATATTTTCGTATTGAATAACACAAAAATAATGTCAAAATAAACATCCGGGTGAAATTCTAGAAGTTTTACATGTATTAGAGGCCCAAAAAAGGTTTGGAATTACTTTTGATATGTTATAAAATGACATCTTTGAAACAAGGATGGATGTGTCCCTCAGTGCGTAGGTTCACATGTTTGGTGGTATCCTCGCTTTTGTTGCACTCGGCGCGCCTAGCCGCCACGTCACTGGGGGGAATGCGCTTCGGCGGGCGGGCACGCACCCTCCTAGCACCACTTCACGCGTGCCTGTCAATCGAGAGAGGCGTTTGCAGGTGTGTGTGTGTGTTCTTTAGCAAAGTCTTCAGTATCGTCATACAATTTGATATTTTAATTTAACAATGGTGGTTAATTGTTGTGTATACGGGTGTAAAAACGAGCGTTTGCCGGGTTCGAGTCTATCATTTCATAGATTTCCGCGGAGTGAAAAATCCCCGAAACTTTACCGACAGTGGCTTATCCGAATCAACAGAGATAACTTTAAACCGAACGACAACACACGTGTGTGTTCCGATCACTTTCAGGACGAAGATTTTGAAATAACAAATAAACTCAAAATGGCATTATTGCCAAACGTGAAAAGAAAACGCACTTTGCTAGAAACAGCGATCCCTTCATTAAAATTGCGCGGTTCCTCACAAGCATCAACCTCAAAACTTCGCAAGTTGCAGTATGTAGAAAGTAAAAAGAAAGAAGACTTGTTATCACCTATTCCTGAACCATCTTCTTCCTCATTGCGTACCAGCTCTCATAAGAAAAGAAAATACACCTTACCAAAGTTAAAAGAGGATTGTGATATAAACGAGCCTGAGATGGAGGAAAATGCTATTCCTAATAATCCTAACGAACTAACGCGCGAAGTGGAAATTCAGTGTGAGTTGGGTACGGAAAGTTTTCGGTCGACAATAGATGATTCATTTTGTGAAAACGACATCGATGAAGAATACAGACTAGACAGCTCAGAAGAAGACGATGCAAATGAAGATGAAGATTATGACACAGAAACTGATACGGACACAGACACCGATGTTTACGGAAATAATGAGAAATCATCTGTCAATGTATTTTTTGTGTTTTGCAGTGTTTGTCAACACTTTTTCATTTCTGTCAGGAATGTGGACTACCCATTATACAGCTAAAAAAGTATTTTACTGGATACATGCTAGTAGTTTCAACCTTATGCCACAGTGGCCATAATAGAGAAAGGAAATCTCTGCCCAAGATTGGGCATAACCATGTAGGTGCTGTAAATATAAATGCCGCTATTTATACTTGTGGGATTCCTGGATTAGTTTCACTTCATTCAAGTGTTTTGCCAATGCCCTGAACTTTCTTGTGCTACGGCTACCACGTTTTATAAACACGTGAAAAAGCACGTGCGGCCTGCTATATTGCATACTTGGTCAGTACAGAGAGACAAAGAATATGTAAACATAACATAATGTGCACCCTTTACTGTAAATCTTGCTACATGTAAACATGTATAATAATATGATCTCTAAAGTATAATCTTAACAACAGGTTAACACAGCTATGTGAACCCTAAACTGTTTGACAACTTGAAACTGAGTGTCACATTTAAGCGTACTGATAAAAAAAACGCAAAATATATCCAAAATTGCGAAGTACACAATATTGTTATAAAGTGGTAAGCCTACTGTCCGCCCACGCGCGCGAGACACCTGCCGTGGCTCGTACAGTCAGTCCTCCCCCTCCCCCCCCCCCCCCCCCCCCCAGTGACGTCACGGAAGGTAGCCAACCCGCAACGCACGTCTTTGCGTTTTTGATTATATATTCGCATCTACTCGGCCGATTCTCTCTCTTTTTTAAATCACCTACTAAGAGTATGCCTTTGAATTACATGCCCATCAGAACCAAAACTTGATAGGGCCATTTTAAGTATTATTTTCATGTAAATCTTCTTAGATTGGGTCCAGCATAGAAAATCCCTTACCCTACCCCTGTAAATGCATATAGCATGAATTATTATGATAATAATGTTTAATTTAAAATCGAATTCCTTTTTTTTTTACTTATTGGCCAGCCAATGCTGCGGCAACCAGAGGTGTCCTACAGGTGGTTAATGATTATTGTGCTGATAATTATGCTGCGCTTTTTTAACACAGTTTGGCACTTGGCTCAGTTGTAGCTGGTACCCAATAGATTTTTTTAAGATGTGGAGGCAATGAAAATTCCCTTGGAATCCAAGATGGCGGCGATTTTTGGAATGTTGACCTTCGGAACAGAATTCTTGCAGTTTTTCAAGTTTATCTGTGCTTGGAGTCATTTTGGTATGTAAGTGACTCAGAATACAAACATTAAGAAAATTTGAATTTTGTGGAATTAAACTTTATACTGGAGTTTATTTGGCATTGTGTTTACTTTGTGACGTTGTTAAGAGGAGTCGCTGAGGCTGGCTCGGAGACGAGTATAGGAACTCAGCTTTCTGTTTTTTTTCTTTAGAGTAAACGTTTAATAACATCAGTACACGGACTTTAATAAAGAATCAATCTATGCGATCCAGTACGCGTATTCCTAAATTAATTCATAGATTTTGATTTAAAAAATCGTGAAATCTCCTAAATTTCTCAATTATGGTGAACTTCGGGAAAATTTTTTTCCCAATGTACAGTTTTTAAACGCTGTTTGAATACTTGATATTAAAATTTTTAATCAATAATACGCGCAGGATAATTTGGTTTTATCATAAATAACATTTGGGGGGAAATGTCTAAAATTAAAATCCATTTTTTTCGCTTTTTGGCTTGTCTTGCAATGGATTTTTTGGCAAATTTTTTTGCAACCAATGGGATTTCTATATAACATCTTCATTTACATTATGAAAAATTTGGGGTAATGTATTACTAAAAGTTCAGGGAGAAAACATCAACACCTGAGGCGCGCATTTGAGTTGGACTTTGCAACTCAGCGAATTTTTGTCCAATGGCCACTTAAAAAATGGTAACTTGACCTGTTCAAGAATCTCAAATGCATAGTTCCTTGGTTTCTTGTTTTTACCACACACATTTCTAAAAAACAGTTTTATAGCGTTCATCTTGAGTTCTGTAGTGGAAACTTTATAATCCGTACCCCCCGACCATTCTCTCCCCTTGCCGTAGATAAAGCACACGAAAAAAATAATGCTCTTTTTAAAGGGGTTTCTGAGGTGCAGTGGCCTACAGAAGATCCAGCACCTCTTTGGGAGGTGGTCTTTTTGCGGGTTACTCATTGAATTCATTCCACAAAAGATGAAACCCCAAGTATATTTGACACCATGAGCGATACTCAGCATACCAGACTATGTTTAGGAAGTCACTTGCGCTCTCAAGACATTTTCTAGAATTTGGTAACCCCTTCTTGGAAATAGAGATCTTATAGTAATTGACAGCCGAGTATTTGTGAGTGGGGAAGTGTTGACACATTAAACTCTCTTGAATGATGGCATCAACATGTATTGGGTTTTTTAAAGGAGGTACTAGTTGTAACTTAATACCTTTTTTTTCCAACCCTCTAAGAGAGTGTACGAAAAGTTTTTCACAGCTAAACTTAAAAAACGTCTGCAGGAAACAAAAATAAGAAGTGTGATTAGCAGCTTTTCTCTAAACTATTCTTGCAAGTTAGCACAGGGAAATGGAATTAGATAACTTTTTCTGCACAACAATCAGGCTTGTCCACCTTTGACTTCAGCAAATGGTGAGCTGCGCATAGTTAACAAATACGAACTGCCCCATTAGCACTTGTGGGGTTTTGTGACACAGTGTCCTGCTTTTAATTCCAAATGCAAGCATTCTGCCTGAAGAAATGGAAAGCTTTTGGCGAAGTTACTAGTGCGTTAACTGCCATCTCTAGACCCCTAACATCACTACAGCCCTGACGTCAACGTCATACAACTCCTTGGACATTTTGTTGCTATTCTCTATGGGGCAGAGAGTGAAATGAGTGGTGTTAACGAAACACGAAAATTTCTTTCTGCTGCCAAGGTAACCATTCGTAAACTTCCTCCTACAGTTTACACCCTTACCCCTCCACGCTCTTCGTGCCACATTCAAAGGGGAAAACACATATGGGGTCAGGCAGACTGTCATTACTGCTCTAACCATCTCCAGTGATTGGGTTTGGGCCGTGGGCACATAAAAGCAAGAAGGAATGTAGCCCCCCCAGTGGACTAGACTACCAGCAGTGGTGGCAGAGTTGCCGAGAACTACTGAAATGCGGTTGTAAACAAGACTGCACAGCTAGGTGCGTATATGCTTCTGCAAGTGTCCAGTGCATCATGCTGGTGTGTACCAACTGCAAAAGTGAAATCAGAATTCCACCCAAGAGAGTAATGTGTGAAGTTAGTGTAGAATGCGGCGTAGAAGTAATAAATTGCTATAAACAGAAAATCTTAAATACTATCTATTCTTTAGGCTACTAAAAATTACATCTATTAATTAGTCGATTTGTGATGATAGCCGTAGTACGTATCATTAATATTTTGAGCTCAAATTCGTGTTCTCTGGCTCAAATTCATATGGACTTGACACCAAACATGATATTATTAGTCGTTTTGAGCATAATTTTGAGTCCAAAAGTCATTTCCAAAAATTGCCGCCATCTTGGATTCCCAGGGAATTTTCATTGCCTTCATGTCTTAAAAAAATCTATTGGGTACCAGCTACAACTAAGCCATGTGCCAAACTGTGCTTAAAAAAGTGCAGCATAATAATCAGCACATTAATCATTAACCATCTGTTGAATACCTCTGGTTGCTGCAGCAATGAATGACCAATAAGTAAAAATAATTGAATTGGTGTTTTAAATTAAACATTATAATCATAACAATTTATGCTAGATGCATTTATAGGGGTAGGGTAAGGGAGTTTCTACGTCGGACCCAATCTAAGAAGATTTGCTAGAAAATACTACTACCTGCAAGTGAAACGTCTGCAATTTCACCCGGATGTTTATTTTGACCTTATTTTCGTGTTCTTCGAGTCGGAAATGTATGAAAACGATACCAAACATGATTTATTAGACATATCAAAATAATTTTTGTATCCGAGGGCATCGTTTTGATAAATGGCTGCCATTTTGAATTCTAAGGGAAATTTCGAGTGCCTCTACATCCTTAACCCGAGAGTAGTCGCGTGTGGTCTTTTAGACCGACTTTTTTTTTCAACAGTTGGTATTTGTACAGCGCGCATGCGTGGCTTGTCTAGTTCCGCCTACCTTCCCAAAATAGATTTGTGAGGCCAGTGTGCAATACGCGATTCAGTGTTCTGCAGAACTTCATCTAAGATAAGAGGTCCTGTTCGGTTGCTTGGTCTTTTCGACCGCTGCGCGACTACTAAGGGAGGCAAATATATGCATACTCATCACTATTATGAGACATGTATTTTGTTATTGTAGGTTGATTATTCTTCAACATACAGTGTTGGCATAATATTACTGTCTTGGTTTACTAATAATTCGAACTACAGGGTGTTTCAAAACATTTTTTATACCTTTTTGTAGGTTTGCAACATTCTGTGTTTGATTGATTATTGATTGATTATTGATTGATAATTGATTAATATAACCATGTATGCTGTCACATATATGATAAATTATCTTATATTGGTAATCAAAACGTCATCCTAACGTTATTAGCCCATAATAAATAATGCGGTCTAAAGGACCGGGCGCGACTACTAACGTTACAAAGAGGGGCGCGACTACTCTCGGGTTAAAAATTATTTATTTATTGAATCCATGGACATGTACATGGTACACATATCGGATATACATACATATGCCTAACCGTTACATATCACAAATAACAAATAACAGATGACAAATTACAAATAACAATTATAAATTTCAATATGGTAAAACTCTAAGTGGAGGGATTTAGGAATTCGTCTAGAGAATAAAAAGATTTTTCTAGCAAATACTTCTTAAGGTCAAACTTGAATGATTTGGAATTTTTTATATCATGTGGGAGATTATTGTAGAGAATGCGGCAAAGGAACTGTGGACTACTTTTATAAAATGAATGTCCAAACGACCGGATGAAAATATTGGCTACATTTCTTGTGTTGTGACTGTGATTGGTCAAATTGGTGGGGAAAAGCTCAGGGTTGGAATGAACAAAAGTTGCAGCTATTTGAATTAGAGTTGAAGTTAGGGTAAGAATACGTAATTTGGGAAAGTATGTCCTGCAAGATGTCCGCCTAGAGAGACCAGCGATTATTCTTGCAGCTCTTTTTTGAATGATAATATTATGAAATATGATATTACTTTTGGTCCCACCTACAACTGTGCAAAGCGGCAAACCGTTTTCAAAAAGTGCAGCATTATTTTGCATACCGCTACCACTATTATACAATTGACATCAGCACAGCTTGTTTACATGTGCCCCATATGCGGTTTACATATGCTCCGCCCTGAGGCACTTGTAAATGAATACATTTTATTGTAAAACTAAATATGTATAACTTCTTAAATTCTTTTGGGGTTACATTTAGTAAGAGAAATGTATAAGTAAACTGATTTTTCACAATTTGAATTAAAAAATGTGTTTCTGACTGATGGTTTTGACTGACTAAAAAAAGTGTTTACATGTGCCCCCCCTCTCCCGTACTATGGAAAACATAACCAGTACAAAATATAAGTAAAGATTGCAAGGTTTACTCAATCTCCCAGTGGAATTTAGGGGAACCTTGAGCGTGCAAGATTCGATACACCCTGGTCACTGCATACAATCACAGCCTGACAAAAATTATTCGATAAAAATGGCTTCTTCAAAAACAAAACCATTGTTGTTAAAGGGCCCGTTCACCTCTTTAACAAGTTATTCTAAAAATCAAGTATGAACATAAAAATTAAGTTCATTGTGTATATTTCCAGACCAACGTCAATAGGGGTCTATAAACTCATCGGCGCGCTTCGGGTCAGTGACGTCACTGGTACGAAGCTGGCTAGGTGTTGCATTACAGCACAGCTACTAGCGGCGAGTAACGCGCGAGGGAGGTCCCGGTCTATCTGTCGAGATAGTCTGTTCCACTGAAAACAAAGCGGAAGGCCTGCGATCATCTGATTAACAATACGTTACAGTTAAACCAACACCTGTTTTGAAACACATACGTTATGTCGTCAATTTAATGGAATAAATATTGTATTGGCACGTTCTTATAAAGTTATATGTTGCCAATCATGACAGGTAGGCATACAGAATTACTTGCACTTTAAAAAAATAAAAGCGATTTGGTTATAGCATTTAAAAAATTCAATTATTCTTCCACAATAAGTGAAATTACATGATTAAAGTAATTCCAAACACTATGGGCTAACAGCAGTTTCCGTAATCATGTAAATGTCAGGATTGCCAGTGGTGAGGATCGAACCGCGGACCTCCCGAATAACTCTCGCGCGTTATGCATGTACTACAACTATCCGAAAACCGATTAACAATGTATCATTATCCCAAGCGGCATTTTATTTTAGTTTCTCATGGAATACTCAACTCCGTATATTTATTATTTAAAGCCGCCTTATGACCACACTTGTATATACAGAATGAATAACAAATCTATGTTGCCTGTTAGATCAGTTTCTGTTCGTAATTGTAGCCATAAACAATGAGTAGGTATGCTGACTTAATTACGCCAGACATCAATGTTTCTCTATTGTACTGATGGATGTTTTTTCCAAAGCTTTTCGTGGCGTAAAATATTGAGAACACTTTGAAAACTATCACCTGCCCAAAACTACTATATGCTTAGTTATTTACTTATTATACACTGTGCCGACTCACGTTCAAGCAATTCACTAATAAAGTCACTCTCGTTGCAACAATTTGACTCTTGGTCGGTTGATATTTTGACATTTTATGTACAAACTCTACACGAACACTACTGAATAGAATTTGCTTGCCCTGTAACGTATAATAAACATTCTTATTTTTTTGTACCTATTACACCATTCCTCAATGTCATCATGAACGATTGATTGAAACGAGTGCATGTGTCCAACTGATGTGAACAGGTCTGCGTAAGGTTTGTGGGCAGTGTTAAATGTTTATTCATTTCCTTTTTAGGCCCATTAGCTTATCGCTTTTTGTTTATATCGTTCGAGTATGCAGGCACACCCCACTCATAATATATCTTATGCTATATAGATTAGGAAAACGCTAAAGTCCCGCCGCGTTGATGGATGAGCGTTTTATAGTTTTTAGTTTGCGTGGGATATCTCTACTTTTGCAAGTGCTTTGTTTTGTTGCCTACGCATTGTAGGTGATTGTTGTTAAGTTTCTATTGTTTCTTGTCAATTGGTATTATTTACCGTAAAAAACTTATATTAAAAGCTTTATTTCTATGGATTCTGGCTAACTTTTTCAACTTTTTCTTTCAAAAGGTACTACATCACAATAACCTTAATGTCCATGTATAATATGAACGTTGTAGCCCCACCCGTTTGGTCAGAATTGGCCCAAATGGCACGAAAATATCGCACAAAAAATCAAAAAACTTATATTAAAAGCTTTATTTCTATAGATTCTGGCAAACTTTTTCAACTTTTTCTTTCAAAAGGTACTACATCACCAAAACCTTAATGTCCATGTATAATGTGAACGTTGTAGCCCCACCCGTTTGGTCAGAATCGGCCCAAATGTCACGAAAATATCGCACTAAAAATCGAAAAAAATCATAAAAGTACGATATTCATGAGAAATATTTCTTCGGTTGTACCCAAAAACGTAGCAAGTCTAAGTTCAGAGATTTCGAAGGTCCTGTCAAATTTTCATCAAGATCGCATATGCCGTTTGCCCGGTAGAGAGCGAACAAACAGACAAAAATACAAACAAAAAAAAACAAAAAAAAAAAAAACACCCGAGCTAAATTTTTTGGGGGGTCAGTGAAATTGAAGTCTTCGCTTCACTCGCTACGCTCATCCAATTAGAAGAACCATTCCAAACACAAAGATTTAAAAATCCACATCAACAGCATATTCGACAAAAGGATGAACAAATAACGTACTGTCATCGGCAGTAAATATATATTTCGGCAAGGTGTACGGGGTTTTGTATGTGTTTACAGTAAAGTGCGCTGTGCGCTTATGAATTCGATAGTCAAAACCACATAACTTCGTAAAAACCTCTACACTTGACACTTGAGCCGAATAACACATGGCATGCGTTTTTATTTCAACCTTATTTGAAGCGAGTATGCTATACTTGACTACATGTCATATCCCCCCACCCCAAGCATCTTTAAATGTCCAATACGATAACTCAGTTCACCGCGACACCCGGCTACTCGACTCCGAAGCCAAGGCCGTGTCATGCGTTGTTGCCAGTACAGTGAAGTGGCGAAAACGTAGTCAATTTCATTACATATTTAACAATAAATATATGGTGATTATGATTATTTTCGAGAAAGAATTTGTTGTAAATGGAGTCTACTTAGCTAAATAGATGTCTTGGTACACCTTTACATAATAAGTGAACGATCCCTTTAAAATAAAACCTACCAATTTTAAGATATTTTTTAATTTATTATTTCTTGTAGGTTTAAATTGCAACGGATTTTGCTCATTTTGTTAGTAGTTCTCAGTTACCTGGTCACGGATGTCTGTTAAAAATTTCAGCTCAATCAATTTGGCCGTTCGGCCTTATGGGACCGGACAGACAGACATTTAACAGACATAATCACAACGAAGGCTCGTTCGACTTGCGTTGTAGACTACGTTCGCTGCGCTCATTCGTCTCATAAACGGACTAGTTTCAGTTACTAAGACTAAATTCATAATTTTTTCTGATGATTCTGACACCTTTTGTTGATTAAACAGTATTGCATACAATGAAAATTACACCATAAATTTAACAATAATTCCCATTTTGAGTGCTTTTCGTCGTTAAAACACGTTTTTTTTTGTAATTTCGGTGTCATTGTGTAATTTACACATATTTTGTTGTTTGGCGGAGGTTAAATTTAGGCATTTTCTGTTTTAAATTTGGTCAATGCATGCTCATTTTGTGAAATCAAATGATTTGCACATATTTTGGTTTTATTGTCAGTAGCAAAATTCACGTATGACTACCTCTAGCTATGACTTGTCTCTGATGTGTTCAGAACTGTTTTAAAACAATTTCAGACAGGACAAATAAACAAACCTTCAGTTTGTTGCTGTTTTAAACAACTTGTAGTTTTGTTTATTTAAACTGACAGATTTGGGTTACCCAAACCAAATTTGAGATGTTCTGGAATCGAATCCATATTTTACTATCCGATACTATCCCCAGTGGCGGCTTTTGACTCAAATATCAGGTGTGCAATTTCCAAAAGGTAGTTGCGTGGGATATGTGGGGTCTAGGACGAAGCCCCAGCCGCCGGAGGCGAATTTGCCAAAGGCGAATTTTTTTTTGGGTCTGTTAATTTGAATGGCCTAAAACGAGTTCTAAGGTGAAGTTGTATTCTAAATAACGGTAAAATATGCAGCTAAAACAGACTAATTTTATTAATGCACAAGGTAAGTTCTCACTTTACTTTAACCGGATGTGGATTCGGGTCATTTCTAGAGCAAAATAAAAGTATTTTTTTGTAGTTTTGTACGATTTTATATATTTAATAACTAGATACATTCTATTGTTACACATTGTATTCACCGGTACGTTGAGTTACAGACGAAGACTCCGATTGCCCTCTACCATTGTTTGAAAGTAATCGATAACTTTGTCAATATCAACTGTACGGCAGAGACGTTGTTCCACATTCATTGACAGCAGTGCTTCTAGTCTCTAGATGATCCTGGCACATTGTGGTTCTTAATTTACTCTTGACCAGATTTAATTTTGAAAATGTTCCTTCTACCCCTATCGAAGTTACGGGTAGAGTAAGAAACACGCATAGAACATCCATGAGAGCGTTGTACTGGCAGTCAAGTTATTTTACATTTTCTATTAGTTGGGTGATTGTTGGTTTGATCATTTTCTCTTTGAATTCGCGGTCCCTTTTCATTAAATCAAGATCACTCTTCGGATCGAAATAGTTCACATTGCAGAACTCTGCTATTGATTCAACTTCTTTTCGTGATGGAGACTTCAGTAGAACAGTCGTGAAATTCGACAGAACTTTTTCTATTTCTTGAGCAAAACGAGTGTTCAATCCTGAAAGGTTGTGATCGATAATTTCTACAAAAGATACTCGTTTTTCTGAAAGAAGATCGTTATGACAATGCTCGGTGGCGGGATTATCATGGCGCTTACTGCCTAATTTTGGGTTTGTAAGGATTAAAAAAAAAAAATCCTGATTGATCAGGTGTGCAATTGTCACACCTTGCACACCGTAAAAGCCGCCACTGACTATCCCTAATATAAACTAGACCTATTTGTATGTTTAGGTATCAACATTTGGATGCAATGATGAGGGTGCATTAGGTCGCGATACCAGTGAAGAGGGCTCCGAAACAGAGCCTGGATTTGTTAACCTGGAGGGTTCAGCAGTGCAGGTGTCGGCAGGTGATTCTCACTCCGCCGCACTTCTCGAAGATGGACGCGTATTTGCGTGGGGTTCGTTCCGCGACTCTCACGGTACTATGGGCTTGCTCAAGGAAGGAGATCACGTAAAGCTTCCCAGAGCGGTACTACCAGGGGAGGTGGTGGTGAAAATATCCTCTGGAGAGAACCACCTTCTTATGTTGACTAGAGAGGGCCATCTGTACTCCTTTGGATGCGGTGAGCAGGGCCAGCTCGGAAGAGTCCCGGAACGAACGGCTAGTAGGGGGTCACGGCAGGGTTTGTGTAAGTTGGTTTTAAGCCCCGTTTGCATGAACAACTCTGACTAGACGCTACGACCTTGGCATGCCATTTGGCTTACAACAGGCAATGCATTTTAGCATTTATTTTTAGCAATGTATGATAGCATTACCTATTTATTTATTTTTTATAGCATTTATCTATTCCTAGCAAAAATTAAATATGGTAAAAATACATCCTTAATATGGATAAGAGGCCCACCATAAATTCCGTTTTAACTAGAATTTCTTAAATCCTATGTTGAAATTGGCTATAAAGCTTATTTAGGCATACCATATTGTGCCAAATATAAGCCGACCCTGAGTATAAGCCGGCCCCCTAACTTTTCTTGCTGTAATATAAATAAAACAATGCATAAGCAACAAGCATATTATGCATATATAAGCTTGTAAGGAACTTTCACACTTAAATAATGAAAAAGAGGGTAGGCTTATATTCAGGACAATACGGTATTTAGGCGGTAAGTCGACAATCGATAATGTGCTTGTTTACACAATTTTAGCACCATCTGGTGCCAGACAACTTTTTAACTTCCACCATATTTTTCTATGATAAACACATCGTACAACGGAAAACATTTTAGTTAAACCATACTAAATGTCCGTTAAAAAGGCAGTGATGGCAGTGAATTACTGTATTCTATTCTTGATTTGTTTTCTTATTTTAGCTCATTTGTTGGAGCCTTTACTTGTTCCCTTCAAAACAAAATCAAGGATTATTGAGGATATATGGGCTGGTACCTATGCATCGTTTGTTAAATGCCAAGATCAAATATATGTTTTCGGATTAAATAACTACATGCAATTGGGTAAGTTACATCATAATTCATAATATGTCTTTATGTACAGGAAACTCTTGTTACTCTATGCCGGTTAATTCAAATATATGAATGATGAACACTAAGGGGTTAAATTTAGTAGTTTAATCTCTATTTATTTATATACTATAATTAGAGATGGTGCTTTATAGCATTTACTATAAAAGCGACAAAAATAAGAATGGCATTTTTCATTTTTTTTTTTCACTTTCCTCGACCTTTCACAATGGGTGAGTTTAAAGGTATATTTATTTTCGCAATTTTTCGCGATAAACGGCTTTAAACGCGATAAACGGCTTTAAACGCGATAAACTTGCTTAATTGCGATATACGCGCAAAATTGGTTAATTTTGTAAAAAAAAAAGAAAAGAAAAGTCGTAAATAAATAGCTTTTTTTGGTAATTTTTCGTAAAATACATACAGTATTTGTTTATTTTGCCGCCGTGGGCGGTCAAGCTGCAGTCTTAACGAAGAAGTCCCCAAAATCACCGCTAGAGAGGTCTGCGCTCACAACTAGCGCCTACTAGAATTTCGATTCAATACTTAGCTACCGTAATCTTAAAAATATATACATATTATTATTTTTCATTATTCAACAAACGACGACCAAAAAAATTAATGCTATATAAACGCGTTTTTTGAAATAATTAATGCTATTTTTTAAAAAAAATTTAATGTTATAAAACACCAACTCTAACTATAATGTAATAATACCATAGCCTTAGATTTTATGGTCCTTTGGAATTTGAACTAAATGTTGTCCTCCTTGGTAAATCAGTTTTTTTAAACTTTGACTGATGTTTAATAATTAAAAAATAAATAAAAATACACATTTTAGATTTAAAATTTTGTTTTGAAATGGTTAATGGTCATGCAAACTGACTCTGTCTTTCAGGCAATTTTGTTATTGCCTGGCATAATTTGATATTTTCAAAGGCTTATATTGTTAATTTATAGTTGGTGTGTATACAGAACCTACACTTATAGTAACTTCAAATATTCTATAGAAAAAAACTACATAATAATAAAAGTGTCTTATCTAAAGCCTTATTTAGACGGTTCAAAGTTTCCTTCAATCCCTTCATTTCACTGGTTGAATTCAAGACCCATTGAAGAAACCATTGAGCAGCTATTTACACGGCCCAATGTATTTTTGCAAAGCTGTTTGCTATGATTGCCTCTTGCGTTCTTTGCACAAAGGATTTAGGTGGAGCTGTCATGTTATTTTTTATTATTAATAACAAGTAATAAAAAATAGCAGGCTATGACACTAGCCTACTTTCGTAGGTACCTGAAGTGCAGCAAAGATTGTGATGACCAGTAGTGTTGACATAAATCCAAACATAACCAGCAATGCCCATGCCCAGCCCATGGCATATAACTTCTCTCTCACTCTACAGTATTTTTCTACCATGGCTGGAGCAGTGACATCATGATAACAATGAATTGTGATAACTAGGCCGCTTCACGAACGCTTTTTTCGGTCGCGTTGATGGAGGAGCTTTTTTTGTTGACTATTTATGTCCAATGAATATGATTACTAAGTTTTTTTGTATACGTGGGATCTCATTCAAGTTCCATTGCAAAATTATTTTTTGTTAAATTAGGTTAATTTTTATAAAGAAGTATTAATTCCCTAGAAAAAAAAATCCCTAGAAAATTTTAACTTTGCAATAATGTTACTCCTAATGTATTATTACATAATTTAGTTTATTTTAGTTATTTAGTATGATGTTAACATTGTTTAGCTCTTAAATTGATCATAGTATTTAAAAAAATTTCATTGTGTTATGTAATCCTGTAATGTTGTGATTTGTTGTAATTAGGAAGTGGTTGGATGGAAGAGAAGGCTTAACAGGCCTTAATCCCGCCATCAATAAAGACGAAAATCAAATCAAATCAAATTGCAAGGGTAATACCAATTAACAAAAAGTGTTTAAAATAAGATTATGATTTTTAGGACTAGTATTCACTACTCAAAATAGATTGCAATATTTCAAAGGTTTATCAACATACTTTATCAGGTTTTTAATGAGTTTTTTGTATGCGTGGGATCTCGTTACCTTTTCAAGTTTCATTACAATTTTTTTTTAAATTGGGTTATTTTTTTCCCCTGATGAAGGGAGTTGATAAACCTTTGAAATATTGTAATCTCTGTTTTGTTTTGAATAGCCTAGTGAATAGTCCTAAAAATTATTCATCTTTATCATCATCTTAAACCTGAAATTGAAATTGTTTCATTATTTTAATTATACCGGGTATGTAAAATATCTTGAGTTATTACTTGTTAATTATACACCTTTAAAAGGCTTATATTAAAACCTTTGTTTCTATTCTAGTGATGTGGATTTACTGTAAATTTAAAACTCGGGTAAATTTACCGAAAAACGGTAAAATCGGTAAAATTTTAATTTTGCCCATATTAACCCCTTAGCATACCATTAATACACACTTGTTTTGCCATGAAATACTATTTAAAATCAAAATTATGGGGGAAAAAATAAATTCAAAATTTTCTTCCCCTTTTTGGATTTTTTATCTTATCCCACATTGACATTTTAGAACCCCCCAAATTTTTTTTCCTCCCCCTTCCTCCTCCTCCTCATCCCCCCATAGTGTTTTGTTGAATATTTTGAAATCTTAAAAATAGGTCCAAGTTTAGTATTTTATTTCCCTAAATGGAATTTTTTGGCAGATTTCATCCGATATTGACATAAGTCTCTACAACCCCCTCCCCAAGTTACGCACGTTGGGACTCCCCCCCCCCCCATTTTTTTATCATTCCAAAAAAGTAAACAATTGAAAATGAAAAATTATTTCCCCATCTGGTAATCCTTTCCAGCCTTGACATCACCAACCACTTTCAGACTTCTCCTTCTCTGCCTCCCCCCCCCCCCCCCCAAAAAAAAAAAAATATTACCTTTAGATCATTTGTTTGGATTTTATCTGATAGTGATATTCAGCCACCTAAAAACACCTTTGAAAGAAACTCATCCCCCCCCCCCCACTGTACTGGGTACTAAGCCCCTCCTTTCTTCCCTCCCTACCCCCCACCCCCCCACCCCCGCCCATTTTTTGGATAAAATTCTAAAAAAATAAAAAATTACTATTTTAGGGTAATTAGTCGAGCCTTTTAGGTAATTTCATTGGTTCTCATCCGATCTTGATATTTTGCTTACCCCCCTCCCCCCCACCCCCCACCCTTTGCTACTATTCCTTAAGATAATTTCCCCCAAAAATGTTTCTAAAAAAAAATCCCCATAATTTTTAATATTCTAAAATACACACAATATATTAAAAATTTGATTCTCCTCAAAAGTCATTGTTTCACATGCCATCCACTCAGGGCTCGAATTTTTAAATATTTAGTACTCGTCCTCCGGGCGAGTGCTCTTGTAAATTTACTAGTCCGAAATTAAAAACACTAGTCCGTATTCCTGCTCCAAACCACTACTAGTACCACTATAACTTAAATACGTAATTTCGTAATAATAAATAACTTACGTAATATTTGGCTACCCTTTACAAATGGACCGTGTTTTCTCCTACGTTAGATACCTCACAAACAGAACAAAACATCGAATTTAGTTGGTCAAAACGTAGCCACGTGTGTTCTGTTAACCAGCGTTCTTGAAAAAGGCGCACACGATTTTTCTCATATTTTGCCTTGTCTGCAGTAGGATTAGGTTTCTGTTTCTTGTTTGGGTTATCAACTCTGTAAATACCGCCACATATTTGTTAACCGCCTAGTTTGAAACGTTATGTACGCAATTTATGTTATAGCTCATTAAAAAAATCACTCGCCCGGGGGTTTCCAAAAGTTGCTCGCCCGCGCAACAATACACTTGCCTCGGGCGAGCGTTAAATTCGAGCCCTGCATCCACTATTGTCAAAGAAACACCCCCTGACGCCCGTCTGACAGACGTGGTAGTATGGCAAGTGGTTAAGCATATTGACATAGACGTAAATAGTTTTTGGGATGAGGAAGGTGTATCAATTAAAAGAGCATATATTCACCCTTATATTTATTTACTGTTCCATACAAAGAACAAACTAAACAATAATGTCGTATTAATTTAATGATCTTTGTAGGGTTAAATAAATAAATAAAATAAAAATATTAATTAGATTCGAATGAATGATTTAGCCTACTCAGCTAATGAAATAGACTGGAGTATGTTTAGCTACAGAAAAGCTCTTTTCAGATTTATTGATTGAATTTTTTTTAATTAACTTATTTCCACTGCATTCTTGTTGTGTGGGTTCTTATGAGTCTTTAGAATATAATGATGGAAAATTTTACCATTTTACCGACACGCTCGGTAAATTTACCGACTCGCATCACTAATGAATTCTGTCTAACTTTTTCAACTTTTTGTTTTTTTTTTCAACTACATCACCATTATGTACCCCTTAATGTCCATGTAGTAATCAGCCCAAATATCACAAAAATATTGCATTAAAAATTGAAAAAATTGTAAAATTAAGATAATTATTCATGAGAAATATTTATTTGGTTGTACTCAAAAGCTTTGCTAACGTGGCTCTAAGTTCAGAGATTTCAAAGGTCCCTCAAGCAAACAAACAGACAAAAACACACATGAGCTTTTTTTCTCGAGGTAAGTGAAATTGAAGTCTTCGCTTTGCTCATTCATTAATGAAATGAATTCCGATTGGCTTTTTTGCTTCAACCTTGAACAAGAAATAGGACTTGCTTTAAAACAAAATGAGTTACATCCCATGCCTCAAACATTGAAGTCAATGGGTTGAATTCAAGACCTTGAACCGTCTAATGGACAGTTTTTTTTAACCCTTGAAATCAAGGGATTGAAGGAAACATTGATCTGTCTAAATCAGGCTTCAGTCACCATTGGGTTTAACCTTTAATGAGAAAAGCCGCAATGAGCAAAGCCCCGAGTGTAAAATGATTTAAATTTAAGTTTGAAGTTTGGTGTTTTGTGTTTTTCTCACTTGATCAACACATTTTTCTTACAGGTCTTGAGAGTAAAAAATGCCATTTTCACCCTGTGCCATCCACAAAACTGAGTGGGCATACATGGGAGCAGATTTGTGGGGGACCTCACCATACCCTGGCTCGAGATAATGCAGGTTTGTAGCAGATAAGAAATACTATTGTAAATTGTCTTCCAGTTATTTACTAAAATTTATATATATATATATAAATATTTGCTGTGTGTTGTGTGTGTGTGTGTGTGTGTGTGTGTGTGTGGTGTGTGTGTGTGTGTGTGTGTTAATCATGGGTTCTTTTTGTTGTTGAAATCAGTAGAGATAAACTGTCATGCCTTTTGGCAGTATTTAGCTTATTGCTTACTGCTGTTTTACCCAAAGGCCCCCTATAATTTCAATTGACTATTTTTTAATACTGTTAGGATAGGAAACAAACTAGACAAACATTTTTGGTCTTTTCCTTGGCCAGATTTTTCATTATAAAAAAATAGAAAAATACTAGGATAAGAAGTGTGATTTCCATTACCTATTTGTTGATACATCCTAAACAAGTGAGACGACTAACTTGATGTGCCAAAATTTGTCTTCAACACCTTTAATACTTAAAAGTTAAAACTAAGGTTGCCGTTTGATAATCGATATATCGATCGATACGATTATTTCCCAAAACGATCGATAATCGATTCAGTTTTCCCAAAACGATTATCGATAAATTGATGGTCGAATAGCTCGCCCTTCCTAAGTTTTGTAGTCAACCGCTCGTTCTGTAGAATTTTATAAAATATTTCCAGTCAAGACATTAATCGCTTTATTCCAGGGTTGCCACAAAAAAAGAAAAATCCTGTTTGAGCACATCAAAAATCCTTAAAAATCTTTAAATGAAACACCCAAATCCTTAAAAATCCTTTCAGCGCCTAAATGTACTAATTTTGATATGATAGCGATATATCAAAATGTAATTGTTGTAAAAAAATTGAAAATTATTTTTTAAAAAATGAAAAGAGTAGGCCCTAAGCCTATTTTTAATGAAATGAGGCCAAATAGGGTTGATAAGGTATCACCATAAATGCAATTCTAACAATTTTTATGATCTCACAACCGCGTTTTATGACCCGGCACCTCTACCATGATCGACGATGAACAAGATTAATTTTCTTTCAACTACCTACCACCAAAATTACAAAAATTTTGTGTAAATTTTGATATTTATGTATAGAAAATATTCCCACTTATGGATATTGCATTGAAATTTAGATTTTTGCCCAGCCCTAGTTAATTAAAAACAACGTAAAACGAAGAACTAATTATTTTTTTTTTTTCCGTAAATTGGAATAAAAATCCGTCTATCCGTTTTGCACCCTCAAAATCCGTAAAAACGGCAACCCTGCTTTATTCCATGAAACATTTGTCCACTGCGAGATCTACAACCCGCGTAAGGCGCGAAGTCTGAAGCGCAACACATCGCCCCTGCTCTGCTGCAGTGTAGGCAACTTGAATGGCAAGCGTGTGTTGCTGGGCAGCCTCATCGCCGCCCCTATTGCTCAACCTTGCCTTGTCACAACCGATATTGTAGTATGCCACTTAAGGTCAACACAACCATTTTTATCGAGATGCATTCCTCCCCACCCCGCACCAACTCGGTATCGCTTTACTTCATTCCGTAGTACTACGATAGTATTATCTTATCAGTTCTCTCAGGCCAATATTACGTTGTCTTCCAAAGTTATGTCAAATATTATTCATCTTGCCACGTAATAAATATCGGAGAATTGAATAGTTACTGATAATATCTCGTAAATGAATGAAAGACAATCACAACAAAAGCTGGAACGAAACTTCACAGAACTAAGATTTCCGAGAAGCACGACATAAGCGACCTTCTCAAAGACAACACAAGCCGGGTAGTATCTGTTTACACTATGTAGCACTCTCTCGTTGGGCCGGCCAGCCACGCGTGGGGGCGCTCTCGTGAAAGATGTCGCTAGTGTGGAAAACCCTTGTTTTGAGCAAATACAAGTAACAAAAGGATGCACTCCCAAAAGGCCAAGGTCCAAGGTCCACGTCAGTATGCAAAAAATTATAGGCCTAATTTTTATTCAATTATCGATTGACGTAAAAAATATTGATAGTTATCGATTGCACATGCGCGATTATCAATATTAAAATTCATATCGAACAGCATCCCTACTTAAAACGTTATGGCTATATTTTTGCCAAGAATCTGTATTTTTAATCTTGCTAGCTTCAAGGCAAGCCATTGTCTTAGAATTTAGTCTTAGTCACAGAGCAAAACTCGCCGATTATTTGTGTGTGCGAGACATGGCTCAGCTCAGATGTTGGTGACGCCGAAATCTTTCCAAATTTGGATTACGTAATTTTTAGGCGAGACCGAAAAACTCGACGAGGCGGTGGTGTACTTATTGCAATAAAGCCCTACCTAAATCCAGTCCGCGCTTCTCAACTCGAAACTGACGCAGAATGTTTGTGGATAGAGTTCACATACAAAAGAAAACAATACCTGCTAGCGTCCGCATATCGAGCACCGAATTCTTCTGAGGACATGAACAGTTCACTAATCACTTCGCTAAATAACACATCTGACATTTCAAACAAATACGAAGCTATTTTAATTTGCGGTGATTTCAACATTGATGTATCCTGGTCTCATATTCCTAAGGCAAGCAACCCCCTCTCCGAATCATTCCTATCCTGTTTCTACGATTTATTCCTCTCGCAATTCGTCACGGAAGCCACACACATAACCAAGTCAACTCGCTCCATTTTAGACATCCTTTTGTGCAATAATCCTTCACTTATTTCAAAAGTTAGTCATTCAGGGTGTGAGTGATCATTTAGCAATAGCGGCCACTCTCAAAGTCAAAATTCAAAAGTCTAAAAACATCTGTGCGGAGGTGCTCAATTATAACAAAGCCAACTGGGATCTGTTATCGAACCTGTTCGTGGAACACCTCCCACGCGAATTTAATTATTGGAACACCGAACTGGCATGGAGAAAGTGGACGGCAATATTCTGGTCCTGTGTCAAGTCAGCAATCCCAAAAGTGAAAATAAATTCCAAAAGAAGACCACCCTGGATCACAAACGTTCTAATCAAAGACATACGACGCCGCGACTCTTTGTTCCGTAAATGGAAGAAGTCTCCTTCAGATGAGCGGGAATCACAGTACAAAAAGTTTAGGAACTTGGTCAAGGCGAAGGTGCGCAAGGCTCACGACGAATACGTGTGGCATTTAGGTAATGATCCCAAAAAACTCTGGAAATATAATCACAGCAGACAGGGAAGTTTGGCACCCGATCACTACATGTCCAATGGCGCAAAACTCTCAGACCCTGTGGATATAGCGAACGCATTTAATACTAAATTCCGTGCTAATTACTCTCCACAAGAAAAATCTACTTCGCCAAAATTCTCTCCCAACATTCTCGGTCGCACAACATCTATTACCGACTTCCATTTCCATGAATGGGAAGTTCGAAATCTTTTACGTAAGATCCGACCTAACGCCGCTCCGGGACCAGACCAAATACCAAGTCGAATCCTACATCAGTGTGCCGAGGCGCTAGCTCCATCTCTGTGCAGTATTTTCAACCTATCGGCGTCAACAGCAAGTGTACCGGAAGTATGGAAGAAGGCAACGGTGGTTCCTGTTTTCAAGAAAGGTGATAGGAGTAAAATAGACAACTACCGACCCATATCTTTGACTTCGTTAGTGTGTAAAGTGATGGAGAAACTGGTTACTAAGCGTTTATTCAATCATTTTAAAACAAATAATCTGATTAATTCTAATCAACATGGCTTCATCCCTAAGAGATCGTGCGTTACACTCCTGACTGAAGTGATTGACCAGTGGCTGAATTCGCTCGAGACGTCTTCTGTGAAACAGGTAGATTGCATATAGTCGTTCATCTCGAAGGCAAGAAGGCCTAAAATGGGCTCAACTTGGGGGGCAAGGGCTAACCCATACAATTTGGTTCTACACATCATGGAGCATGTATTGTTGTATAACTGAAGAAAAAATTTCACTGCTAACAATACGTCACGACGCTTCAAAGATACCCGACGCTTCATTTCTAACGCCGCACATTGACTTACTAAAACCAAAATAAATGTCAGAAAAATAATTGCAGACACTTGATTTTACTTGTATTCTATTAAAAAGGAAATTTTCAACAATACAAATGCAATTTACATAAAAATACAACAATGGAACAGTCTGTTATAGGTCGAAATAGACCTCGTGAACCCACTTTTTCCTAACTACGCCTTACTTTACGGACATCTCAAGTGTACAATATCAATCCGATGGTTTTGGAAAAAATCACTAATGTGTGTCAGCATATTGGCAACAAGATGGCTATAACGGAATTTGTAAATAATGGGCTTTTCAAACTAAAATAATTACAAAACTTAACATGTGCGTATAATGATTCTCATTAATATCCTGTGATTTGCACATTATAGTGCAGTCCCTGGCCATAAGACCCGTAGGAATTTCGACCTGGATGGATTTTATCTTCTAATCCTGTTAGGGTGTATTTTAAGGATAGAAAAAATCTTGGGTAGACATCTGTCATTCTGGACCTAAGTTTTTTACGACGCCATCTTCTTTTAGGCACATGCATATAGAACACGCTCTTGGTTTTCACATATTTTCTATAATTTTTATTACAGCTGTAGTAAGACTGAAGTTATATTTGGAATTGACATGAAATTACCAATTAAATGATATATTTCGTCATCCTGGGAACATAATGGGATTATTTATAGAAAATTACATATTATAAGACATGCAGATAAGTGATACCGATTGTTCGTTTATGATACACATATAACATTTGACACACTATATTAGGAATGTAACTGGAAATTGATTTGAATGTTGGGCTTTTTCAGAATTGTCCCACGACACCAATAGAGGCCATTTTACAAGATGGCGGCGAAACATATTGTTTTTTTTAAATTTGATGATAGAATGTTGAAATTGGGTAAATACATAGAACATGCCATTGAAAAATAACTTTTGTGTAGGCTCATGTCAAACTAACAGAATAGCACCAATGGCAGCCATTTTGAAAGAAGGCCGTCACACACATTTAATTTAACGATATCATCTTGTTATTTGATGGTATACAACTAGGGCACGCTTTTGAGAAATTACGGTTTTATATGTTATGACAATTCAATGCTGTTTAAAAACAATATAATAGCTGCTCTATCGAAAAAATGCAGATGCTAGCGGCATCGGCGGGGCCGAGCGGGCCAATGGTCGATCGGTATTTTAAATTAGTGCCCGCTGATTGGCTAGAACTATCCCGCCGGTGACGTCACCATCTGCAAACCTCCAACAGAGCAGATAGTATAAGGATCAGCTACCGCATAGCTACATTAATTGCCATGACATTAAAAACTAGCAATAATACCATACTTATAATAATACACGTGTTTTTCGTACACATAGAAAAGCAATTGACTAGTTTCTATAACACATTATCTTGTTTATGAATTTTTAATATGAAAATGAAAATGTTCTTGTTCCCATTTAAGTTTAAGTAATTAAATTCTCGTTTGTAATAGGCGATAGTCCGGTAATGACGTGTCATTTGTGCAAAATTTGTTTTTTTTATTTTAATCCGTTTGGGACCCACAACATATACACAGAATTAGCTTTTAGCCAGCTAACTATAAGCGCCCCATCCACCCAATCAGATGAAGAAGAAACCTTTGTAGAAATATTTGGTTGGTATATATCCAAGTATAACAAGGTGAAGATAAAAATAAAGTTTTATCTGTTACGAAACATCAATAAAATAATGTATTGCATTTAGCAACATTTGCCCTACTTTCCTACCGTGATTATCTTCATCCTAAACTCCATCGCACTTCGTAATTTAATTTGTGGTGTTTTTGATGGCAATGTACAGGAACTCGAAAACATGGTCTTCAATTTATTTTCCCATGATCTTCTACATTTTTTAACTATGTCCTATTCATGCATTCTAATTAAATTTTATGACACGAGACTATAATTTTGGCAACTTTTGGCAACTGTTTGGCTGCTTTTTAACGACCTCTTGGGAACCTAGTGGCAAACGTTTGGCGTATTTTTGGCAATTCCTTAATGAATTCTTGGCTGTCTTGTAAGGGTTGCCAACAGGTTACCAAGAGGTAGTATTTGACACAAAACGAGTTTTTGGCTTACTTTTGGCTTCTTCTCTTCTTCTGGCGACTATACTGGGTGAACTTGTTGGTTTCTTGTTTGATACTTAAAAGTTACCTATTAGCTAACTGCGTGTTGACTGTTTGTTTTCCCTTTGTAATTAGTTGGGTTGATTGGATATTGCTTAACGTCTCATATTAATGCACTTTGGCTATTCGAGACGATGAGTGGAGATAGATGAGGAGGAAGTATCAGCAGAATGGAAGAGGGGAAAACCGGTACCGGCACGTAGCCTACTCCGTTCGATAAGTGCCAAGGGGACCAATGGCTTAATACCCATAAGTACCAAAAGGACGGTGTAATCCTTGACAGTCATATAGGGAAAACCAGTTGGAAACCTTCTGAGATCTACTAGGAATACGCACTATCAGATCGGGATTGAACTAGAAATAAGTAATCTAATAGTAAAAGGCCAGTTATTAAAGCAAGTTGCAGGTTTCTCTCTCTTATGGTTTCATCAAATCTTGACAAATGGCGAAATGGATGCCATTGGTGTCACAGTGCAGATGTAACTTGCTGAACACATTAAACACTCTTCATCCAATGACATGCCCCATGTGTGAACCAGATTTAAACATTGTATTGCCCATTTTAGAAGATGTTTCATTAAAGCTGAATTAAACTCAGTATAGGTGGGTAGATAGCTAATAGCTGGCTTGCTAAAACGGAGAATGGAAAATGGTAATAGTTAATTGTGTGTTTATGTTTGTGGGTCCCAAACGGATAAACTATGAGAAACAAAATTTTACACCAATGACAATCGTCTACCTGGCTATTGCCTTCAACAATTGAGAATTTAATTACATTAACTTAAATGGGAATATAAACATTTCCATTTTCATATTTAAAATTCATTAACAAGATAATGTTTAATAGAAACTAGTCAGTTGCTTTTCAATGTGTACGAAAAACACGTGTAGCCTATTGTTATAAGAATATTATTGCTAGTTTTTAATGTCATGGCAATAAATGTAGATATGCCGTAGCAGATCATTAATTCTAAAAAGTATTGAATTGATATAACATACGTAATTTTTCAATAGCGTGCCCTACTTGTATACCATCAAATAACAAGATGATATCATTAAATTTACGTGGTTTATGTGTGTGACGGCCTTCTTTCAAAATGGCCGCCATTGGTGCCATTCTGTTAGTTTGACATGAGCCTACACAAAAGTTATTTTTCAATGGCATGTTCTATGTATTTACCCAATTTCAACATTCTATCATCAAATTTAAAAAAAAACAATATGTTTCGCCGCCATCTTGTAAAATGGCCTCTATTGGTGTCGTGGGACAATTCTGAACAAGCCCAACATTCAAATCATTTCCCAGTTACATTCTTATATAGTGTGTCAAATGTTATATGTGTATCATAAACGAACAATCGGTATCACTTATCTGCATGTCTTATAATATGTAATTTTCTATAAATAATCCCATTATGTTCCCAGGATGACGAAATATATCATTTAATTGGTAATTTCATGTCAATTCCAAATATAACTTCAGTTTTACTACAGCTGTAATAAAAATTATAGAAAATATGTGAAAACCAAGAGCGTGTTCTATATGCATGTGCCTAAAAGAAGATGGCGTCGTAAAAAACTTAGGCCCAGAATGACAGATGTCTACCCAAGATTTTTTCTATCCTTAAAATACACCCTAACAGGATTAGAAGATAAAATCCATCCAGGTCGAAATTCCTACGGGTCTTATGGCCAGAGACTGCACTATAATGTGCAAATCACAGGATATTAATGAGAATCATTATACGCACATGTTAAGTTTTGTAATTATTTTAGTTTGAAAAGCCCATTATATACAAATTCCGTTATAGCCATCTTGTTGCCAATATGCTGACACACATTAGTGATTTTTTCCAAAACCATCGGATTGATATTGTACACTTGAGATGTCCGTAAAGTAAGGCGTAGTTAGGAAAAAAGTGGGTTCACGAGGTCTATTTCGACCTATAAACAGACTATTCCATTGTTGTATTTTTATGAAAATTGCATTTGTATTGTTGAAAATTTCCTTTTAAATTGAATACAAGTAAAATCAAGTGTCTGCAATTTTTTTTCTGACATTTATTTTGGTTTTAGTAAGTCAATGTGCGGCGTTAGAAATGAAGCGTCGGCCATCTTTGAAGCGTCGTGACGTATTGTTAGCAGTGTAAATTTTTCTTCAGTTATACAACAATACATGCTCCATGATGTGTAGAACCAAATTGTATGGGTTAGCCCTTGCCCCCCAAGTTGAGCCCAACTTTCGACCGAGATGAACGACTAATAGCTTTAGATTGGGCTAAAGCATTTGACCAAATTCCCCATAAAAGATTGTTAGCAAAATTAAAGGGGTACAAAGTAGAAGCTAGTGCCTTAGGCTGGATCCAATCGTTTCTATCTCACAGGAGACAATCGGTTATCTTTAATGGTTCCCAATCAGCCACTGTGGAAGTCACTTCAGGGGTGCCTCAAGGTTCTGTTATTGGCCCTCTTCTGTTTGCAATATTCTTTTTGGACCTACCTCAACATGTGACTTCCCAAGTAGCCCAGTACGCAGATGATACTACCTTGTTTAGACCGATTTCAGGGATAGATGATGTAAATTCACTACAGGCTGACTTATCTGCACTTGAAAAATGGTGTGCTTTGAATAGTATGCACCTGAACGCCAGCAAATCACAATATATTAGATTTTCTAGATCCAAATCTCCGATTCTGTCTAACTATGTCATTTCAGGAAACTTTCTAAATCAAGAAAAAAGCATAAAAACTGTTAGGTATAACCATCTCATCAGACCTTAAGTGGGATCAACACACAGATAGTGTAAGAGATAGGGCCTCTAAGCTACTAGGCTTCGTCAACCGTAACCTTAAGAAAAGTAGAGCCAACACAATAAGGACAGCATATCTCTCTTTAATTAGACCTATCATTACTTACGGCTTACCTGCTTGGCACCCTACATCTCAAATAAATATGCACAAACTAGAAGTAATTCAGAATCGCGCAACTAAGATAATTTTAATGAAGAACAATTACTCAGATAGTGCGACTGAGCGTCTAACTCGATGTAACCTCCCCTCAATTAAAAATTATTGTAAACAAGCTGACCTCATTTTACTGAGGAACATGTTAACTGGTGAAACAGACCTCAACCCGTACAACAGAATTTCAATTCACCCTAGACAACTCAATCGCCAGAACACAGGTGTCATTCTCAATCCTCCCCGTGCTAGAACTTCAATGTATCAAAATGGTTTCTACAACCGTGCAGTCACTTTATGGAACACAATACCCCTGGAAGTGAAAAATGATAGTAATTTTAAGAATAGGATAAAAACTTTATTTCAGTGATTCAAATGTAACATCGGACTGGTTTTAATCCGCATTAGTTGACCTACGGTTTTCATTTCTCACAGCTTTTTTTCGATTATTAATTAGTGTAGGTTGTATCTACCAATCTAGCCAAAATAATGCCATGTTTGTCATTTTATCATTAGGCCCTAAGTGTAGCGAATGTCTCCTATTTTATTGAAACGTAGTTCTGACTTTTGATTCTATTGTATTTCTCTATTTCATTGTAACGTAGTATTGTTTTATGATTAGTAATATCTTAATAGTTTATAGTTTTAAGTATCAAGCGCTCACAGAAGTGAAACAGGCATGCCATGCTATGGGGCTCTGCCCTATCTGTTTCTCTTCTACAACCTAGCTGGTATTCTCGTTACTTTACTGTTTAATGTACATTGTTCATATATTTGTAACCTTGTATACATGAGAATAACATGTGGATTGTAAAAATAAATAATAATAATAATAATATTCTCAATAAAGAATCAACCTATTTTTACAGGTATTGTTCATGTTCTTGGGAGGTACGAGTATGGCCGTCTAGGACTGGGTATGGAGTCAGGTGATGCTGAAAATCTTGTAACTATACCAGCTCTGTCCAAGAAAAAATGTGTTGACATTGCTTGTGGATCGGCTGTTTCGTTTGCTGTTACAGAAAAAGGTGAGTGTCGACAAAATTGATAAGAAATCCTTACTTAAAAGTTAAAATAAGTAGCCTAGTATTATTTTTTGTGCATATACTAGATTTAAGAGGTTGTTTAGATGTTATTGGTATTTCCATTGGTGATCATTAGTGTATTGACGACGAAGCTGCTATGGGCGGCTGCTGCAACCTAATCTTTCACCACTATCGATAGCCTACTTACATTATATTTTATTTCATTTTTCCTATGTGTTTAGTATTTATTAATTTGAGTCATGTAGGCCTAAATAATTTGTGCTTACAGCTAGTATATGTTTGTGTTGTATATCCTATGTACAGTATGTCTAATGTATTGCACTTGTGAGGCTTTGCCCTGTTGTCAATAAAGAATCAATAATAATAATAATTATTATTATCTTTGGCTGACGTTATAGAGATAGGTTTGTCACAACTGCCCCCATGAGGCCACTGGGTGATGTTCTGGTGGAGGGGATGAAAGCAAAACTGAGGTGGGCAGAGCCCAGGGCGGTGTGACCAGGACACAAGCACAAAGGAAGTTCTCAGTCTTGGGTTTTGTGGCTACATATAGTACCCTACCGGACCGAATATAGCGCAATGTTTTTTTCCGAAAATACAATCTCAAAAACAGCACTTGCGTTATTTCCGCACTCTTGCATTTGAAATAGCGTCGGACCCGCAATACAACTCCCGGGTATCGGCTGCTGCGCATCGCCCCGCCCACCCACTTGACGCCAGCCCGTGATGTGAGGCGGGTGGGTGACGTCATCACGGGCTCCGCGGAAAATGACCACCCAAAATAACTCTGCGTACAATTAAAAAGTTTTTTCGATTCCGAATCGATTCTTAGTGACTAGGCCTATGAGTCATCCCTAAATCGGACTGGTGAACTGGGGTTGGCCTATGTGAGCTTGTGCTTGGCCCTACACTGTTAAAAACATAGGACTAGGCACTAACATTGTTCAAAAATCAAAATGTTTTGTTGTAAGAGTGAAACTTTAGGCTATTCATTCATTGTATTGTAAATGAAGAATGTTTCTTGTACATTTAAATTTTCTTTGATTTTCTTCTTTTTTCTTGAAATGATTCCGAAAAATTGGGGGTCGAGTTATATTCGAGATCGTGCTCTATTCGGTGCAATACGGTATATATTGTTTATAACAAACAAGTATATTAGGTGATGCTAATTTGCATATACTGCATCTGTAATATTTTTCTCATTCAGCACAACATTAATTCCTACTAGGAAAACGCTAAAGTCCCGTCGCGTTGTTGGATGAGCTTTTTTTTAAGTTTTAAGTTTGCGTGGGATCTATTTACTTATCAAGTGCCTTTTGAACTGATTGTTGGTGATGTTGTCAAATTTCTATTGTTACTTGTAAATTGTCATTATTAACCTAAAAAAACTCGTATTAAAACCTTTATTCTATGTATTCTGGCTAACTTTTTTAACTTTTTCTTTCAAAAAGCAATACAATCACCATTACCTTTATGTCCATATTGTGTAATATGAACGTTGTAGTCCACCCGTTTGGTCAGAATCGGCCCAAATGTCACGAAAATATCGCACTAAAAATCGAAAAAATCGTAAAAGTACGATATTCATGAGAAATATTTCTTCGGTTGTACCCAAAAATGTAGCAAGTCTTAAGTTCAGAGATTTCGAAGGTCCCCTCCAATTTTCATCCAGATTGCATATGCTGTTTGCCCGGTAGAGAGCAAACAAACAAACAGAAAAACAAACATAAAACAAACAAACAAAAAAAAACACCAGAGCTAAATTTTTTGGGGGGTCGGTGAAATCGAAGTCTTCGCTTCGCTCATCCAAATATATTTGGATGAGCGTAGCGAGCGAAGCGAGTGAAGCGAAGACTTCAATTTCACTGACCCCCCAAAAATTTAGCTCGGTTGTTTTTTTGTGTGTTTTTTTTTTTTTTTTTTTTTTTTTTTGTTTTTTTGTCTGTTTGTTCGCACGATTCCGGGCAAACGGCATATGCGATCTTGATGAAAATTTGACAGGACCTTCGAAATCTCTGAACTTAGACTTGCCACGTTTTTGGGTACAATCGAAGAAATATTTCTCATGAATATCGTACTTTTACGATTTTTTTCGATTTTTTGTGCGATATTTTCGTGACATTTGGGCCAATTCTGACCAAACGGGTGGGGCTACAACGTTCATATTATACATGGACATTAAGGTTATGGTGATGTAGTACCTTTTGAAAGAAAAAGTTGAAAAAGCTAGCCAGAATCCATAGAAATAAAGCTTTTAATATAAGTTTTTTACGGTAAATAATACCAATTGACAAAAAACAATAGAAACTTGACAACAATCACCTACAATGCGTAGACAACAAAACAAAGCACTTGCAAAAGTAAAGATATCCCACGCAAACTAAAAACTTTAAAAAGCTCATCCATCAACGCGGCGGGACTTTAGCGTTTTCCTAGTAATATTATACTATAGGCCTATGTTTTTTTAGTGTTTGACATATATTATTTTTTTAATTTATTTTAGCCTACTGCAATGTACAATGACAGCAATGCTGTATTTGAGTGACTTTACCAATAAATAAATGTAAGGTTGGGGATAATCAAACCGGTTTCATATTTTATAATGCAGGTTTTATGAAAGTACTACTCATTTCAGTAATTTGTAACTCAATCTTTGTTATAGGTGAAGTCTTTGGCTGGGGCATGGGTACCAATGGTCAACTTGGTAATGGGGATGATGAAACTGACTTGTATGAGCCAACTTTGATACAAGGAAAACAGTTGGAAACTAGAAAGCCATCAAGCGTTTCTGCTGGAGGCCAACATACAATAATACTTGCAACAAAAGGCAGTCCTTAAGCAAAGCTTTTGCTAGTATATTATTTATATTCCAAATCCAATGTTTGTGAAACCATGGTACTATACAATAAGTCTGTATTATGGTGGATTATTGATCCCCATATTTCATGTAAGTGCGAGCTTATTTCTTGAATTCTGTGTTGGGAGTAGCCTAAGTGTTGATGCAATTTAAGTAGGGCTATAATTATTATTATAAGGTCAATTATTGACCTTGATGAATTATTGATACGTTGTCCTACTGGTTAGTGTTAACAGTGGGTAGTCAAAATGAAAATATTCTACCCTTATTAACTAACATGCCTAGTTGTAAACATATAATTTAAACACAATTTCAATTTTACTGGATACAATTTTGTTAAGCGAGCGTTTCATTTGACTCTGCCGGAAAAAATAGTCACTGTTTTTTGTTTTTTTTTTGTATGTCTTGCCATAACGTTCGAACGGAGGTTCGGATCGAGTTGAAATTTGGACCATCCGCAAGCTTCAATCTGGATTGAATGCCATTAGTTTTGTGGCAAAATCGTTCAAAAAGTTACAAAGTTACATTAAAGTTAATCAAAAGTTTTTTTTCAAACTAAACGGCGACAAAATCTGAGGTGGTTAAATCATTTAGAATGTCCGTCCGGTCACGAATATGTTAATTTTATTTTGATCCGATAAGTAGTGTAGATGGAAATTACATTTTATTTTAACAAAAGTAACGTTACCATGGCAACGAAAAGTCGCACGAGGTTTCTCGCCATAACGTTCAAACGGATGTTCGGATTGAGTTGAAATTTGGACTATCCGCAAGCTTCGATCTGGATTGAATGCCATTAGTTTTGTGGCAAAATCGTTCAAAAAGTTACAAAGTTGTTAATCGAAAGTTTTTTTTTTAACTAAACGGTGACAAAATCTGAGGTGGTCAAATCATTTAGAATGTCCGTCCGGTCACGAATATGTTAATTTTATTTTGATCCGATAAGTAGTGTAGATGGAAATTACATTTTAACAAAAGTAACGTTACCATGGCAACAAAAAGTCCAGTCTTGGGGAGAAGCAGCACGCTACATGTAGCATGGTTCTTTTACGTGTAGCGGAGCCAGTAGCGCACTACTTTATTAAGAGGGCATATTATAGCGGTAGCATGCTACAATTTTTGTAGCGTTAGCGTGATATTTGCGCTACTTTTTAAGTTCCGGCGCCAGCAGTCCCAGTACCACTTAAGTCAAAAGTCGGCACTGCAAACTAACTTGTAACGCCCGCCGCGCCACGTCATGTGCTCACCATGTAGACCGGCCCGTAATCTCGTCTGACTTGCACATTATCTCCCTCGCTCTCTCTCTGCGTCGTCCGAAGGATGCAAGCAATCGCCGATCTGTCGCATCGTGTGAGCTGACTTTACCAAAAATATTGCACTGATTATTAAATTGCGTGATGCATCTTGAGTGCTATTTCAGGGTCGTAAACAAAGATGTATCCACGATAATTAGAAGTCGTATTATTGATTTAGAGCATAAGCCTCTCAATAATTATGCCAATAGGGAATATTCCACTTGATATTTTATATTTTATTTTAATTCTTATTCATGTCTTAATAGTCACTGCACTTTTTTTTATTTAAAAAAATGTTTTTTGTGTAATTTAAACAATAAGTAAATTGGACCCCCAGTTTGCGCGCCAAAAACGAGCGTGCACCATCTTTGGACGGTACTACGTCATAACTGTGTTGAGTCAAGGCCAATTGGAAACTAAATGTACGTATGTTTGTACATATTTACATACAGACGGCGGTGCTCGCCCATCCGCTCAACACAAACAACTCCACAGGGATGTACATTTTCACCGTCTTTTGTTTTTCTTTTTTCGTATGTGACAGGAGATTTCGCGAGATCATTGAGATAAAGAATAACGAGCATTTTGTCTTGAATTTTTGCATAGCCTAGGACTATCATGGTATTTTTTATCTACAATAGGCTTTAATTAGTCATCAAAGTAATTTTGTGCGGGATGTGTGTCAGAACATGAACGTGCAGGCCTAGGGTTGGCAAGTTAAGCCTAGGGCTTGTCAAGTGAGTAATTTTAGTATTCACATACCAATGCCTATATCCTACAGGAACGATTGGCCTAGACTGTTGTATTATAAATAATTTTCTACGTCTAGGCCTAGACCTAGGACTGTTTCAGTTTTGTTTTTTGATTACAATGTCAACTTTTCTCGTTTTCCGGCTAGGCGTTAAATGTAAAACGTCCGCCATCTGTTTACATTACTGTAGGCTACGCTAGGCGCTGCTTTGTTTAAAACACCGCCGTCTTGATGTATATCTCGATCCTACTATAATACTATTCCAACATCTTTGGTCTGGATGTATGTTTATCCAGACGGCGTTGGATCAACACAGTTCTGACGTCACAGTCGTTTTTGCCGCTTTAAAAAACTGCTGCTTTTAAAACGGCTATAAATCACTGGATTATTATTTCACGGAAAAACAAAGTACATATTTGTAATCGGGACGAAATACTTCTTCTAAAAAATCTATTCGTACAGTATTTGGCGGAAGTGGAATATTCCCTATTGTCTGAATTGCACATTAAAATCAAGTGATTAGTGTCATACTCATATCCCTCTCCCTTGGGACATTCCGGGCTATATCGCTATTGTCCGGCACCAGTAGGCCTGGCTAGAGTTGTTTGTCGCATTCTTCTGCAGTGATTCCGCGAAAAACACGTTGTTGAAGAGAAGAAATGCAATAACATTGTTGATCTTAGACCTAGAATTCTTAAAAGACTAGGGCCTAGCTAGCCTATACGTCGAAAGAACGCCTTCTATCACAATGGAAACCGAAACTATGTGCTTTTGATGATAGATCACGATCGAGTTGACATAAATGGAATTAAAAATCATCGCGGCACGACGTCAAAAGGCTTTAAAAACGGGATAATTTGAGATCTTGGCACCCCCCGATTAAACATGAACATGTAGCGGAAAAGTAGCGCGCTATATTTCTTGTGAAGCGCGAATGTAACGTCGCTACATCTAAAAAAAAAGTAGCGAAGCTACTTTTTGGGGGCATGTGGCGTTAGCGATAGCATGCTACTTTTTAAAAGTAGCGTCCCCAAGACTGGAAAAGACACACGAGGTTTCTGGCCACTATGCACTGCCACCTAGAAGTAATCAAAATACTATTGATGAAGCAGTGTATTATTTGTTACCGAAGAGTTAAAAAATATTTTTCCCAAGGAAATGATGTCAAGGTCCTCTAGATGGCGGTGGATTTTATCCACAAAGTAAAGGTTTACCCACGGGTTTACCCAAATACCTTGGCAATGGCAATAATAAATAATATTGGAAACATGGCCCCGTAGACAGCGAACGTCGCAAATTTTAAAATTTACAAAATGTGCAATGTGGGTCTAGCTATAGCACGTGCTCACTTATCAACGCGTCCAACTGAGCGTTTCCTAGTATGATACATTGATGGCTATGTGAATGAAAAATAATTTTAAAGAATGACCAGCAACTCCTCATCGAAACGTCGGCCCAACGAAAATATACGTGGTATTATAACCGAAAACCGAGTACATTAATCCATATCGGCCACGAAAATTTCCAAAAACATATATAGTTTAACCTTGGCTTTATAGTAGGCAACTATGACGCTGTTATGTTAGTAGGCCTACTTAAGACAGAAATTAAAAAAGTGACTACACCGGGGATTATATTATATACCGTATTGTGCCGAATATAAGCCGGGGGGAACTCCTAACTTTTCTTGTTGTAATATAAATAAAACAATGCATATGCATGTATAGCTTGTAAGGGACTTTCACACTTAAATAATGAAAAAAGGGTAGGCTTATATTCAGGACAATACAGTAGGTATGTAAGTTCATTATATAGCTTTCGGTAATTCGTGTACAGTAGTTATATATTTAAGACAAAATTAGCACAAAACATTGTCTTAAATAAATAACTACTATGCCAAAAGCTATAATGAACATAATTAACAACCGTGAAAGCCTTCATTTAACTATACAGGCTATATACGTATGTATGTAAGTTATAACTTAAAACTAGCTTTACGGATGATAATATCATTTGGAAACGTGGTCTCTATTTGTCGTATTTACTCGTTTTGTTGCCACACATGGAATTGAAATTAAAAGCCATCAAATGGAGTGCGATTAACGATTGAATGCAGAATTATTTTTATTTAATTTATTTTATAATTCTGATGATAATAATTATCCACAAACTTATCATACACTTTGACAATTTGTTGACCCCCAACCTGAGTGTGGGATCGTAATGCACTTCCCTCTCATTAGCAGCATCTGGCTGCAGTTGCTTGGATTGCCCTCAACAACTTGGCATTTCTAAAACTTAACTTGATTTCTTTCATATTGCGAGCGGTTGATCCAGGTGTGCTGGCAGACGATACACAGAGGAGGAAGTATAGAATGACGTTCTGAGTGCGGAATGTTTTGTGAGTTGGCATTCTCCCATGTGTAACATCTGCCAGCACACTTGGGTCACCCGCCCGCAATAACACCACTGATCAGCAGTCAGTTTCAGTTTCAGTTTTATTAATTGATACATCAGGTACATTACATATCAGTGCATTATATCTCGTCACTTACAACAATACAAGCGGAATAACAAATACTGTACAAAACGTATGCTTAGGTACAAAAGTAGTCAATACAAGTAAAAACAAAAAGATGCAAAAGATCGACAAAATAGAAAAAGCCTTATCCTCATAAGTTTCTTGTACATTGCGTTTTCTCCCATTCAAATCACATGGGCGCCCTCGTCCTGGTACAGCCGGGTGGGTCTCTCTCTCATGTGAGAGGATGTGATACAAGGGTAAATGACTTGGGCCAGTACAGTAACCAAAAGCAAACAAGAGAATTAAGTGACAGATATAAAAGTGTAGGCCTACTGGAACTAATTAAAATGCAATACAAAATAAAGAACAATAAGAATGTTAAAAGTACACTTAAAATTAAGGTTAACATTAGCAGGTATCAAAAACCTCATTGATGCTATACAAAGCCCTAGAAATCAAGAATTGTTTTAATTTAAGTCTAAAAGTGCTGTTTTTTTTCAGAGTTTGTAATGTGCTTTGGCAGAGCGTTATAAATCTTTACTCCGATGAAGTCCTCACTTTTATGAGCAAGCTCCAGTCTTCGCGGTAAAACGTGCAGATTATCTTTAGTTCTTGTATTATAACTATAAATAAATAAATTGTATTTAGAGTCTACCCACTCAGTTATATAACTGATTTTCAGTGGGGGATAGTAAATCAAAGCGACTAAGCCTACCTTGTAGGCCCCGACGCAATCGACGAGTGAGCGATAATCAACCAAAGATCGATATTTTGAATAGGAAATATAGCAATCAGTGGTGACAGTGCGAACACCCGCGAATCAACGCCAGAATCAACAAGGCCGATTCAGAACAACTCTGAATTTATTATGTGCTTCGTTGCTAGGACGGCTCCAAAGTCACCGTTTACAAACTCCTAAGACACGAACTGATGGACTTAAGTCCAAATCAGAAGTTAAAAAACTTCTGACTTTAGCGGGAATCGAACCCTGGACCTTCTGCATTGGAAGCAGATACGCTAACAACAAGACCAACGAGCCACACAACAAGACAGCACATTACAGTTGGTCCTAAAACTCCCTAGATTAGATTTAATGTAGCAGGCAACTTCAAGTATATAGAGACCTGCGATGGTAAGAATTTTGAGCTGTTGAAATAGGCTGCGGCAAGAGTGCCTACCGCTAACACGGCATATGACCCTAATGGCTTTTTTCTGGAGGCAAAAAATCCTGCTAAAATTACGCTTAGATGATGAACCCCACAGTGATATGCCGTATCTAGCTGCTGATTCAAAATAGGCGTAATAAACGCACCACGGGAGATACATTGTCTGATTACACGAATTGCGTAACATGCACCACTAAGTTTTCTTGCTAGACGGTCAACGTGGTCATGCCAGTCCAAGTGGCTGTCAAGGCGCAGGCCTAGGAAGTCTGCTACGTTGACCTGCTGTAATGGGACAGTGTTGAGGGATACATGAAGATCCTCTGCACCAATGCTGTGATGTGGGTGTGTTGACATAAAGTGGGTCTTGGTAGCGTTCATTACGAGACTTTTACCTGTCAGCCAATCGGAGAGTTGACCAGTGGCCAGGTTAGCCTCAGCAATCAGGGTGGCAGTCCTAATCTGCCTAAGTAGAAGTGTAAAATCATCAGCGTACATAATTACAGTGGCCCCGGAAACTGCCTCCGGTAGGTCATTAATATAAACAGTCAACGCGATGGGGCCCAAGACCGACCCCTGCGGCACCCCTGTGCATACTTCCATAAGTCCTGACCTCGTCGTAAATTGAGCATCATCAACTTGTGAGATGATCTCAACGTACTGTGTCCTCCCACTTAGGTATGATCTGAACCATTCTAGAACTATACCTCTCAGTCAATCAAGTCTAAGCATTTTATAGTTTCACAAGAAATCAAGTGAGTTGCAATAGACAAGGCAAAAAAGAGAACGTATTGTCAACAAGATTATGTCCTTGTGGTGAGCTTATTGCCTTCATCGACATGAAAAATAAATGTCATCTACCAGAATTAAGTAATAGGGCAATGCCAAGTTGCATCCATCCCGATTATCTGCCAGGTTTGCATCATCAAGATTTGGTCACGGGACTCTTTAGTCTTTACATTGTGGTTCCAGCGGGACATCATCAACAACAATACGCACTGCCGTATGGATGTTAAAGTTCGAATTTTATAAACGTCTAAACAATTGTGAGCAAATCTCGATCGTTCTGCGCTCTGGTTGAAAATTGGTTTGACCATTGGACTATGGAATTCGGCCCTGTATGTTACTATGTATGTATGTTGAGGGATGATAACAAGTACCAGAGTACTCGTTACTTGTCTTTGTCGTGGTTGAAGCCAATTCCCTCAAAAGTCTCTGTAATTACTAATGAGAGACGACAGTGTGCCTTTCCCTCCATCATATCACATCTGTGATGTAAATTTCAATTTATAATACAAGTGCTCCTTTATAAACAACTTGCAAAGCAGGTGGGGAAAATGAAGCATTTACAATATTTACCAAGAAAAACCTTGCCTATACTACTGTTTGAGGAATTGATTTCTACTTTATTCCAAAGGCTCAGTTTACTAGGTCTTCTCTATGTTATCCCTAATATAAAGTTAATAAATCCACAATTAGCCATCCCAGTTTACTAGACCTGCTATTACGTTATCCCTATTAAAGTAAACAAATCTACAATTTGTTCTCTATGCTTTCCCAACCTGTCAACCCTTCTCCAATCTATACTAAACTAGCCGGTAGGCCTTTTCCTAACAATTGTAACAACAAATCTACAATTTAGATATTGACATTTTTCTGACAATTTTCAGAGGATGGCTGGTCGCTAGATTTCTTATTGCCAGTATTCGAGATCTTCATTCGAGTTCAAGGTTATTCTGTTTGAATCTGGAATCGCTCAATGAAAAGAGCTACGCCATACTGTAAATATGACATTTTAAGGGATTTTATTTTACCTTCATTTTTATGTTAATTTTAAATATTGTATTTACGTATTTAACATGATACATATTTGTACTGCCTACTGTTGCTACAAATTAAAATGTTGATTCACAATCTGATAATTTATGTTAATACATAGGCCTATACAGTATATTTAAAAACTGTCACCCTAGCTGCTTGTGGAGAAAATAATGTTTTGTTTAATAATTTAATAACTACGTACTTGGTTTGGGGAAAAGTTCACAAGTTGGGAAACAATTAAGGACATAAGAAAAACTTGAAGGGCTGGGTATTTACTATGCAGCCATATTTGAAAGCAATATTTATTATTGTATACAAGCTTTTTTTTAGAATAAAAACATTAAGTGATCCCCGGGGGATAACAGCTTACCTTTGTGATGTGATGGAAGCGGCAAATTTGACAGGTAAAAGTACCGGCAACGAGAAATAGTAATATAGTAGGGTATATAGGCCTACAGGACACAAAAATGCGAGACGTTTCGACGAGATGTCTTGATCACTCGGATTACAGTGGTTCCCGACCAGGGTGCTGTGAAATCCTTGTTACATAAGTATACTTAAGAAAGGAAAGGAAGAAGGCCACTGACTACACTAGTTAAATGGCAACTGAAAATGAACCTTAGATTTAAAGTAGGTACTTGTCACATGCTCATAATTAGGGCTCCAATGTTTCTAACATCGCCTATTTTTTCTATTGGTAAATACATTCCTCAAAAATAATTTTTAGCATGTTTAAGTGTTACTGATGACAATAAGATGCCTATTTTAATACTACTATTTATTAATTGGGTCCTTTTTGGGCCTTTTAAAGGTACTATTTTGTTATAAATTGGTAAAATAATTGATGCAGAATGCTAGAGTTTGAGTGCAATGTCAAGCAGAGCCGACTCCAAATACGTATGGGGAAAATGAAATTTTGTGCTAAATATAATAATTATGCAAAAAAAATTGCCCCACTCACTTTCCAGCTCTCCCTCACTCTCTGTTGTAGTTCTCAAATACTTTGACCGGGGATGCCCCAACCGGAACCCTACCCCCGTTTATTAAATGTTACTTATCAAATATCTTAACTCTTTCTGGTCAAGTTTTTTTTTTATGTTTAATAGGTGGTGGAACAATTTATTTTAAATACTACATCAAAACACTTAAATGAGTGGGCATAAGATAATAAAAAAAAAAAATCATATCAATTTTTTTATGCCTACATTTTTTTTCATAAAAATTTCAAAATTGTTCATAGGGTTGTAGTAAAGTGTGCAAAACACCCTTGTCGGATCCAGTCCGACAAATAACCGATGAGGGTTAGATAAGGAAATAGCATAGATATAGAAATTTGATAGGCCTAGGTCCTTCTTTCGCTTTTTACGTCCTTTTTGGTGTTTAACGATACTATTTGCCGGCCTTTTTGTCACTTTCAAAGGTCCTAAACATCCAAGCCCTACTAATAATGTTTCTCAAAGCCAGAATACTTTTAATGCTGCTGTATATAATCTGTCATCTATCATCATCATCATCCATCACCATTTCATTCTTCTGGCAGGGTCAGCTTGGGTTTTGCAACCAACTATTATGTAGGCCTACATGCATATTGCATAATAATCAAAGTCACACTAGAAATAGCTAGTACGTAATTCGTTAGTATAATGTTATCTAATAATGATCACGACCCACTTGTGACATCTTTCCTGTTTCATTCTGTAATTTTTGTGTAATGTGTACAAATTACAAAATATATATATATATATATACCCTCGACCAGAAGTAAATCAAGGGCTGGTTCTAGTAGATACAACTAGATCTTCAATATACTTATGGTCGATGGTGTTGATGATACCTAATTGTGTAATTGACCATATTTTCAATGCTAGAAAGGGCTTCTATAATTAGTACATTTATCATTGATCATATTAATTTATATTGAGCAGAGCAGTATTTTCATTCATAATATTAATTGCAGCAATATTTATATTTAACCAATTCAGTGATCCATTAAATATTTTTGTAGTCATTATGAACCAGTGAGAAGATGGTTAGGTATTATCCATTTATAAGTTACTTCCCATGTTATGACTATATAGGAAAAGGAGCATTTTTTAACCCTTGTGTGACGACCTTACATTCCTAATGGTAATGGAAGTTTAGTTTATATAGTAGGCCTACATTGCAATACCTACTGTATCAGTAGACCAGCATGTATGTAACTATGTAGGTACTAAATGTGTGCCTTGCTTCAAATGTTATTCTGCAGACTAATTCATATGTAACCATTTTAAATCCATTGATTATAATTTATACCATAATAATATAATATATGCTTGTTTTTTAACTTGTATTAGGTAATATTAGGAATATACATAACATTGTTGGTTGCAATGTCATAATTATATACTTGATTAAAACACCATCCATGCCCAGCACACAGTGAATATTATCTCACTCCAGAATTATATTTTACTTAAATACCACACATAACTAAGATGTGACATGCAATGTGGTAGTCAGGGCCGGTCTTAGGATATTTTATAGTGTCCTCGAGTAGGTAGTGAAAATGCCGCCCATATGGACTTTCAAACTGAATGGGCTTGCGTGGGCTACAAGGGGTCTGGGGCAAAGCCCCAGCCGCCAGAGGCTTATCGCCGAAGGCGGAAAAAAAATTCACCATACTACAGTTATTTCGTCAGGTTTTAACTGCACTCAAGACTCGTAAACGATGTTTTACAGCAATATCTGCGATCTAAAAACTAAAAGAAAATGAACGTGAAGTGGACCATTTTATTAAATTTCAGCCTAATTTTTTATGTAATGATGAAGCATAGGGCCTACAGTCAAACATATTCGTTTTACCAAGGTGACTGTCAAATTGTATAAGTGTAGGGCCTATGTGCATTTACTACGGAAATTCTAGGATTAATATTTAACTCACTTTAGTTATTTTACCCCCCCCCCCCCACGCCCTGCTCCCTCCCGGTTCTTACGCCACTGGTAGGCGCGAATTCGCCGCTGCAACTTGATTACACTCACGAGTCGCGCTTGCATTCCAGCAAGCATTGCCAGCAGGACGTAATGGAAGCAGTTATGACGGAGAAATCAAGGCAATCAAAGTAGCACTTACTAAAATAAAGGAACAGCAAATACCAAAAGCAGTCATTCTCACAGACTCCAAAGCAGCCATACAGGCCATTGTGAGTAAGGACATGAGAGACAGTGAGACGTTGGAGTGTAAAAGACTACTGGTCTGGCTGGTAAACAGGAAAAAACAGGTTACCTTACAGTGGGTGCCAGCACACTGTAACATACAAGGAAACGAAGAAGCAGACAGACTCGCGAAAGAGGGGAGCAGGATGAAGCAGAACAAGAAGCCCCTATCCTACAATGCCGTTAAATCTCATGTGAACACGGCAGTGAAAAACAACATCAAAAAGGTATGGGAGAAGGCAAGTAAAGGCAAACAGTGGCAAGGAGCAGCCACAAAAAAAACAAAGTGGAGAAATCGGCAGACTGAGACGGCACAATTCAGATTGGAAACCGGTCATGACCTGCTAGCTACACACCTTCATAAACTGGGGATAACTGACTCAAGCACATGTACACTTTGTGCTACAGAACAGCATACCAGGGAGCACCTACGTAGATGCCCGGTACTTCAAGAAATAAGAGACGCAATGCCAAAAGATATGGAGGAGGCAGAAAGAGAATCCTATCTCTACTGGGAAACACGGAAACGCATGATGGCCAAATAGGTCAATTGCTGGCATAAGAAGAAGAAGAAGAAGAGTTTACGCGAACGGTCAGAACTCAGAATATGTAGGAGACAAATTTTATGATTTTCATATTTCGTTATAATTAAATTATTATAATTTTTGCTTTATTTGATAAAATTCCGTAATATCGCGGCGGCGCCTTGGCGCTGCCAACCAAATTGTGCCACAGCCGCGGACGCCTAAAACCAGCCCTGGTGATAGTACAGGGAGGCCGGTAAGAGAACATGGTAACCCAACCCTAATGACCCAGATTTGTGCAAACATTTTTTTAAATGATTGCTTGTAATGAAGTTGAAGTACTGTACTTTTGTGGCACTAATGTGCTACTTTCTTGTTTGTCGCAAGAGAGTAAGCTATTCCAGTAGTAATATGAAAGTACTAGATAACATTTATGGTTACTTCCTTGCAAGTGTAGATGGTAGTGGTATGGCAATACAAAAAGGGGGGTTTCATTGGTATCATTCAAGCCCAAGGGTTGTGAAACCTGGATTTTTTTTCAAACCAAAGTTGTAGGTGGGTTGTTCATCGAAGATCAACAAATTTTGAACCAAACATTCACAAAACTGTATCAAGTAGTACTTGATCATACCACAGATAATATATTGCAGTTGCCGTATGTACACATACCATATTTACATGATTAAACACTGCCTTCGAGTAATGGCCGCACCCCTATTTTGACAACTCAAATGTTAAAAGGTGTCTTATTATTAATAAATACTATTAACAAATGGCCGCAAATAATGTCCGCATTTGCATGAGTACAGATGTACCAAACATGAGCACAATAGGTTTGTGTTATGTATAATATGTCATTGATGTAGAACTACACTTCTGCTCATGTATTGCACCAAGTCTGATTTCCCTAAAAATATCCACAGAAGTTGAATGGTTGAAAACAGGGCTTATAATATAACAACAGACAAAAGAGTTTATTAATTTCTTTGATGTGTCATACCGGTAACCTCTCATAAGCCATTATAATATTAACATTTCAGAAACAGAAGCTCATGTGCAATTTTCATTTTTGAGCAGTTAATATTGTTTGTTTTGTTTCAACATATCATAGGGTGCCTTAAATGTTTTTCTGTAATAACTTTTGTAGCAAGATTTTTTCGTCCGTCAGTACAAAACTGGTAAGAACTTGTATTTGAATTGTGTGGACAAAATCAGGCAGGTGGACAGAAAACTTTTTTCCATTAAATTTATGTACTGAGGTATGAATAAAGGAGTGTTAAGGAGTGTTAAAACATAAAATAAACAAATTCACTGCTCAAAATTAAATCTTACACTTTAACTAACAACTTACACTCACACACACACACAATACAATACAGCTGTAGACCTACATAATGGCTGGTGGTGAGGTAATGTCCCACACAAAAATTTTACATAACTATTTCTCTGTTAATATACTGTTGACAGTATACGTCTCTTATTCAGCCTGTTAGCAATCATCTTTTGTAGACTTAAAAAGAAATTGTTCTACTAGAATTTCTGGATGTAGTGGAATACTACTTTTAAACAATGTTAAATATATCAAACTTAACACCAATATTGAGTTACAAAAAATAGTTTGAAATACTATAACTTAACCTAGATGTGACAAAAAGTTATTGAGGTAGAATTTTGAAGAAAGTAAATATTATTATTGACCCAAGATTACAACTGAAAATAGATTTAATTTGAATTTTGGTAGTGTTACAATACTACTGTAGTAGTACCCGTATTTGAATAGCATAGAAAATTAGAAATGCATTTATTTTTTATTAGTAGTGGAATTGGTGTTTATTTTTATTTTGTGGTATGTTTTTTGATAATTTATCTGACAAATATCCTGCTAATTTGCAGTGCATGCCACTGTTACAGTGGTATGTATGTTATTTTAATTATGTATTTAACCAAACTTACTTTGGAGTGCATACCTCATGATTTGGCAATCTAGCACCTAGTGACAAATCTGTTACTTTGTTAGAAGTCTAAATAAAAGCCAAACAACGTTTGTCTTAGGAGAATGTCTCTATTTCCAGATATTAATCAAACACTAGCCCTACTTATACACATGTGGTGCTCATTTATAAATCATATTTTGTAGATACAAGCACACATTGCTATGGAATAAACTAACCTTGTATGAATTTGTAAATATTTATAATTTATACTAGGCCTCAGATTATACTATCTAAAGGGTATTTAATTTTTGTATTTATTTTATCATACATCATATTAACAAATGACTGATTTTGTAAACTGTGTGTGTTATCCAACATCTTTGTATGCGTACATGTAAAAGGAAATAAAGCATCCATTCATTCTCACTGCAATTGTGTATGCTAATAATGTGGCAAAAAATATCACATATAACTTAGTTAAAGTCGGCAGAAATCGGACTAGGGGAAAAATGGTGTCTTAATCCAACACTTTTATGGTTGTCTTGAAATACTGACTCTCCCTTCCTTGATACAAAAATTGTGTTACTTTCCTTTATTATTCCTGATGAAATTTCCTTTCAAATAAGGCCAAATACAACCAGAAGTGACTATTCACGTAAAAATCAATTTTTATGAAAAGTTACCTACGTGTTTTACTGCAGGTTCAGGTATAATAACAAAAATTCTTACATAGTTGTGCAATTCGTTCATTTATACATTTTATATTTATGTCTCATGCTTCAAACATTTCGTAACATAATCGTCAACAATGTATACAAAATTATACAAAAACACCAAACACGTAACTTTTTGTTAAAATTGATATACTTCTGGTTGAATTTGGTCTTATTTTAAAGGAAATTTTTAACAAAAAATGTAACAATATTTTTATCTATGGAGGCAGTGAATTTTTTTTTTTTAAATAGCTGTAAGTGTAGAATTAAGATGCCATTTGGTAAAAATAGCGTCTTTCCCCTAATCCGATTTTTGCCGACTTTGGCTAGGTTATTTGTGATTTAATTTAATTTTTGGATGAGCGTAGCGAAGATTCAATTTCACTGCACTGGAGAAAAAAATCCGGAATGTTTTTTTTCTTTTTTTCTTTCTTTTTTTTTGTATTTTTGTCTGTTTGTTAGCACGATTCCGGCTGAACCAATACTCCAATTGCAATGAAATTTTATGGAGGCCTTCGAAATCTCTGAACTTAGAAATGCCACGTTTTTTAGCACAATCAGAAAATTATTTCTCATGAAAATCGCAATTTTACGATTTTTTTTTTTTTAATTTCTTGGACTTATAACTAGGGAAGACGACGGGTACGGGTACGTGTTTCCACTACCCGTTTACCCGTAAAACCCGGTTCCTGAAATGAGGTGTCACATTGTAGGCGGAAGGCTAATGTAAACATGCGCTTTCCTATATCTTTTGTGCTTGGCGGCGTTTTTGTTTTGAATTATTATGTCCTTTGTTCATGCCGCCGACTTGTGGCAGTGTGCTGAGTATGCCTCCCCCCCCCCCCCCTCCTGCCTAACCACTCGTGCGATCTTCCAGAAATTATACTGCGTAAATAATTACCACAACATCATTTATGTTTTCAATCTGCTAGAAGTCAAAACTTAAAAGCTATCACCCATGGTGATAAACCTTTTCTTATCTTGTTTACTCTAATTCGGGCTCCAGTCCCCCACCCACGCCCTGCGCCATCGCATCGTGAGTCGTGACCTTGACTTGACTGTCAAGATATAAAGCAGATGCCACGAAACAGTGAGTGTTATCTTAATGGCCCGCTGCTATTCCTCTTTCGTGATTATGAAATACTACTTCATCGGCACGTCATTGTTTATAGAACAGCATTACGTCGTCCAAGATAGTATTACGATAATTGATGAGCGCGTTTCTTCACAGTTCATTAGACAACCCACACGATTTTTTTGTGTTACTACCCGGGTAACCCGCGGGTAATGTGGACGGGTACCCGGGTCGTAAAAAAGTCGGGTTTCCTCATCCCTACTTATAACACCTACATGCTTTGTCCGATTGTAATGATTTTTTCACAGAACCTTAATTTCATGAATGAATGTGAAATTTGAGCGTTATCAAAAAACTATTTTTTTACGAAAATCGCAATTTGACGACTTTTTTCGATTTTTAAAATTTCTTTGGCTTATAACACCTACATGATTTACCCAATTGTAATGATTTTTTCACAGAACCTTAATTTTATGAATTTATATATTCGTGTGAAATTTGAGCATAATCTTAAAATTATTTCTCGTGATAATTGCAATTTTACGATTTTTTTTAATTTTTTAAATTTCTTCGACATAACACCTACATTCTTTATCCTGTTAGCGCGTAGGCGAGATATTCCTACAAGCGACCTAGTGTAGGGCGAGGGGGGGCCAACTGACGACTAGGTATTCGATGAGGGGGGGGGGGGGGGATGCTAGTGGACTGTATTATAGGATTTTGGAAACCGAGCTGCGCAATAAACTGAAATCACTTACCGACTTGCTGTATGAGCTGGGCAAGGTAGCAGGGCGGCAGGCTTGTAGATAACTCAGCTGGGCGGCAGGCGTCGGGGGCGTCGGGGGCGTCGGCGTCGAGAGCGATTATAATGGTGAAATATATACACTAATATAATGTTAAACACAATAGAAATAGTAACCAGGTACACTGTATACGTATACACTGGCGAGGTGCGAGTACAGTGCGTAGAACACACGCGCGTTCTCTACGAGCGAGAGACTTGAGCTTCTTTCCGACGGAGCGGCTGAGAGTACACTGAGTAGCGAGTTGCCAGCATAGTGCTGACAGACGCGATTGCGGGCCGTGATACAGAATACATCACAGCCGGTGGGAAAGGATGGAAATTGATAGGAAATCTAACATTGGCGTAAACATGCCGGCCACCAAAATGAGCCAACATTTTAGGGATAATTCTACATAATACTCAGAATTGCGGAACATGAAGAATCCAGTCTGAGAAGACTTTCGATAGAGCAAGAAATTAAGCGATCAAGCGAACTAAGAAGCAAATATATGAAAAACTGTACAAGGGAGCTTCTGTGCAATTATGCAACAGGAAGACTGATGAGCTTGTTCACGGGCCTGGTGTATGAGCCTGACGGCGTACGTATAGAGGCAACGCGAACAATGCCATCGCGACCGGGATGCAGGTGGGTTACTCGTCCGATCGGCCAGGAGAGAGGTGTGCTTGAGGCTTCAGGTAGCAGGGAATGGCGAAGCCTGCCGGCCACCCTGATATTCCCCGCTTGGTCGATGAATGGATTCAGGGACGCGAGACGAGACGATCCAGCTTGACTGCGGGCCAATCTGCGGAGTTCATCTGCGTAGTAGTGCTTTTGAGTAACTCGAATCAACAGATTGAGAGCGTCCTGCAACTCAGACGGTTGCAGAGGCCCTGAGGGAGGTGGAGTGCGATTGCGTTTGGCCAACAGGAGTCGAGTGAACCGTATGACTTGGCCAAATACGCGTTGAGCGCGGAGCAGTGTGGAGAACTTCTCCAGACATGTGAGCAGAGGATCGACTGCGGCGTTTGTAACGAGGGTAGTGGCTGAAGTCTTCACTTCAGGCAGATCGATCGGAGCGTCTAGAGTGTGGCCGGAGCGTGGCCACGTTTCAGCTGGTGAACGCAGGAACGGAGGTCCAGCCAGCCATAGAGGGTGCGCCATCAGTTCGGATGGGAGTAAACCACGAGACGCACAGTCTGCGGGGTTCTCTTCTGAGGCGACATGAGCCCAGTTGGTAGGGCTTGAGGTCTCCAAAACTTCAACAACACGATTTGCCACAAAAGTTTTGAGACGGTGGGGTGGAGTGGCGAGCCAGGCAAGGACGATCATGGAGTCCGTGTATAGAGCCACGGAATCCAGAGTGAGAGTAGAGAGGGATGGCAAGGTCGTCTGAACGAGCCGAGACAACAAGAGCGCGGATGACAATTCCAGCTTGGGAATTGTCAGTGTCTTGATTGGAGATACCTTGCTTCTTGCACGCAATAGCGTGACGTGAGATGTGGATCCGCGTTGTGTGTGCAGGTAGAGACGCAGCAAAACCCTTCTCTGGGGTCACAGAACCCAAACCACTTGTGGCACCACGACTGTCGGGAAAAAGCTCGGGGAATCCGAAGCGGGAGAGTGAAAAACGTCGGAAACTGCGGACAACCCTCTGGTGAGCTGGTCGGGGGGGGGTCATCCCTTGAAGGGGGTGTAAAAGATTTTTGCGGGAAACTCTTCATCCAGCACACGAAGGGTTTTAGGAAACCCCGGCGGATCGAAGATCTGGCTATTAGGAGAAGTCGACCGCTTGGGACTGATCCGGAAAAGGATTCCGTATGGAGGAGAAGCAGTGGAATGAGGATCCCCAAAAAAGCCCCGTATCTTGATACCTTTTCCCCGTTGGAGAAGACAAGGGGGGGGGGGGGGCGTTTCTAGGTGCTCGTGAAAAGGTTTTAGAGCGTAAAAAACTTTTACTGGCCCATTTCCTAAATTCGAATCCCCCAAAGGGCAACTGGGGCTTAAATTCAGATTGAAGGAGCGGCGTGGGCGAGATCACTTGCGCCAGAGACGGGATCGTCTTGTCATCTGACACTTTATTGCTTAGCACAAGGGGGAAAGCGATCTCCTTCTCGGCTACTAGTTGAGAAAAAACGCGTTAGCTAGGAACGCAGGGGACGTGAGGCCATCGGCCGTGTTGATTGGTACTCAACTACAGGAGATCAGGTGAGGGGCGCCAAAAGATGTGTTGGTGAATTCGATCTTCTGGATGAACAGGTCCCGGGTACTTTGTCGTATGTCCGCGCAGTGGCAACGCGTGTGCCCTGAAGGCTGTCGGAAAGGGGGAAAATCTGCTTCACTTTGGTCCGCTGAAAAGGGGTTTGGTTAGTGAACCCCCGCTTATCTTGATAAGAGGCGTTAAAGACGACGCGGGTTTTGTGCTCGAACTATGATTTGTGAACACAGTGGTGGGAATTACAAAATCCGGGTTTGTGGTGCAATTTTGCTGTGTTTAGATGCGCGTAATCCTTCAGAAGAATGGTATGCGCCCCTCCGCCGGGGGTTCTTTTGAGGCTCGTTCTAAGCTTAAATAACTTTGTAAGCGGCCGAGCGTTTGGAGCAGAGGGGAGAGTCGCGGGCTTAAAGGGCAGGCGACGGAGTGCGTCCTGCTCATCACGAGTGTGTGAAAATTTGTTTCTTCACATACTGTCTTTTGGGATCCTTTGTTGAGGGCGTGCTATCTCTTCTTTTTTTCCCAAAAGACCAAGTGCGGTCTAAGCCTAAAAGGAGCTCGCGAGCAAGAGAGTGGGGTGTGAGAGGGGCTTCCGATTTTGACAGGCCCCATGATGACCCACCAAAAAACGTATTCAGAGCAAGGGACGCCTCTGATTATTTTTCTCCACCCTTTTTGGGGACGTCGGGTAAGATCGGCCCAAGGAGGAAGTCGTTTTGGTCGGGGGGTTTGAATCATCGTCAGCTAGAGGAGGCCTCGGTATTTCTCGCAACATCGAGAGGTCTAAACGGGCGGGCATTGGCCAGTGATGGTGGTAAAACCGAGCTTAAAACCCAAAGGTTTGATGGGGTTTGAGGCGAGGCTATCCCAAAAATTAAAAAATCCCGTTCTCGGCGGAAGCGTGCCCAAATCCCGGAAAATTCCCTGACGCTGGAATGGGTTTTAAGCCGAGACGTTTCGGGAGAGTGTATTGCGAAATTGCGAGCCTGAATCGATGACGCCAAAGGGTTATACTACCAGAATTTGGTCCTGATCGGGCTCGAGCGTCCCAGCATGGCAAGCGTTTGGGGGCTGACTGCCTTAGTTGGAAAACCCAGTGCTAGTCCCACTGTAGGTTTTTTACCCTGCAGGGGGCGAGTGTCAGCTGGGTTTTTGACAGTGGGTGAGTCGATGTCGCGGAGTGGAGCAAAGTTGATACTTACTGGGGGCACTCGCGACACGACCTTGGAAAATACATGTTTTTTGTCATGATTGCCAAGACAAATTTAAAGCTCGCTTTAGATTGCGCAGAGTTTTGGGACCCCTTTTCCTCCACGGGCTGCTGAGGAAAGTTGAGCAGTTGGGAGAGTGTGGATCGCCGTCACAAATGGCCACGTGTTTGCCCCGGGCGTCGTGGGTTGGCTGAGTAGGAGGAAAGTGTCGCGACAAACGGAATTAAATTTTTTGAGTGGGGGTGAAGGGCTGAGAAGCCCCCTGTAGGCTTGAGCTTAGTTGAGCTTGCAGCGGAAATATGGTCAGTCCGCAGAGCTCGTAATCGGCTTTTGTCCCCGAGGAAAACGTAAGCTGTTTTGTAAGTGGGCGTGTTTATGCGATACTTTTAATTCAAACGCTTATGTTGTTTAGACCAAGTGCGCGAGGGTTTTCGATAATAGAGGGAAAACGGCGAGATCACCAATTTTCAATCCTTTAGAGCGTCGATAGAACTTCTATGAAAATTCAAAAGTGCTGAAGGGAAACGTGGTTTCCAGATTTGAGAGGTGAATCCAAAACCTGCTGATGTCATGCACCAATAGCGTTTTTTTGATACCTGTTTGTCAAAGTTGCGTATGCATTGCATAATTCCATTTTATTATAGCGGGGGTCGTTGAAAGGCCGCTTGGGGGATGATCTCAAGTAGGAAAAATTTTGCACTGCTTGGACTAGTTTTTTATCCACTAAGAGTGGTACAAAAGCGTAATATTCCGGCCCCCCGGCAGGTCCCTTGAAATTAGGTATTTAATGGTGGGGGGCGAATTTTTTGAATTAAAAACACTGGTTGTGGGGGCACTGCTGGGGAGTGACGATTAACTGTGAGGCGCGATGTAAAAGTTTTTGTGGCCCGGAAAATTGATCATCGAACTTATTCTGACCTTACTCCTTCTGTTTTTTTCGTTTTTCTCCAATTTGGAATTGAATCGATGAAGATTCTTGTCTTTACAAATTTATTTTGTAGAAACAAAGCCGTCAAAGCGAGGCTTGAAGAGTGGGACGCGTCGGGCTTAAAATTATTTAAACTTTATATATGCGTTGCGCGATGCAAACAGTTCTTCGCGATTTTTAGAAAAGCTTGGGTTGCTGTTTCTGCTGTTCAGCTGTTGTATGTGAAAAAGTGCAAAGTGAAAATAAGACGAAGTGACAAGTAAGTCACAAATAGAAAAAAGCAGAAAGAAAATCAAGGGACGTGAATTATAAATTTTGTAAATTATAAAATGAAAAACACACAAGTTTTTGGAAAACAAAGTTGTGAGCGGAAAGCCGGAATGAGCGAAGAAAAAATTAAAAAATTTTTGCAGTTGTTTGAAAGAAATCTGAGAGTGCGTTACATTTCCGATAGAAAATCAATGTGAGAGAAGAACACGAGCTAGCGTGACAATGTTCAACAAAGTTCAATGAGGCCGAGGTGGATGACAACACGTCGAAAACGAGCCGGGGGATGCCAGATATAAACGTCGAGTGCGGACAGGCGGGATCATTACCTGTACTGAGGCTTTGACTGCATAAAGACACTGGGGGAAATTTGATTTTACATGAAAATAAAAAAGGAAATTTGAATGATATGAGAACAAAGAAAACTGGGTGAAGATTCGGCGCCGGAGGGGCCAAAATTTGTAGCGCGTAGGCGAGAATTCCTACAAACGACCTAGTGTAGGGGGAGGGGGGCCAAATGACGACTAGGTTTCGATGAGGGGGGGGGGAGGGGGGGCTAGTGGCTGTATTATAGGATTTTGGAAACCCAGCTGCGCAAAAAACGAAAAACACTTACGCTTGCTGTATAGCCCGGGCAGGGCAGGGGGCAGGCTTGTAATAACTCACTGGGCGGGGGCGTCGGGGGCGTCGGGGGCGTCGGGGTCGGAGCGTTATATGGGGAAATATTCACTAAAATATGTTAAAAACAAAAGAAAAAAGTAACCGGGAAAACTGTATACGTTACCTGGCAGGTGCGAGTACGTGCGTAGAACACACCCTTCTCTACAGCAGAACTTTTAGCTTCTTCCGACGGAGCGGCTGAGAGTACACTGGTAGCGAGTTTTTCCCATAGTGCGCAGACGCGATTGCGGGGCCTGATACGAATACATCACACCCGGGGGGAAGGAGGGAAATTTATAGGAAATCTAAATTGGCGTAAACAATCCCATTGTAATTATTTTTTCACATAACCTTAATTTTATGAATTTATATATTCGTGTGAAATTTGAGCATAATCGTAAAATTATTTATCATGAAAATCTCTATTTTACGCTTTTTTCCTTTAAAAAACAGCTCATCCAACAATGCGCCTGAAAAAGCCTTTGCGAAGCTTCCTAGTTTAAGTAAGCCTTCTACAGTGTTCACTCATATGCACATCATATAGACATGCGAGTATTTGTTACACAATGCAATTTGTTTCATCTTTGTACTATTTTTTTCCTGGTTTCACTTCCGGTTGTATTTGGTCTTATTTTAAAGAAAATTTCTTGAGGAATAAAAGAGGAAGGTAACACAATATTTGAATCTATGAAGGGAGAATCAATATTTCAAGACTTAGCCAAAAACGTGTTGGATTGAGATGCCTTTTTATGGCGTCTTTCCTCATGTCCAATTTTTGCCGACTTTGGCTAAGTTATTTGTGACATTTATTTACACAATGTAATTTATTTCATCTTTGTACTATTTTCTTCCCTGTTTGTGCTTTTTTTGCTGGATATTATTGTGCCTACTTCCACTCTGGTGGAATACTAGGACTGAGTTTAAACAGTGTTTAAGCTTGAATTCTTTCCACCGGCCATCTCGATTTGTTTTTTACTTCCTCTCTGGTGGAATACTAGGACTGAGTTTAAACAGTGTTTAAGCTTGAATTCTTTCCACCGGCCATCTCGATTTGTTTTTTACTTCCTCTCTGGTGGAATACTATAGGACTGAGTTTAAACAGTGTTTAAGCTTGAATTCTTTCCACCGGCCATCTTGATTTGTTTTTTACTTCCTCTCTGGTGGAATACTATAGGACTGAGTTTAAACAGTGTTTAAGCTTGAATTCTTTCCACCGGCCATCTCGATTTGTTTTTTACTTCCTCTCTGGTGGAATACTATAGGACTGAGTTTAAACAGTGTTTAAGCTTGAATTCTTTCACGCCATCTCGATTTGTTTTTACTTCCTCTCTGGTGGAATACTAGGACTGAGTTTTAAAGTTTAAACAGTGTCCCATAATGGCATTCAAATTCCCTAATATATGTCGTCAAGTATATTTGTTTAATTGGGTACCGTTATTGTTATTTTACACCACAATGGCACTGAAGGATCTATGCATAGTTTGAATGTTGTAGACCCACCTTTAATATCTGGTTATCTGTAAATTTAACTTCCCACTTTGAATAGCCCTGGGCCCAAATTTCTTGCCCGATTCTTTTAAGATGAAGTTTTTATGAAAGAGACAAATTTAAGGCGAATTTAAAGTTTGAAACCGGTTTCGTTCAAAACTGATTCAAAATCAGTTTTCAGTTGACCGAAGTTGTCCCTATCCTTGACTAGGGTATTTGTTATCTAATTATTACTATCTTGGAACCATAGGCACCGACTACGGGGGGGGCTCGGGGGCTAGAGCCCCCCCTGAAAGATCTAAGGGGGGCTCAGCCCCCCTGAGATTTATTACTTTTTATAAATGTGTACTTGATTGTTTGAAAAAAACATTATCTGGTGAGAATATCCCGATTTAGTCATCGGGTCATAATTTCCTGAATGATATTAGTGTATTTTAGTGAGGGATCGATATTAGCTCGATATAGTGGTAGAATAGGGCCAAGTGCAAAATGTGTTGCTAATTTTTTCTTTAGTGAAAAAAATCAGAAATTTTCACTAAAAAATTAACGGTAAATTTCGGCGGAAAGGCTTTCCAAAGTTTTGAAAAATCAAAATTGCTAGAACAGAAGAACGGTGTTAAACGGAAATAGAGAAATTTAAAATTTTCAGCTTTTTAACAAAAATACACAAACTTTGGGTTGTGGTTCTACCTTCTAAACAAACTGTCCAAAGTTGGAAAAAGCCCAAATTATATAGATAAGCAAATTGCAAATTGAGACGAGAGTTTTTCCTTTGGTATGGTAAGTCTATTCGAGATTTTTTGCTCTTTTATACAAACACCATCTTTAAAAAAGCTTATGGATACTTTGGGCCCCAGGGCTGTCGAAACGTTTTTATTGTGATAAGAATTGTTTCATTTCGTGGACTTATTAGAAATTGCCTTATCTTTTCACGTAAATATTTTCAAAAAATTTGAATTTAACTTTGGGGTCAAAGCTGTCCAAAGTAAGGACAAATGATTTAATCATTGCGGAATTTTTCGCATGAACAGAATTAAGATGCAAATTGGAATTTGGATAGATGTAAAATTGTCCATTCTTTCATAAAAACACCATTTCAAAAGAATCTGATTGTAACTTTGGGCCACATGGGCTGTCAGGGGTAGGCCTATAATAGCAGCCTATAGGTTTACAAAAAACAAAATTGTGGTAAAAATATATATATATATATATACAATATATTATGTTTGGACTAGAACAATAGAAAAAAAATCAAGCGGTAATTTTGAGCCTCGTGGTTATAAATCCAAAGCAGGGAAAATCAAAACTTGCAAATTAGCAGAATAATGCTGCAATTAGGATGAGACAAATCGGAAAATTTTCGCTCTTAAAAAACATCATCTTAAAAAAATGGGGTGGTAATTTAGGCACTAGGGTAATTTATCTGACGTTGGATTGCCATGGGGCCAAAAAGGCTTTAATCAAAAGCAAACTTCATGTCCTCAGTTTTTTTATTCACCGAGTGATTTTTGAGCCCCCCCTGAGATTTTAAGAAGTCTATGCTTGGAACATTCCTAACCAAGTTCTCCAAAATATGTAACGATTGAGCTTGAATAATACATACAGAAATACGGTCAGGGAGGATCATAACCGACACTAAATAGAACTGAAGTGGATGGATTGAATACATAGTTAATTTTTTTTTTTTTTTTTTACAAATTTCAAAAGATAATTCTGGTACTAGTTTGACCACGTGTGTGTACAGAAAACCTACACATACCGATCAGTACGTGAGGGCTGACTCAAACCATCCGTTCCATGTAAAGAAGGGCGTGATGAAATGTCTTTCTGTTAGAGCAGCATCTAACTGTTCTTCACCTGTTTTGTTGAACCAAGAACTGGCCTACTTGAATGATGCTTTCTGTGATAATGGATATCCAAGTCATCTGGTTCGAAAAATGATTACATCAACTACAGGTAGGACTACAGAAGTGTTGACAGACATTAGTCAAGTTCTAGATCCTCCAAAGATTAAAAAAACAGTTGTACTGGATTACTACCCCAACTTGTCAAAAAAAATCAGACGTTTACTTTCTCCATTTGGAATACGAACAGTTTTTCAATCTTCTAGAACTTTAAGAAGTATATTAACAAAAACCAAGCCCTTGAATGTATCACAATCGTCGAAAAATGCAGTTTACTCAATTCCATGTCAGTGTGGTGCCATCGACATTGGCGAAACCAAGAGACCTCTGGAAGTCAGGTTGAAGGAACATAAAAACAACGTAGCACAGGGTATACTCCTCAAAACTAGCGGAGCACGTCTATGAACATCATCATTATGTGAACTGGAATGACGCTTCAATCATTCTACACGAAGCAAATTCACATAAACGGAGGCTAAAAGAGGCTGCCTTGATGTCTGTAGCTGATGAAGTTATCAGTGCTCCCAGCATTGATTTCCCGGCGATTTGGAAGGAGTTTGTCCAAGCCATAGAACTATTGTGGGCATGATTGTGGTATTATTTTTATTTTTGTATTTGAATATATATTTTTATTGAGTTCAAGATTTCAAGATTGCCTTTTGAAGGGTACTGAAGTACCCAAAATATTGCTTTACTTTAAATTAATATATTAATTTATTAAAAGAACATGATAAGTCCAAATATTGTCTATACTTATTATACGTAGTTAATCTGTTGTCGTCGGTCTGTACCCTCCCTTATGCCCTGCCCTCTACCAAGGTCTGGGGGGGGGTACGTGGGCCTGTATACCGGGTGCAAACTATGAATTCTAGTTTGAGTGCTAATTTGAATTAAATTCTTATCAGAATGGCACAGATGGTTTACCTTGAAAACTTTTAAGGCTATCTGACAAAATAACAAACCTAAAGTAATATATATTACAGAATGATATCATGGGAGGTTGTGTTGAATTCAGTGAGAACTGGCTAGGTCTAAAATTAAAATTAAAACGGCAATAGGCCTAAACAAATTCATAAAAGTTATTTTTTTATGAAGCATTCTAGTATAGTAGCTAGTAATCCCATGAAACTATAACTTGATAAAGCACATAGTACAAGTCTGGGATATATGAATCCTACCTAGTGAGCAAAGTTATTTTGAGGTTTGGGAAATGATATTAAAATCTGATACAATGAAGTAACACCCTCATAGTTTGTGTGTGTATTTGTATTGAAAGTTAGTAAGTTAAATACATATCTTGCTGTGTGATAATGATAATGCTCAACAGCCTGAAACGGCAAATCGAGATATTTCGGGCAGCAATGCTGGTAGGAAGTCATTTTCTTCTCTCTCCTCTTCGCTGCTTTCATTATAGTCTATATCGCTTGATGCAACTGAGTATTCCCAGTCTTCAAACTCGGAGTCTGAAGAATCATCATTTTCTGCAGGGATATCATTGCCACAAGGTTCATGCAACACAATATTTGGCGAGTTCTGAAACAATTTGATTCTGTTTAGTGTGGCTCATTGATTCTTCTGTTTAGGATTTCTCTGCTTGAAATGCAAAAGGTCCCCAGTTATATAAATACATTTTCTTTATTTAAATAATTATTAAATAATGTAGGCCTTTATACCTACCGCAGTCAATATTTTCGGAATTATACGCATCTGAAAAATCACCTTTTTGCAGGCAGTGACATCAGTTCCTAGTATTTACGACAAGTTCAATAGAATGTAAACAACCTTCCTACTCATATAAAGATATCTAAATAAATTGGGGTGCCAATTGACATAATACCATAAATCCTTTCAAACATTAATTATTATAACGCGTAGGCCTAGATGGGCCTAATGTAGAAAATCATATTGCCGAGTTCAACACGTTTTTCCTCAAATCGGCTACGTGAACCAATAGCATACTAGGGCGAGGCTGCCGGTTCAGGAAAAGTGTTAGGCCACTATGAATGTGTGTAATGGCATTTTCCATTGGCCGCAGTAGTGCGAACCAACATCAGAATCATCATCCATTGAGAAGTCGAGTGCAAACTCAGTGCCAGTGCACGGACACCATTGGCGATGCATTAGGAACAAGTGCTGCACTGAGCCGTACTGGGTACGAGGGCAGTGTGACGGATATAGTGCGGACAATTTGATGTGCGGTATACGTCAGCTTTGTTGATTTTGGAAACGTCAGCTATGACGAAGATTTGTTATTGGATGAGCGAAGCAAAGACTTCAATTTCACTGACCCCTCAAAAAATTTAGCTCCAATGTTTTTTTTTTTTTTTTTTCTGTCTGTTTTTTCGCACGATTCCGGGCAAACGGCATATGCGATCTTGATGAAAATTGAAGGGGACCTTCGAAATCTTTGAACTTAGACCTGCCACGTTTTTGGGTACATTCCAAGAATTATTTCTCATGAATATCGTACTTTTACGATTTTTTTCAATTTGTAATGCGATATTTTCTTGATATTTGGTCCGCGGCCGGGCAAACGGCTACTCCGATCTTGATGAAACTTTATGGGAACGTTTGAAATCACTAAAGTTAGATATGATATGATTTTGGGGGCAATCGAATAAATATTTGTAATGAATATCGTACTTCTTGCGTGCAGCTTCGATATGACCTGGCCGCCCCGCACCTTTTGACTGCTACATGCATGCACACAGCAGTGAGCCTCGCCTTGCTGTCAGTCTGTTGCAGCTTAAAAGTGGTCCTATGCAAACTAAATACTTACATAAAAGCTCATCCATCAACGCGGCGGGACTTAAGCGTTTTCCTAGTTATAATATGTTTAACTCAAAAAGTGAATAATAAAATACGGGGTCACATTTATGATGTCGTTAATTAATAATTAGCAGCTATTCTGACAATGAGGTATGGCAGGCTACATATTGTTTTTGCTAGGGCTAGGCTTAGGCTTATACTCCGTATAGCCAAGAATCATGATAATGCCCAAGTAATGGCCCAGGTCCTAGGTCTAATTTTGTTTATTAGGCCTATTGTTTTAGTTTCGAATAAAGTTATCCTTGTTGTCGGGCCCCTTGATAAGGTATTTTACTGTCACTTCTATTTACTCCGCAAGCTGATCAGCGCCTGAAAAGGACGCCATGTTTGCACGATTTTTGATAATTCTTATTCCATTGGGGATTGAACTAGACTGCATAAGTGCAGCACTTGGTGAGTGCAATGACGTCACCGTGGCGTTTCAATGCGAACTAAATGTGCACTCGGTGCATGCCAATGGAAAACCCCATTAAACATATGCAAATAAGCTCTGTGGAATATATTTGCTGCATCATAGAAAAGGCAGTGCTGACTATAATAACTAGGTACCTATAACATTGTACAAATTGAAACTATATAGTAGGTAATAACGTTACACATACAAATCATTAGACTTTTCACTGTTATTAACTTATTTTTATTTAAAAAGTGATATTTCGACTACTTTCCAGCAGTCTTATCAAAAAAATCAACATTGAAAAAATCACAACAAACAAGACAAAAAAACATTTTCCAAAAAACTATAAATATGGCTGTGTAGGCCTATTAGTACCAAATTATTAACAAAAAAGTTTTTTATGAATAAAAAATAAAAACCCAGAACATTTAATTGACATGTTGGCAGTTGGTGTATGAATTTATGTTTTTTTCAAAATAATTTTTTTTTTTTCTTAAAAACGTTTTTGTTAATAATTTGGTACTAATACACATTACACAGCCATATTTATAATTTTTTTGGAAATGTTTTTTGTCTTACTATTTGTTGTGATTTTTTAATTGTTGATTTGTTTGATGAAGACTGCTGGAAAGTAGTCAAAATATCACTTTTTAAATAAAAAAAAGTAATAACAGTGAAAAAGTCTAATGATTTGTATGTGTAATACCTATACATACATGTGTTTTACTCACAGCCATCTCCCATTTACATCCAGGACCCCAAGTCTTGAAATGGTGGATCGACTTCGTTTTCAGCTCATTTTGGGGGTCGAAAACGCGCGTTTTGACAGTTTGATAGTCTTGTGTGCCAAAACGAAATATTTTGACGTTTTAAAACGTTCGTTTTTACCCACAAACTGAAATCTCGTGGTTTTGCCGTGATTTCATCCACATTGATCGTTTTCAGTATAAAAAAGGACGGTTAAATTCACCTATTCTATTGAGCAGTTTGAAATAGATGTTAATTAAATGTAGAGCATCAAGGAATATCGTTTTCATGAAAGAAAGTACCCCTTTGATTTGTCAAATCAAAAATGTGTTGAGCAATTCATGTTTGGCTCATAGCCTACGATTAGGGCGTATGGCTCTACGAGGACGTGGGTTCGTATCCCGCACAAGTAACTATTTTTTTGTAATCGTCCTATATTGTCATCATTCTATTACCACTCATAATCTTGAATAACCTTGGTGCATTATTACTAGGGAAACGCCAAAGTCGTTGTTAAACGAGTGAGTGAGCCATATAGATAGTACCCGGTATCATTCCCAATACTGGGCTAGATCCAGCCTTAGGTATATGGGAGGAAAAGGGAAGTTCCCGGGTACTCAACACTTGGCTCACTCACTCGTTTAACAACGACTTTGGAGTTTCCCTAGTTTAAATAAGATAAGATAAGATAATTTATTCACCATGGATTCATACATAATACAAATATAGGTTTCGTCAGGAAAGATAGAAAATAGTAATACACAGTAGACAGTAGACACACACATACACACGATATATACAATATATACAATAGTAGGCCTTCAAAATGAGTAAAAATATAAATGAGTTACAATGGTTACAAGCTCTTTATACTAATTTAACAAAATTAAAATATTTGGTAGGCCAGCACATGAATAAATGTCAATTTGAAAGAATACTGTTTAGGCCTTTATTTAAAGATAGAAATTAATACGTGGAGAAAACGCAAGCTTACTCATCAGCGAGGTAGTCGTTAATGGAGTAAAAGCTATTGGTCACAAGGAAAGATTTCAAGTTGTGTTTGAAGGAGGACAGCGAGGGGGAGGTTTTGATGTAATTAGGGAGTTTATTGTAGAGGGTGGATGCAAGATGTTCAGGGCCACGGGAAAAGAGAGTCAAGTTGTGAGAGGACCGATGGATATGGAGACTGGCTCTAGTGTAATGAGAATGCACAGAGGTGTTCAGAGGGAACAGATTGCTGTGGGTACGGACAAATAATGCAGCTGTTTGGATTAGGGTACATGCTAGGGTAAGAATTCCCAGTTTCTTGAAGAGTTCTCTACACGAATGCCTTCTAGATACACCTGCAATGATTCGGATGGCTCTCTTTTGAAGAATGAAGATTCGGTTAGCTTGGGGAGAAGCTCCCCAGAAAAGCAGACCATATGATAGGTGAGAGTGGACGTGGGCAAAGTATACTAGCAGAAGGACGGGGGGATGTACTATTTGTTTGAGTTTGCGAATTGCGTAGCAACCCGATAATATTTTGTTGGCAACATGGTTAACATGTATGGACCAGTCAAGATTATCGGTTAGCGCTAGGCCTAGGACTTTGGCGGTGTGGGTACGGGGGATGGTAGTCGAGTCGAGACGGACAAGGGGGCTTAGTGGGGGAGATCTTATGATGAGTGTGAAAGTAGAGATAAACAGTTTTTGAACGTGAGATGATGAGTTGATTGCCAAGGCAGTAGGATGACATTTGAGCAACTTGTTTGTTAATTAAGGTGGAAAACTCAAGAAAAGGACGATGTTTAGGTAGGGTAAGGAGGTGGCTCGAGTCGTCAGCATATTGGATGAGAGTCCCCTCATCAAGGACAGCAGCTTGGTCATTGACATAGATGATATATGCTAATGGTACCAGAATAGAACCCTGGGGTACTCCACATGCTATGGGGAGAGGCTTAGATAGGGTTTTAGTGATGGATTGACCGTTAGATGACTGGAGCTCGACAACCTGGGTGCGACCGGATAGGAAAGAGGACATCCAGCTTAAAGCAGCACCACGGATACCGAGGGTTTCCAGCTTATCTTTGAGAATTGAGTGGTCAATAGTATCGAAGGCCTTGGTCATGTCATAGAACATTCCTACAGCATGGTCACCTTTGTCCATCGCAGAGGAGAGAGAAAACTATAGATAGCGCTAGTGGTGGATTTATTTTTTAAGAAGCCATGCTGGCTAGGGGAGAGAATATTGTGATAGTTTAGAAACAATATCAGGCGATCATGCATGACATACTCAAATATTTTAGAAAAAGAGGAGAGAAGAGAGATAGGTCGATAATTGTTCATCTCTGACTTATGTCCTTTGTTTTTATAAATGGGGACTATTTTGGCTACTTTTAGTTTGGAGGGGAAGATACCGTCTGAAAGGGATGCATTGATGATGTAAGCAAGTGGGCCAGAGAGATAGTCGGTGCACTTAGATAAGAGAGAACCTGGTACTTCATCTAGCTAGTGTTGGGTAGGAACTTTAAAAAAAGAACGCGTTCTTTTTTCGGGAACTTTTTAAGGAACGCGTTCCATTTTTAGTTAGAGGAACTTTCAACACAAAAGTTACAAATTTATGGTAACTTTTATAAACGTTTTAGAAGTTCCTTTCACACTTAGTGATGACAAAACCCACCACTGAAAACAAATTTAGCTGATACAAATATAAAAATTAGTTGATTAAAAACAGTAGCATATCATTTTTAGCAGACATAACCTCGATTGATGAACCTGTCATATTTGCTAGCGACGAAGAGACTAAAAAATCGCGACCTAAATCCTGTGTACCATAATTATTTTGATAAAGGAACTTTTAATCAGGAACTTTTATTATTGAAGGAACTCAAAAGTTCCTTTTTTTGTGAAGGAACTATAACTGTTAAAAGTTCCATTTGAAGGCCAAGTAAATTAACTTTTAAAAGTTCCTTTTTTGCGGGAACTTACCCAACACTGCATCTAGCCCATGGGAGTGTTTAGAGCCAAGTTTCCTTGTTATCATTGCTACTTCTGCAGGGGTAGAGGGATAGAGAAAAATAGTAGGGATGATTCTAGATGGCAACGTACTACGAGGAGCTGGGTAATTATTGGGCACGTTAGGCTGGTTGTTGTTATTATTATTGTTATTATTAATTAAACACTCAAAATGCGAAACGTGTTCAAAACGTTTTAACGTGAAACATTAACTAATTTCCAAGATAAAACAAAATCACATAATATTTATTTCACATTCAACACCCCTCAAAAATAATATGTGGGTATAAAAATATAAAAAAGTCCGATCTAACGGGTATCGAACCCCAACCCTCCGTGCGGTAGGCTAAATGCTTACCATTATTATTATTTTTTTTTTTTTTATTATTATTTATTTAACGTCTATCCTATTCAGTTATAAAAACTGATTTACAAAGGAGGACAAGGAGCCATGCCAGCCACGTAGATATCGTTCCGCTAGCTGCTACTAAACAAATGCTATCGATATTTTTAAATCACATTTTTATTTATTGTAGGATTAAATCGCAATGGATCTAGCTGATTTTGTTAACAGTTCTCAATAAACTCGTACCACATGTTTGTTTAAAATTTCAGCGAAATCTGTTCAGCGGTTCGGCTGATTTTCGACGTACAGACAGACAGAATCACAGAATGAGAGCCGTTTGAGTTGAATGGAGACACTCGGTCGCTCCGCTCCCTCGTTTAATGAGACATTAAGCAAAAAAACATCAATCATTCCCCCTTGGACGCGAAATTCGACTCTTGATCTTAAAACGAAGGCGGTAGGTCTAGGCCCTAAGTTAAATTAATGTAATGTAAATTAAGAATTGGCACTAGTTGGGCCCTAGTCCTAGCCTACCTTTATTGTGTGGTTTATTTATTATATAGGCCCGAGGCCGACATAAAGCCCATGAAATATGTAGTTATTGGGCCATAGGAATAGACGACTTACTTAACCTCACAATAATTTTTAGTTTGTTCACAAAATTTGTTCATAATTATACCGCTACGATCGCTGCAAATCCCAATACTCGACTTTTGATTGGTCCGTGTTTGTTAAGGCACGACCATCTAGAATAAATATAGTACGTTTTCGAGCTCTTTGCTACGCAAATCTTTTCACAGTGTTTGGATTTTGTGAACCTCACCCCACGTGAATAACAGCAAAACTCTTTCAACTCACAACGAATGTCGTTTTCCACGGTACCATTCAAGACTACCAATTCCATCAAAAACGAAAACGACTTCATTTTCAAATAGCGTTTTCAACTCATCTCCCACGAACTCAAGACTCGGGGTCCAGTTGGCTACTTGGAATCTCTAAGAACCTACATCACATGCCTGTTACTTTTACCGGTATCTACTATTTTGTGTACTCTTGTCGTTAAGCGGGTTCAACTTTTCAACACTGTTTTTTTTCTTTCGAATAAAACTAATGAAAAACAACTACAAATTAGAAATAAAGTAGTGAGAACTCATTATTAATGATTTATTAATACTAATCCTACTGAAAATATAGGCCTACTAATTATATGTTATAATGAATAAAGATTGAACACAAACACCAATGTCGTCGGCGTGCCATGTTTGCTATGCCATTTATTAAGTAGGCCTACCAACCTTTATTTAAAAAATACTCCACCTACAAAACCTTTTAAACGACGCTATTTTAAATATTAAGTACTTTTAAACGCAAAAGGACTTTTGTTTAAAATAACACATACGCTCTGCGCCCCCCCACCTGCGTACCTAAGCTTTTCGTGGAATATCACAGTGTTTTGCCATTAAAACACACGCTCTGCCCCCCCCCCCACCACCACCACCCGCGTACCTAAGCTTTTCATGGAATATCATAGTGTTTTCCAAGCGAAGCACTTTCGAGTTTGCAGTGTGTAGGTTGGTACGTCGTAGAATGAAGAGGCATCTTCGTCAAATGGCCGCCATGGCCTACGAATATTTTCCAAAGTGATTAATGTTAATAAATCATTAATCATGTGTTCTCACTCCATTATTTTTGATTTGTTGTTGTTTTTCATTAGTTTAATTCGAAGGAAAAAAAAAACAGTGTTGAAAAGTTGGACCCGCTCAACGACAAGAGTTCCCTACTTTGTACTAATATCTGTGTAGGCCTATCTTGTTTATTAGAATATTTAAAAAATGAAAATACAATACCAACCTCAGATTCTATGTTGCCAGACTTAATTGGGTTCCCTCTCAAGTCAAGTTTCCGTACATGTTTTATTTGTTGCACCATTCCACCATTAATCTGTTTTACCATATTATCTGCTAGAAAACAGAATTGTAGAGTCTGCAAAATAATAAAAATAACATTAATTTGGTACCTACATGTAATGCAGTAGGTACCAGTAGGGTACTACATTATTATGTATTAAATAATAACTACCTAACTAGTGTTAACTATAAGTATGGCCCAGTGACATCCCTTGCATTGTAAACAAATAGCATCTCTAGGCAGGGGAACTTATGCACTTATAACAATATGTTCTTATCTCGTGTATAAAATGTGGCTAGCCCTCTGTAGGTATTGGCTGCAGGGAGCTAAAGCTGGGTTTGCCCTGAACAAAGCAATAACGACCCCGTGTATCACAAGGACTGAATGTGCGAACAGAGCACATTTCAATATTTTTAATAAATTGTCTCTTACACAAACTTGAAAAATTAATTATTTTTCTTTTTATAAGTAAGCACTATTTGAAAAATGTGCTTTAATCTCGTAACACTACTTAACACTTGGGTGTAAACCACAACCCGATAGGAAAACCGGTATAGCTTCCAAGTGATCAGACTATATCTCTGCATTTTGCGTCAAAGACTGATTTGCTTGAGCCTTATATCATATTCATTTCAAATGCTGTATTCATAAACTGATATTGGCCATTAGGTACATTTCTACGGCCAAAGATCCGTATTCGGAAGGTTGCGGTTTAAATTTGGGCCGCCTGATATTTCTAGCTACAAAGCTTTTTTATCCTCAGTTGTACAATGATTCAATGATGCACAATGATGCCTCCCTAGAAGACTTCAACGAAAATCTGTGGCACTTTGAGTCTGGAATGAGGTTATGGAACAAGCCTTTGCAACATAGTAGTCGTTTTTTCATATAGATTTTGGACACTGAGCACACCTCACAGCACGCACACCACACACACACTTGTTTGCTTGTCTCATCCTGTTGTATTAGCATGAAGAAGAGAACGTGCCCAACAGCACGGTGCTGCTCCTTCCAATAATAAGGTGTAAATAGCCTGATGTTATACTCTAAAAGAAATATAGATATATTATATATATATTGTCTGGTTAATTCAAGTATTAAGGATTGCTTACCTTTATCTCTGTAATAATCAAGGGAATCTCAACAATCCTGTTTTTATTTAAATTGAGATGTTTGAGCTTGGTTAAATTCTCAAAAGTTTTTGGAAGTTCGACAATAAGGTTTCCTTCTAATGTAAGCCATCTCATTTTCTTTAAATTGCACATTTCTTCTGGCAACTTCTTTATGAAGTTGTACCTTGCACCAAATGTATCGAGATGTTCCAAATATCCAATTTCAGGGGGTATCTCTTCCAAACAGGTATGGTTTAGCCACAATACTTCCAGTTTGATTAAATCCCCAATTTCAGAGGGAATACTTTTCAAAGGGTTGTGGCTCAAGTTGAGGTTTACTAGTTGTTGAAAAGATTTAAGTGGGGTTGGTAGCTTGGTTAGATTATTGTAGTCCAGAGTCAACAGATGAAGTTTGCTAAGCTTGGTCACTTCATTTGGTAAAGTCTCCAATTGGTTCTTGTGAAGATAGAGTTTCAGTAGATCTTTCAGGTTTGTGAGTGACAGTGGCACTCTTTTCAGATCAAAATTGCTCAAATTTAAAAGCATACTCCTTTTAACTGATGCATCCTCTATGGTAGCTAGCAAGTGAGTGTCGGCCAAAAAATTGTAAAAACTAGCCATATCAGAATTCTGGAAAAAAATGGTAATGCACATTGATACCACCAACTAAAATATAATTATCTGTATGCACATGAAATCATCAACATAGGCCCCTACTTACTGCAGGGTGAATATACTATTGTAGTACTGGTACATAAGTATTGCATTTCCAATACAAAATATACATGCATTCAAGTGAGTTAAATATTTGTAATTATATTAAAAAGTAAAATAAGCTGTGTTGTTCTTATGGCAGGCCTACTTTATTTATGTTATGATACTCCCATGTGGTCAAATCGGCTACCAGCTACTCAAAAGTAATACGGTAAAGAAAGTCCAATGCCTGGCCGAGCGACCGCTTGCGGTCGGTGGCAGATGGCGTTCGTAGCGGTCTGTTAGCGAATACGCTACGACGTTTCATGTTTTTATTCTGATTTACATCCATTGTCGCAGTTGTGGCCATTTGAAAACTCTAAAAAGTGTAAAAAAAAATGGATGTTCCTTTTCTTCTTCGATATAGGTCCTAATAATATATTTGGATGAGCGAAGCGAAGACTTCAATTTCACTGACCCCTCAAAAAATTTAGCTCCAATGTTTTTTGTTTTTTTTTGGTTTGTATTTTTGTCTGTTTGTTCGCTCTCTACCAGGCAAATGGCATATCCGATCTTGATAAAAATTGGAGGGGACCTTCGAAATCTCTGAACTTAGAGGTGTATTGTTTTTGGGTACAATCGAAGAAATATTTCTCATGAATATCGTACTTTTACGATTTTTTTCCGATTTTTAGTGCGATATTTTCGTGACATTTGGGCCGATTCTGACCAAACGGGTGGGGCTACCACGTTCATATTTTACATGGAGGTAGGGTAAACGACGACAGCCGAAAAAGAACTTTTGTTTAAAATAGGAACGTTAAAGGTCTTGAATGTTTTTTTATTACTAAAACAGCAAAAAGAATGACGACGACGACAGTTAACAAAATGGACTTTCGTTCAAAATTGGCAACGTTAAAGGTCTTGAAAGTTTTTTTGTTAACAGCAAAAAAGGACGACGAAGGACGACACTTTTATTACGGACCACCTGCATCCAATCAAATCATTGGCCGAACGACTAATTTTGCACAAGTAGGCCTAATACGGCTGACCGTACGAAGGATAAGAAGTAAGAAGAAAAGGTAGGCCTAGGCCTACCTACCACCGTCCAAATAGGACAACTGTAGGAACGACAACAACAGATACAATAGTTACAAAGAATGATGTGATAGGCCCTACGCATTATCAAGAACCATAACAAGTCGTATCAAGGATACTATTATATAGTCTGTATTGTCTTCTCTGCTGTTGACTAGTAGTCGGTGACAGGTTCTTCCTTCATCTCCCATTCCTCATTTTCACCTTCTTCTCCCTTTTTCATCCGTTTTCACCTTTTTCTTCTCATCCATAAATTTCCCTGATATACTCTTCAGAGCAAGGCCTCTCCTTACTTCCGTCTCCATGACGCTCAATTCTCTCTCAAACCCTCCCCCCCCCCCTAGTCTGGATTCACCTTTGGCAGGAGCTTTATAGATTTCTTGAAACCAGACAACTTTTTTTCCCCCACTATCCCCTCAGAAAGGCTATTAGCCTATTCCATTCCACCACGTCCCCTCTTGCTATATAGCTATAGCCTTCCTTAGATGTCCATTCATCTCTCCCCATCCCTCATGTGCCCTGGACACCCTGTACATCTTACCCAGCCTGTTCATTCTTCTCCTATCCTCAAGCGTCTCCCAGCCAAGTTCCCTTACCATACCCGTAACACTGTCGTATGTCCTTACTAGGCCGCTTTGCGAACGCTTTTTCCAGTCGCGTTGATGGATGAGCTTTTTTTGGAATATTTCTGTCCAATGATTACGTTTTTATGTGGAATCTCCTTACTTTTTCTATAGTTACTTGATATTACATGTTCATTATACACCTGTAAAAGGCTTTATATTAAAACCTTTATTTCTATGAATTTTGACCAACTTTTTCAACTTTTTCTTTCAAGAGGCACTACATCACCATAATCTTTATGTCAATGTAAAATATGAACGTTGTAGCCCCACCCGTTTGGTCAAAATCGGCTCAAATATCACGAAAATATCGTATTAAAAACCGGAGAAAAAATCGTGAAAGTACGATTTCTATAAGAAATATTTTTGCAAATGTCTCTAAAATCATAACATATATGATATCAGTGATTTTAAACGTTCCTATAAAGTTTCATCAACATCGGAGTAGCCGTTTGCCAAATATCACGAAAATATCGCACTGAAAATCGAAAAAAATCTTTAAAGTACGATATTTATGAGAAATATTTCTTCGATTGTACCCAAAAACAATACAGCTCTAAGTTCAGAGATTTCGAAGGTCCCCTCCAATTTTCATCAAGATCGCATATGCCATTTGCCCAGTAGAGAGCGAACAGACAAAAAAACTAACAAAAACAAAACACCCGAGCTACTTTTCTTGGGGTAACGTAAGTAAAAAAAACAAAAACAAAAACACAAAGTCGAATTGAAGTCTTCGCTTCGCTCATCCAATTAATTGCCCATTAATCATTTCATCCTTCCACCATTTACTTTTATTGAGTACCCTTCTTGCAGCTCTTCCCTGTACTGCCTCAATTTCACTAGTTTCTCCTTTCCTGTACGGATCCCATATTGCCCCAGCGTATTCAACAACCGGCCTAACTAGTGTCTTATAGGCATGTCCCTTTAGAACCAACCCTACTTGCCCCTTTTAAGGTACGCATAACAAAATTCAGGCACCTAAACCCTTTCCTGGATACTTCTTTTACATGCTTCACCCAACTAAGCTTGCTCTGCAACCATACTCCCAGGTATTTTATTCTCTCTACCCTCTCCAGCAGTTTCCCCATTAACGAATAACCTGCACCCAATCCCGCTTCAACCCTCCTCCTCGTAAACCTAACCCATTTCTATTTCCCAACATTCAGACTCATTTTGTTTTGAATGTTTTCATTCACCCATACACCAAGAATTATCAGGTCATATATCAATTCATTTGAGTCTCCCTGATTCCTTACAATCCTGTAGATTACACAATCATCATGCCCAGTTCATATAAAGTCGTAAGGTTTAGTCGTAGTCGTATGGTTTAGTCCTAGTCGTAAGGTTTAGTAGTCGTCATGGTTTGTTGTTTTGTTGTTTGCTTTGTTGCAAATAATGTTTCGATCTCTGATTCGCTAGTCGTAAGAATTTGTTGTTGATTCATAAGAAAGATGAACATTTTCAGCTTTGTTATGACTACGACTACGACTAAACCATAAAACTAAACCTTGTGACCGTGTAGTGATGTAAAGGCGAAAAGTTTGCAATGAAAAGTTTGAAAAGTTTTCACTTTCATGCAAACTTTTCACCAAGCTTGTGAAAAGTTTCAAATTTTTGAAAAGTTGTTAAAAAGTTGGTAATAATGTACCTAGTTGCTACAGATCTACAGGTCTTGGAAAACGATTCGGAATTGCTTTAAAGCCAAAGTAATAACGTTCCTGAAATATTGCCACTTATATAAGACACTAAATTTCGAGTTTTGAAATGTATTATGAAATAAAACTATGTACTGATTAATTAATAATTACTAATTGGATGAGCGTAGCGAGCGAAGCGAAGATTCCATTTCACTACACTGGAGAAAAAAATCCAAAATGTTTTTTTTATTTTCTTTATTATTATTTTTGTGTGTCTGTTAACACGATTCCGGCTAAACCGTTACTCCAATTGCAATGAAATTTTATGGAGGCCTTCGAAATCTTTGAACTTAGAACTGCCACCTTTTTGAGCGCAATCGAAAAAATCGCAATTTTACGATTTTTTTTCGATTTAAAAAAAATTTCTTCGACTTATTACATCTACATTATTTATTCGATTGTAATGATTTTTTAACAGAACTTTATTTATGAATTAATATATTCGTGTGAAATTTGAGCGTAGTCAAAAAATTATTTCTCATGAAAATCGCAACTTACGATTTTTTTCGATTTTTTAAAATTCTTCTACTTATAACACCTACATGCTTTATCCGATAGTAATGATTTTTTTACAGAACCTTAATTTTGTGAATTTATATATTCGTGTGGAATTTGAGCGGAATCGAAAAATTATTTCTCGTGATAATCGCAATTTTTCGATTTTTTAAATTTCTTCGACTTGTAACACCGACATGCTTTATTCGATTGTAATGATTTTTTCACAGAGCTCTAATTTGATAAATTTATATATTCGTGTGAAAGTTGAGCGTAATCGGAAAATTATTTCTCATAAAAATCGCAATTTTACGCTTTTTTTCGTTTTTAAAAAATTACGCTCATCCAACAACGCGCCTAAAAAAGCGTTTGCGAAGCTTCCTAGTTAGTAAATGGATTTGTATACTGTTGGGCTACATAACATTAGACATTGTAGGCCTATGCATTTTTTTAAAAGTAGGCATTAGCTACTTTTGTAGGCTTATAGGGCCAACTCTATTTCATAATAAAAAGTTCAAACTAAAGCAATTATCAACAGTCAACATAGAAATTTTGTAATACATCAATGAAAATGTCCTGCAATTAATTCTCCTTGTCCTAACAACTATGCTATGATGGTATTTTCTCCTGATTTAGAGGTAAAGGGCCTTACAAAATTATAATCTATGACTTGCTGTCAAAATTTTAAGTTGAAACGACGGTGATAAGCGACTTAAACATGAACTTTTCACAGCTTGAAAAGTTTTCAGCAAAGTTTTCACAAATTTGACTTATTCATGAAAATTTACATCACTATGACCGTGTGTGAACAATAACATGTGTTTCATATGTTTCATCTGCTACTTACGACTAGGACTAGGACTACGACTACGACTTTATGTGAACTGACCATCAGCGAACAATCTAACTTTTGCTCCCATTCTGTCCGCAATGTCATTAATGAAGATTGCAAACAACAATGGTCCCAATATGCTCCCCTGTGGCACCCATGAGGTCACTTCCACTTCTTCTGATATCTCCTAGCTCCAACCCTGACCCTCTGGCTCCTATCTTTTAAGAAGCCTTTAACCCATCTGTTTACCCATTGATCCTCTATAACTCCTTCCAATTTCCCTATCAACCTATCATGTGGAACCTTATCAAACGCTTTTTCGAAATCGATGAAAACTGCATCCACAGTCTCACCCTTGTCCAATGATTCCCCTATGACCCCAACCAGCCCTAGCAGCTGTGTCTCGCACGAGTCGTCGAGTACCCTCTCCTGAACCCATGTTAGCTATCCTTTAGCCAACCTTTCTCCGTGATAACTTCCTTAGTTTAGGGCTAGTCCCCAACTAGGGCCTAGCCTATCCTTTCCATAATCTTTGAACCTACCGAGGTAAGTGATATCGGTCTATAGTTCCCTAATTTCCCTTCTCTCTATATATGACCGTCGTATGGCCCTAGCCATTGCCCTAGCCTAGACATTGCATTGATTAAAGAAGGGCCTAGGCCAAAGATAATACACCTAGGCTAGGGCTATGCTAGGGTCCTAGGGCCTAGCCTAGGATTTTAATTTTTAACCCTACTTCGCGTTGGCGCGCGACATCACATTACCGATGGAACTTAGCATTGACGACATTCAATATTTTATAAATAAATCATGAGAATGCAATATTTTATAAAAAAAGACAAAGGTTTTACAACCTACCATATGGTTCTAAGCGATTTCTAAATAAAGATAATAATTTTGTCAAACTTTTGTTTACTTTCAATCCGCCATGATTGTTTCACAGCCTTGTTGAAATTGAATGTTGATCTCTCCGCCTAGCGCCTAGCCGCTGTAACTTGCCAAGACAGCCAATCAACGCACAGTCTACGCGCCGAGAGCACAACAGCTGGGAGTGGTCACGTGGTGACCGTATGGTGTGACTTGAAATGCCGTGGGGGGCCGGGACTCCAAGCCCCCTATATTATAAACACCCTGTTACTCCTCGACAACATTTTGGCCTTCCCCTCTCAAGCCAGATTTCTTAATGATAACAAACTTTACATTTGAGGTAGCTATTCAACATAGCCATCCATAGTCTAGCAAGCCGTCTAGGCTATTCGCCTTTAAATCGAACATGTAGGCGCGCCACCGTCGCGAGCGCCGAGCCAGGTAATCACAAGCAACGCCAACCTGTCAATATGCTATTTGCTGTCCGTTTTACAAACTCTTTAATTTAATACTATGGTTCTGTGTGAAATTTATCATGTCAACAGAGCTATGGTAGGGAACTTCCAGCGGTCCATTTATGTGGAAGGAAGCAAAATTGTTAAATGGAAAACCATTAATGTTATGTGTGTACATCAACAACTGAAATGATCTAAAGTTCTAGGCTGTGCCTTGCTAGACGTCGTGTTTGGACGGCAAGCCACGGAAATATGTGTTTTTATAAAAATTAATGATGATAGAAAGATTAAAATAAAAGCGGACATGCTCTTGTAAAGCAGGTTCTGAGCCAAATGTAACAATGTTGTGCAGTGCTGTGACTTTGAACAGGTAAAGTGCTTTTCTCTTTCTCTACGGTTGGGCCCCCCTAATGCGTTCATACGGCGTTCTTGGTAGGCCTAAGGGCTAGGACCTAGGCACATGCCTAGGCAAAAGAGGTTTAGCTAGATCCCTACTTGGTAGGCTAGGTCTATCTTAGCATGAAGTAGATCTAGACCTTAGTAAATTTTCACTCTGATAATTAACCTATTTACTCGAGGCAGAGTCTAATTATCCATTACGCCCTCGCCCGAAGGGGCCTAGATAAAATAATTAGATTTTCTAGCCCTCAGGCTGTGGGTTTAGTGTTGGTCACAATTTGATTAGGCCGTAGCTAGCCTAGGCTCCTGTCATTGGCCTAGGCCCACACAATGGCACTAGGCCTAAATATTTACTATTTAGTAGCCAGCCTAATGTTATTGGGGGGGACAAGGATGGGATTGGGCTAGGGCCCTACGGAGCTGGTGCACTCAAAGCACGGGGTAGGCCTAATGTAGTCTAGGCTAACACAGGGATTTAGACAATAATGTTCAGGGACTGATACTAGGGTAGGCCTATCCTTACAACATAAAATCCATGTGCAGAAAAATTCTGAAAAATGAAAGGCCCTACTAAATAAATATAGACCTGAAGTGGGTGCTTGCTTGAGTGGTTAGCAAGTCACTTGCTCTTGCGGTAAAACATCACATCACGCTCGTCAGCTCGTTTAGTGGACGTTGCTAGCAACACAATTGGCTTACAATGTCAACGCAAGGTCTATTGAATGGAAAGAGGGCGCCATAAATCTCTTTATTTATTTATTTAAAGTCGATTCTATTCAGTTATAAAAACTGATTTACCAAAGGGAGGACAACGAAATAAATCTCTAACATAGATGCAGAAACAACACAATAAAGACTACATTTGAAAGTAAATATTTGAAATAGTAGCATTACCACCAACAATGACATTTAAACAGCAACTTGGGTAACAAATGAAATTATATTAATGCATTTAATGGAATGAATCAAATAAAGAAAAGGGTGGGGAATAACAGAAAAGGAAAAAAGGGGGAAAAGACAAAAAGGAAAGAAAGAAAGAAAAAAACATTAAAAAAGAAAAACGAAAAGAAAGAAAACTGATTTATTAAGGCGATCTCACTTCAAACGAATATGAGGTTTGCCAAAAAATCAGGAAGAAAGCAAATCAGGGATATAATCGAGAGAGAACTTTGCGGAACTTAAACTTTTACTTGCCACATGGTGGAGAGCACTTTGATTCACATAGGCACAAGGGGGGTCTTAAATAGATAACGTCTAATGTCAGGCTCAGGCAATGTCTTCCTGTTGATTTTTCACTGCCCAATTTCAAAGTAGCAGCCGGCACGGGTTTTGCAAGTAGCAGTACCGGGTGCTAAGCCCCTATGTCAGTGTAGGCTAACCTTATACTTGTTAGCAGGACATATACATAAAATTGATGTCCATATATTTATGAAAACCAGACTCGCCTCTTGTAACTGAGTGGGTGGTTCTTGATGAATGTTTCATTTTATTTCAGGCAGTCACTTGATGAGCTGGAAGATCTCAGCGGTAAGATATCACTCAACAATGGGTGGGAAAATTAAAATCCCAAACTAATCATGTATCAGCCAGTGCCTACCAGACAAATGTGTCTACCAACCCAAAAGACGGTTCCTCTATTAAAGGGTCGTTATGCCCTCTTTTTGACAAGACACCAGAACTTAAACAAGCTCTTCGAGCTGTATGTTAAAAGTATGTAATATAGGGCACATAACCAGCTGGTATATGTAGCCTAAACTAATCTTTATTCTTTTAATTTATGTATAGGTAGTACGGGAGTCCTATGGTAGCAATGGATAAATAAATCACCTACTAAAATATTATTTAATTTTCGAGGAACTGTTCCGTGCAATTTAAATTAATATAATGATTGAGAGAGGGAGGCCCGTCTTCAATGTCCGCCCAACGCAGAGTTGGACGTGGCAACAGCTACTGATGATGATTAATGTATGGCTACTGCATCTATAAATGGAAAATGTAGATAATTAAGTATAAATACACAAACAGTAGGTGCATGCGTTACCATCCAATGAGGTACGGTAGGCCTACAGGGAGTTAGACCCTGTTAGTTAGTACCAGCGTTTATAAGATGTTTGTTAGTTTTGTTTGAGTTGTTTTTATTATCATCCAATTGACTTTAAACATAAAAGTATAGATTTTGGTCAGTGTTTCTCTAAATTTAGATAAGCTAAAATTAGGAAGGACCCCCCAGTAGCCTGCACACATGCATACATGGAAATAAAATATCAAAGGTACAAATTTAAATACCATGCAACTTATACCTTATAACATTTTGATAGAAACCTTCAGCTTCCGTTAAAACAGTTTCTTCAAGTGGACTAATGACTAAAAATATAGTATTGTACAAAATAAGTAAAAAACACTGGTCGATAAACTATGTATTACCATCCAAGAATCCATCACTGTGTAGAAGGAATACTAAGTAAGTAAGATGTTAGTTTCTCGCAGCTGCTTCTGGATCTCTTGCAAATTTTTTTATCATCCCAGGGAGACCCCTGTACAATGTTGTAGCAGTAACAACGTGCCCTTCTTCTATTTGTTAGTGTGTTTGGTAGGGATAATGAAAATTGCTTTTGTCGGGTGTTGTGTCTTATGGATGAGGACGGAAAATCGCAGTATTAAACCTATGATTTTGTAGTTATAAATTAGATGGTTGTTCAGCAATATACACCAAACTTCTTTTGAAAACAACATGTCATTGTTAGTGCTGCAAGCATTCTAATATTAAGAATTTTCTTCTTTCAGGAGTTCCCAATTCTGCCATTGCAGTGCACTGCAATAAGCAACGAGTAGGCTTACAAAAGCTATCTTTGGAAGCCAGTACAAATTTCAGTTTCTCATCCGTAGAAGGATATAATCCATTTCGCCATAGATTTTATAAAATCTGTAAACACACCAGAATTAAATCTCGGCTATACAGATGATGGTATTGTCCTGAAACAGCGTTCCCCAAGAGGGCAAGACTTCTACCACAATGAAGTTGTGGTCTGGTCCAGCAGAAGCTAATGAAAATTGTTTGCAAAACAGTAGATTCAAGTGGGAATACTTGGCATAGCAAGAAAAGTTTAGAGGAGACTGGCAGCGGTGTTGTACGAACTTTTATATTACAGTAAAACCTAAAAACAAGGAGACCGTGAGTTTTGGAGCAAAAAAACTCCAACAATATGATTTTTAGTAAAATTATACAAGGTAATTTACATACGTCATTTGGCTTGAAAATGAGCCAAACGCTATAAATGGCATATGTACGTGACACTGGGAAACAAAGTGAAAAGTTGTATTTATGATTAATGAAATGTGCCTGGGCTAGGGTTTCCGCCTTGATGGAATCAACCACTGGCACTGATGCCATCCGCCTCATAGAGGTGAGAATGTCTTGAGGCTGGCAAGACACTTGGGGGGGTTCGAATGGCAAAGAAAGCAAATTGTTATTAAATGTAAGCGACAAGCACCATAAACTTGAACGAAAACCACCAAATACTATGGCCAAGCTGCCCCAGTTAGGTATGCTCATACGGAATAAGTTGTGTGACTGTCTATGTAATTCATAAGGCTCATGGATAACAATGTGATTGTAAATTGTTTCATTTGGATGAAGAATTCTGTGAGGATCTAATTTAACGACCTTCGTAATGTTTACTCAGATGATAATGTTAACCATTCCTAGTGAAACATGTAGGCCAAGGAAAATAGCAATTAGGCTTTAAATGGGGATGGGTTAATCATTAAATTTGGTCAAAAATATTATATTACATATTATATTATAATAAGTAGGCCAATAATAATAAAAATAACAAGTTATAAATAATATTTAAACAATATATAAATAATATATAAATACAATAAAGTATTTATAAACAATATAAATAATATATAACAGAGGTTGTAGTACATAAAATTAAATAATATATAACAATGCACCAGGACCCATATTCTATAAACTCTGACCAAATTAACATTCGTAGTTTTCGACGGTAATCGAAGTTGTATGTGGTTGGTCTAGTTTCCAAAAAGCATGATTTACAAGGCAGTGAAGTCGGCCAAATGTAAACAAATGGAATCGCAGTCAATTGTCGCATCTTCCGAAGGATGAATGAAATGATGTGGGTGTTATTTCCAATCAGAGGAGAAACGAGTTTTAAATGGTAATAAATTAATGAAACAAAGGAAACGGACAGGACTTTTTAGGGTAAGCCCTTACTAAAGGTATTGTTATTTGTTGAGAAAGTAATAAATTCTAGTTGTGTTTACATGTGGCTAGGGCTCATCTCCACCTTTTTTACTAAATCAAACATAACAAAATTCAACTAACAAAAAAACGATCACATTCTTTTCGACCTGAACACCACAACCGAATCGATTACCGTCAAAAATGTACGAATCCACTTCGTTGGGAGGGAGAATAGATAGAGTCCAGGCTCTGTATGTGAAAACAAATGACAAAGTTCTACAAATCATATTTATAAACAAGGAACGCAATTGTCATCTGCAGGTTAGTGGTTGACAAAAGTAATTGAAAATGTTTCACTAGGTAACATTTTTTTGGGGAAAAATACCCGGAGAAAAAATGAATGTTAACTTTCAGAGGCCTCAGAAGGTTAAAGGTTAAAAAACACTCATATTTAAGTATTGGCAGTAATGTTTGCAATAGCTTGGCCCCTTAGGTTTCAAAGTTACAACTGATTTAAAATATTTTCTTAAGAATGTCATTAAAGAACTGATTTTTTTCTATTTTTTTAATTAACAGAACTTTTGAAAACCATTTTTGTACTAATAACCAATATTAGTGGTAAATACCCTCAACCTAAGATACACTCCCCCCCCAAAAAAAAAGTAAATAAATACAAATTCTCTGGGTAATAATTTACCGGATACGCACACTAGGTAAACATATTGTAATTGTAGTCAGGTACTGTTTTCGACTACTTAGGCCCCTACACAAAACTAAGTAATTATTTTCCCCATCTGTCAATATCAGGACTATGTTAGGCCTACAAATTACATTGAAGAAACTAGATACAAATTACATTGCATTAGCACTGTTAACAATGAAACGTAAAAGGTAGATCTAATAGACCTACATTTATATATTTTGTACAAAGTAACAACTATGAATCCTTACATACCAATGTATGAAATTAGGGATGCACACGGTAATCGTCAATCAATATTGGATATAATTACGAACGATAATAGATAACCATAATTCATTATCGATTATTATCAAAAATATCAATTAGTAATTGTTTCTCGATTGGTTAGGTTGGGAAAAACAATCCTGTAGATGGAATTTGTAATATTAAATACAAGGTTTTCACCCACCACAACCAAAAATGTTAATATAAATATAATAATATCAATCTCCTGATGTGTGTGTGTTATTTTTTTGGAAAATTATAATGTATTAATATTCATACAAATAATTGGTCGATACTCAATTTAGTGGCCGAACCAAACACCAAAGCACAACAGATATCTCACGTTGTGCCATGCACGGGCTGGGCTGATGGTGTCACTCTCCGAGATGTATGTTTGGAAATGAGTTATATGTAGATAACGAAAGACAAAGGATTTGACATCAAGACAGACGAAAGAGTAGCAATTGGAACGTGATTGTATATTTTTTTTGTGTGTGTGTGACTTACACTTGCCACACCGGATCCTTCTTACATAAAAGATGGAACCGGCTTTGTGTTGATATAGATATTATCGAATTCGATAATGACATGACCATTTGGATAATCGATATAATGAAAAAAAAATAAAAAGTCTTGATATGTGATCCCTATATGAAATTAATTACCAAACCTTGTAAAATGTTTCCAGTTATATTATAAGTTCCTGTATTTCTTGTGACATCCGCCCACCACTGACAATTTTCATTTACAACAAAATCTGTGTGAACACCATTTAGCCAGTTACTTAGCATAAATATAATAAAAGAAAGTTATAGTAAGATAGTATCCAACAGTCTTCCTTTTTTTTGTGCAAAGTGATGGGACTGCTGAATTTATGATGAAATAGTGAACATCACACACTTTTTGAAGATAAGCTAGTTGCCATGGATACTATCTCACACCATATAGTATTTCAGACATTGTCATTGTTTAGCACATAGGCCCTACACTAACCAAAATATAAAAAAATAATCACCAATTCAATATAACCTTTCACTGCTGAAAAAAAAGTACAAAAGATATCTTAATGTGTGATTGATACAATAAAACTTGATGTACATATAATTGAAAACAACCTCCTCCTGCACGTCCTCTCGCTAAAACTTAGGCTAGCCTATTTACCAACACTAGTGAAACAAATACCGGTACCTTTGAACTAAATCGTTAAAATTTATTCAATGGCAAGAATAGGTTTGGCATATTTACTAAGGCCTGTAACGAGCATAAGATTATCTCATCTGCATAAGCTAAACAAGGTTCCATGACAGTTGGGTTGCTAAGGATTTTATACATTTATTCTTGAATGAACGTTCGACACATTGAACATACGGGCTTGTGCAATGTCAGCTGTTGACGCTTGGCCCTTCCAAAAACAGAAAACTGTTATAGATTTACCTAAAAATGGTGGTCGAATTAGCTATAATGCAATCATAGCACATAATGTTCGACCAAGAAGCCTTTATCACTAATAATTGCATCAAAACACAATGGAGAATAAGCTTGTTATCATCAAGTTGATTGCTAGATAAATTGCCTTGTCGGATGCTTTACCCCCTATGTAGCACACAAAATGTAATGAGCCCTTATGGAGCAACACCTACCATAAAATATCTCAGTGTTTCTGCCTTTGTAATGTAGACCAGGACTGATTCTGCATGGATGCATGCCGGGACTTCAATTGCACACTCGGTACCGTCTAGAACGATTCTAGTGTTGCGGAATCTTTTAAAACATATTGGCATGTGTCCACAAATATCTTGTTTCTAGGCCAAATTACATTTCTTGCATTAAGCTAGATAACATTTTAAAGTTAAAGGAAAATAGTTAATGGGCTGGGTTGTCTATCGAACACACCAAATATAACCGCAAATGCATGAAAAGCTCAAACTTCAAGCTTAATGTAACCATGGGTTAAAACAATACGCTCACAGTGGACCGTCGAGTTGGAAGAGTTGGCTTTCATAAATCCAGGAGCATTTCGGCAGCTGGCTTAGTTGTTCACTGAGTAATGTTCACGATACATGTCCATGAATTTAGTGCTTGCAATCACTATGGGATAATTTATTTATTTTTTTTTTTTTTTTTTTAGAATGAGGGTGGTCTTCTGCTGAGGAAATTATTGGATATACTGGGACAGCATGTCAGAGCATAGTTTGGGATGTTCCCGATAGCTCGCATGACTTGACCTGGGCTAACAGAAGGCATTCGCAGTTCCATTAAGGCTCTATGCAATTTCATGAGGTGATATAGTGTTGAGTAGATCAGCACCACGCACCCGTCGGAGCATTCCCTGAAAAAAAACACTACCACATGTAATACAGGCATGTGGCAGACTTCAATGAGAAATAGGACCAGGAACCTAGAGCCTACATTTCCCATTTTGTTAGAAAGTCGACATCAATACTATACCATAATCGATGTCAACCTTCCGACCTAACCTAGTTGTGAAAACTGAGTAAACTCCATACTAATTTGATTTTTATAGTAAATGCGAATATTGCATATACGTTAAATTCCTACATAGGGAACGTGGAGAAAATTTGGAACAAAATTTATACATGACCTCAATTTTTCCATTATGGACCAGAAACATATTGCCACTTCATTAAAAATGGGTTAAGTGTTTATCACATAGGACTACATTGAAGTATTGGTTTTTAAAAATAGGCCCTAAGCACACCATGAATTTTTTTATTTTTTTTTTTTTTTTAAGGTAGGCCCTAAGATTAAAATTTTATAACTTGTGTTTTCCATATAAACAAAAAATTGTAAGTGTTGTAGGCTATTCTACTTTTATACGGTACTTGATTCATTAAACGGGACCACCTGTAAAAATGTAAATATTCCCCATAGAACATTTCATTAGACAATCATAACTATAGTACATCTACATACAATCTGAGTTCAGGAGGTCAGGAAAACACAATTATTTTGAACAAAGCACCCGAAAAACATCTTTCCGGCTACATACTTGCGCCAGGAGTGACACGCACTACGCAACGTAACTTCAACTTCACACAACAAAACCTTTAACGTTGCTATTTTAAATATAATGGACTGTCAATGGAAAAGTACTCGTTGTAAAATAGCGACAGTTAAAGGTTTTGAAGGTTCATTGTGGTGTCGTAGAAGTCAATGAGTCAGTGCACGGCGACGATGCTACATGCAGGCCTACGGTTCCCAATGGGACTGTACTCGAACCTGAGTCACAGTTGAACAGTGTGAGTCAAGTTCACTGTTTGGGTCCTATTCAACTCCTCACAAGTTGTAATTATTATTGTAAACAAGAAATAAGTACAAAAAACGACGATGGGGGGATTTTTTTTTTTTTCCCCCCCCATCACCAATTAACAAAAAATTGAGGGGAGGTCCGTGTAATTTTTGGTTTTCACGTTAATGAACAAGGACCCTTTATTACATTGCGAGCACCACAAGGTATGATATATTAACTTTAAAACATATTTGCATAGGCCTATATGAAAAAAGTAGGAAATATAAAAAAATATTGGGTAAAGGAGGTTTAAAAAATAAAAAATGTATCGCCTACCTTTTGACTAGATGGGTAAATCAGCCAATAACGAACATTTTTCACTTAAAAATAAATAAAAGTTTTAGATTGGGCCTACGGCTATATTTAAAATTCTTCCTCAGTGGACATGTTTTAAAATCAGGGCGAAATGAGTAATATGGCCAAGGAAAACATTTTCCTCTCAGACAATGTCAACAAATGGTGCCCTCAAGGGCCACAGTAAAAGACACTACCCTACGTCCCCCCCCCCTCATTAGTATAAAGGTACCCTCCATATGTTGGGGATAAAAATAGAACACACATTCCTCATTAGGCCTACAATTAGTAATTCTGTTCAGAATAGAAAATTAGGTATTTACATCATTGTAAGAAACAAATGACCCTTTTGGGAAGTATCAAAAGCAGCTTTTAACACGAAGCAACTTATTGCTAGCAAGGCATTGCTGCAATAATTGTAATTATGTTGAACACACGCATTTAACATTAATGCTAGAGACGATGATGTAAAATTGCTATTGCTAGCAATAATTTGCCATTTCGGGCATATTGCTGCCAGTAAAAACCAAGTGAATTGTATGATGTCACGTTAACATTTCTGTTGACCACGAGATTGCTACAAACACAATAACATTGCCATTGTCGTAGAGTTTTCAGTAAAAATAGACGCCGACTGTCGTATTAAAATCACAATATTGTATGCGTGGGAAAAAAAAAATACTAGGGCCACTGACAAAGATTTTCTAGCGTCGAGAAACATCACCATTGTACTAGGCGCTAGGCTTAAGAATATGATTGACAGCTAACATGAATAGGCGTCAGGCCAATGATAGGTTCCATCAAAAACACATCAAAATAAATACACATTGACATGGCCCACTGCGTAGACGTGTAGTTGGTTATCCATTTAAACTATGGCAATGGCATTGGCCAGGCAAACATTGCCGTTGCACCATAGGGCCTACAATTTTTTACAAAAATTTTAATTCTTCAAACACACTTTGATCATAAGGGCTTTGTTCTAATTAATTACACAAATTCCGTATTTTAGGCTAAGGCCATACCCCAAGTCCCATGGCTGACACAAAGAAAATGAATCGATCATACGAATGTATACGCCTACACCTATTGTGTAAAAACATTGGACTATCGACCCTCCTGGATCTCCACCCCTTCACGGCAATCCACATTGTCTCACAAGCAGGCCTACCCTGCGTCTCTGGTTAACATCATTGCGACCTTGATCCGCCTTGAATATTACTCGAGCTGCAAACCCGATCTGCACGGCGTCTTTTAGCAGCCAGTTGAACCGCACTTAAAGCTTATCATGCACTGTAGATGGCAATTTGAGTGTCGGGATGGTGTCTTTCTTAACGTGTCTTCTGACCGCTATTTCCGCTGTGTAAAATGGAAATACAAAAATGTAAGAGTACCGTGGTCAAGATTATCAATCTCCCCCTATCAAATTGGGTGGGGGCTTATAGGGGACCAAATAATTGCGCCATAGGGTTCTATGCGTAGGCCTATGACCCAAATAAAGTACTAGGGCTAGCCTTCAGCCGTGTAGCTACCGTTAGCTGGGCCCTCAACACACACTTCTTTAAAATAAGCGTAGGCCCCAGGCCCTCTAAGGTAGCCTAGGTTTCCGCTAATTACACCAAAGGTATGATTGTAATAGAGAGAGATTTAAATATCGCCTTCATTAAATAGACCAAAAATCCTATTTGGATCTACGGACAATAGTCTAGTAGGCTTTCCCTAGGTCTACGCCTAGCCTAGGGCTAGGCACTAGGCCTACCCAGCAAGTTACAGCTCAGAGGCTGGCCTATGTTAGGGAATGGGACTGGTCTAGAGCCCCCATAGCCCTAGGCTAGGTCCCAATCAAGATACAACCTAGGGCCTACCCTACCTGACACCATAGCACTAGCCTAGGATTGCCTACGATTCTAGGAGTAATACTAGGTTAGGCCTAGCCTAGGGTAGGGACCTACTTGGTAAACCTGGCTCTACGCCTAGGCTAGGGACTAGGCCTAGATACTGGTGTGGCCCAGGGCTAAGGAACTCTTTCGGTTGGTATGCGAACAGTTTGTTATTGATCACAGTCATGTAGGCTAGGCCTACTTTAGATTTAAAATAGCGAGCGTTAAAGGCTTCGTAGGTACTTTAGATTTAAAATAGCGACGTTATATAGGTTTTGTAGGTAGGTACTTTAGATTTAAATAGCGAGCGTTAAAGGTTATTGTAAGGTATAAATAAATAAAAACTGTCAATAACAACCGAACCGAGTAGCCTCAGGCTACCCAGGCTAGACCTAGGCAGGCCTAGGCCATGAACTGGGCGACGTTATTAGAGGGGGCCTAGAGCCTAGAACATTAAAGTCGTCATAAAGTGATTATAATATGTATGCAACAAATACTTACCGAAATGGAAAAAATGCCTTCTTTTCGAAATGCCTCACTGGAAAACCTAGCAGACATTTTGACACTCTTTAGCCACTGCGTAGTCGTCTTACCCACATCGGACTTCATCTTGTGTCAGAGGGAAATACATGGCAAGATATGCCTAATCCATTATTTGTCTATTACTACCACAGTGGAACCGAACAATACGTGTTGCTTGTTATATTCTTCTTTTTTAACAGGCACCACATAACCTTCTACTTCCATTGCCATCGTTCTGTAACACTTGTAGTTACTTGGCTATGGGTAGCTTCTGTAGAGCGGCCAGATTGTTAGTTATCTGGTAGTAGTTTTTAATTTCGCCACCAGAGGTCGCAGCCACTTAGGTTTTAAACGCGAATAGGAAGATGTAATTTTAGATAGTATTTAATGGGATGAGCGTAGCGAGCGTAGCGAGCGAGCGAAGATTCACAATTTCACTACACTAGAGAAAAAAATTCCGGAATGTTTTTTTTTTTTTTTTTTTTCTGCTTTCTTTCTGTATTTTTGTGCTGTCTGTTAACACGATCCGGCTACAAACCCCCGAGACTCCGATTGCGATGAAATTTTATGAAGGGCCTTCGAGAGAGCGAACTAAGGGAACTGCCACGTTTTGAGCCCATCGAAGAAATTATTCCCATGAAAATCGGCAATTTTACGAATTTTTTCGATTTTACAAAATTTCTTCGACTTATAACTCCACCTGCTTTATCCGATTGTAATGATTTTTCACAGAACCTTAATTTTATGAATTGATAGAGATTCGTGTGAAATTTGAGCGTAATCAAATAATTATTCTCACGAAAATCGCAAGTTTTACGATTTTTTAATTTTTCTGCTTATAAACCCCTACATGCCTATCCGATTCTACTTATTTTTTCACAGAACCTTAATTTTAAGAATTAATATATTCGTGTAAAATTTGTGCGCAAGCGAATAATTATTTCTCATGAAAATTTCAATATTACGATTTTTCCTTTTTTAAAATTACGATTAATAAAAAAAATAAGTTAATTTTTTATTTAATTTGATTTAATTTAAAAAAAATTTCAACAAAGTTCTGATTTTTTCACAGAACAACAGAAAATCCGCAAAACACGTGGCAGCTCAATTCACCAATTACGCTCATCCAACAACGCGGCGGGACTTAAGCGTTTTCCTAGTAATTGTAATTCTTTATTTGTTTTGCTCCTCCCAGTTTCCTTGCATCTAGAGATGTTTTACGGTTCTAGAATTCCTGGATTCAAGGGTCTCCCTACCGTGGGGTCCGTGGCTCCACTCTGTAGTATACCCATGGTACATGACTAATCTTTGGTAGTACCTATGGTAGCAAGCTCTACGAGCCCAGAGTGAGAAGATATAGCTATAAATATAATATATAATATAATATATATATATTATACCCTGTATCCCCGTCTCCTATACATATTTTTTATACTACAAAGATCTCAACTGGCCGTATGGACTTGATTCCGAGGCCATAACAGGAAAAAAGAAGAACACAACAGCTGGAATTTGGCTGGAATAGATAATACAGCTGCAGTTATTGTACTTTTCTTCAGAAATCTACTTAACAATGTGTGCGTCAGTTGTAAAACGATACCATTTGGTTAAAAACACTTTAATCCAACTAAGTACAAGCGTACAATTTCCAAAAATAATAACTTTACAATTCCGGAGCATTGCCTACGTTCAGGGACAATCACCAGAACCAAGAGTTCGAGAATATTTCTACTTTATTGATCATCAAGGAATGGTAAATCTAGCCTAGGCTCCCCAGGCTAGGGCATTGAATAACCACCAAAGGCTAGGGCCTAGTAGGCTAGGCATAGAGTTACCATACTGTTAGTAGCTAGAGATAGCACGCCTATACCGGCAGCTATAGCCGCCATTGGCAGATTTGGCGGCTGTTTGAACTAACATATTCATTGGCATTATAACTCTCTTTTTCCTAGAAAGTAGCCTAGTTATTGGGAGGGAGAAGTGAAAGGAAGGAAAAAACGGATGCACAACAAAAACACGTTTTCAACTGCTTTTGATGATGATGATGATGATAATGATGATGGTAAACACAAAAATCTCTAGCTTGGCCCATAGCCTAGCTACTAATTCTCTTAACAAGTACTTGGAGGAGTGTACAACATAAAAACCCATAACGAATAAGTAAATGTGTGGCTCGTTGGTCTTGAGGTTAGCGTATCTGCTTCCAATGCAGAAGGTCCGTGGTTCGATTCCCGTCAAAGTCAGAAGTAAACTTCTGATTTGGACTTAAGTCCATCAGTTCTTGTCTTAGGAGTTTGTAAACGGTGACTTTGGAGCCGTCCTAGCAACGAAGCACATAATAAATTCAGAGTTGTTCTGAATCGGCCTTGTTGATTCTGGCGTTGATCCGCGGGTGTTTGCACTGTCCATACCACTGATTGCTATATTTCCTATTAAAAATATCGATCTTTGGTTGGTTATCGCTCACTCGTCGATTGCGTCGGGGCCTACAGGGTTAGCTTGGTCGCTTTGATTTACTGTCCCCCACTGAAAATCAGTTATATAACTGAGTATAACTGAACTGAGTATAACTGAGTGAGTTGCATGTAGATATATTTGTTTTGTTACGTACAACAGCCCGAGAGGAACCCACCTCGACCGGTTTACAAATTAAGTGATGGCTATAATCGAAAAGAATGTATATAATTAAAAATCTATGTTACAGTATGAATATGATACAATGAATTATTCAATTCAATTTAAGGTTCAACAAAGTTTCTAACATCTGACAGAGTCACAAAGCTATTAAAGATACCTAACTTTAAGAAAGAAGACATCCTATTGATAGATCTATTGTTTTTTTCTTGTAAAATAAATTGTAAAATAAATAAAACACACAATCTAGAACTTGACCCATCTAGAAGTTGCCCAAACAAGAAGCCATCTTGGATTGTTCAATTTGCTAGCGATCCGTGCGCGAGTGAGAACTCTAGCTACTAACAGTATGATATATCTCTATGCTAGTAGGCTACTGGCTAAATATTTATTTTACGTAATATTAGTAATAAACGTAAATGTAGAATTTGAACATATTTATTTTTACTTTTGTAGCTATTTCTTGATGATTCAAAAATGAAAAACTTCACCTCATGCTTTAAAGGTAAGTTTATACATTATAATTTGAACTTAATTATAATAAATGGTTTATTATACATTTTGCAGGAGGCAAATACAGATGTACAGACAATGGTCATGAAATCTTCTTTTTCTTTTCATATGCCAACAATTGACATTATTCATGTCATCATGTGTTTTTCTAGTTAGCCAGTAGAGATAGGACTCCTGTTCGCTCCGATCCATGCCATTTGGCATTTTGTCGCGTTCAAGCTTTTATATGTACATTGAAAAAGATGTTTCCTGTCTTGTTCCCCAGCTCCACACATCCGACAGACCACTAGATTCAAAAATTCCAAATCTATGGAGGTGCTTTCCGAGTAGGTCGTGTCCTGTTTGAAGCCGGAATTGAGCTGTCTCTATTTTTCTACTGTAGCACTTACGTTTACCAGTCGGCTCATTCTAGTGTAATCTTCCCACAGTTATTCTGCCCCCTCTCTTGCCATTCCTTACGGACTGCTTTGTCTGTCGACGCATGCAGGTGAGATTGTTGAGAGATTTTATGTGACAGTTTTTACTTTCTTGTTGTTTTTTGCTACCTTGTTTGGCTAGGGTAGTCGGCCTTCTCATTACCATATATGCCACAGTGGGCCTATCCATTGTAGCACAATTTTGTTCCCATCATTCATGAGTCGTAGAATCTGTAGTTTACATTGTCTAATTTCGGGTTCTGTTTCCTCCCTATTGCAATGGCTGCAATGGCAGTCTTGGAGTCGGATAGGATCACAATTTTCCGGTTTCAGATTTTGATAGTTTCAATAGTGCTTCAACTATTGCTCGGATTTCTCCATCATAATTGCTTCCATTAGCACCAGCTGGGTAGGAAGCCTCAAATTCTCGGCGTATATCCCTGCGCCCGCATTTCCTTCCCTGGGGATGCTGATCCATCTGTATACAGATGTAGCCATTCATTTTCTGGCGTATTTCTGGCGAATGTATGCAATGTCAATTTCTTTAGTTGAACCAATGAGTGGTGGTTTTTCTTACCGTCGATGTCAGGTATTGTCAATGCATGTGGGATTTCTAACAATGCAACATTTATGTTTGGTGGTAGGAGGTCTTGTCTATTGTTAATTGCTCCATTCCCAATTAAATGCTCATTTATTTGTCGTGCCTTCGTTATGAATGTTACATGGGTTTTATGTTTTTCACATGGTTCTTTATCCCAGTAGTTCTGATCCAGTCCTACCAGTTTTTCATATAGAATCCCGGCTGCTTTATTTTGTCTGGCCTCTAGGGGTGGAATATTGGCCTTTGCTTCCATAGCTACTATAGGTGTGGTTTTAACACCTCAGTAACTATCTGAGTGCAGAATTTGGACCCTATTTAGAGATTGTAGTGCATTTTTAGGGCTTTTGTTATGATTGCATTACCCATATTCAAGCAGTGGTCTCACATAGGTTTTATATGTGGTAGATAATGTGTTCTCTGTTGCCCCCCAGGTAACACCTGCAACTCTTTTTAACAGGTTTAATCGCTCCTTCCTGCTGCTTGCATTTTTCAATATGCTTGGTCATTGTCATTTTTTGATCCATAGTTACACCTAGGTATACTGGGTTATCTTCTTTCTGTAACAGGTTTGTTCTGTACTTGAGTAAAAATGTTGGTACACTTCGTCCCGTAGTGTGGTAGTCGTACACGGTCTTCTTTTCGTTAACTATCATGCATTCTTTTCTGTCCATTCTTCCAGAGCTTTAAGGGCTTTATTCATTTCAATTTCCATCTTATCTTTATCTCTACCACTGTACCACAGCACCACATCATCTGCAAACAGCTTTACTTTGACCTCACTTCTCTCTTCAATATAGTCAGCTAGGTCATTTATGAAGATCAAGAAAAGGGTAGGACTCATGACTGCTCCCTGGGGAACTCCTGCCTTGGTTTTTCTGTATTTTGATCTTTTGTTTCCATATCTCACTCCCATATACTCTGGCTCAGGAAATTTTTAGTCCATCTGTATATGTTGCTTGGGATGTTCATATCCGACATTTTTGTAAGTAAGATTTTCTGTTCACAACAATCAAATGCAGTTTGGAAATCAACATACACCACAAGTGTTGCTAGTTGTTTATTGAAGCCTTCCTTCACCTCCTGCTGTAGATATGCCACTTGGTCGAGAGTGCTTCTATCTTTCCTGAAGCCTGCCTGGTGTTCTGTTATGAGGTTATTTGTCTCCAGGTAGATTTTAGTCTTTGGTTTACCATACGTTCCATGAGCTTTGACATCATACTTGTGAGAGATATAGGCCTATAGCTCTCTACTTTACTACTGTCTTTTCCTTTCTTCACTATGGGGATAACTTCTGCTTTTCGCCATATATCTGGTATGTTTCCCTCCCATATGGCATTGAAGTGTGTCAGTAATACCAGTTGCCCTTCCTTTCCTAGGTTTTTCAAGAATTCAGGGTAGATAGGTCAACTCTGGGCTTCTGTGTTTTTCATGAATGAATGAATGAATGAATGAAATACCGAGAACTTTGTGTGGCTCGTTGATCTTAGGAGAGGGTCTGATTGCTTGAAAAACGTGGCTTATTGATATGATATGTTGTTTATTGCCTTAGATAAATACATACACGTAGATATTTAATTAGACTTTGACATTTGAGCCCGTATAGGCTATATGATAACATTACATACGCCTAATACTATAAATATGTACTACCCTATATTTTAACGTATATACAGGTAGGGTACACATCTATTTACAGTAGCCTACATTTTTAAAGATATAGATATAGGCCTAGATAGATTCTTATTCTCATTCTCAGTTTGACGTCATCAATCATCGGTGACGTCAGAAGCAATGTACGAAGGGTCCCGATCGAGACTGAGAACGTGAATGAAACCTAGTAATGAAAATACCACACTCGGTTTCATTCTTAATGAGAATGAGAATAAGACTGACTGAGGTGGCTCGTTGATCATTGGGAGAGGGTCCGATTCCTATGCAGAAGATATCCTGGGTTCGATAGCCACTTAAGGCTTATTAAGGACGTGTCTGATTGCTTGAAAAACGTGGCTTATTCTTATTCTCATTCTCAGTTTGACGTCATCAATCATCGGTGACGTCAGAAGAAATGTACAAAGGGTCCCGATCGAGACTGAGAACGTGAATGAAACCTAGTTATGAAAATACCACACTCGGTTTCATTCTTAATGAGAATGAGAATGAGACTAAAAATGAGACTGAGACTGAGAACTACAACTAGGCTAGTTCTAAGGCGCAAGGTCTAAAGGTGTAAGTTGTGAGAAATGCGAGGCGTTAACAACAACCATACCAATTTTAATTTGGCATGCGTATTTTGAAGCACCACTATTTTATTTTGAACTGGCAGTGGAATGCAGTAATCAGGAGTGGGGAGTTTCCTTGTTCGTGATTGGCTCGTAAGAAACCTGTCGCAAGAATTGGATTGATTGGGCAATTCGCTACAATTTACGTCTTTAAAAGCAGCTTGCAACTTAGGACAAGTTGTGAACGTTCTGATTGAAACACATAACCTACTCGGCAACAAAATATTGCGCTTTAGGCCTACGCGTTAGAACTAGTGTTGTGAATGATGCTTTAAGTCCGTCAGTTGTTCTAGGATTGTGTAAATGGGTATTTTGGATCCGTGCTTGCAAAGAGGCACATAGTAAATTCTAAGGTTGTTCCGAATTAGCCTTGTCTCCAGTGTGATTCTGTAAGAATAGCCTAATGTGAATGTTGCCATGGATATATCCAGTGTTGATGGGGAGGACAAAGGAACATGTTCCCTTTTAGGAACTTTAAGGGGAACGCGTTCCTTTTCTTACATCACGAACTTAGAACGTGAAAAGATACTAGGCCTATTTTGGATGAACAAATTTAAATGTTAAGAGCCCAATGGAACAGGTAATTTTTACAGACTAGCCCCTATAGCCTATGCACTGCAGTACCTTTAAAATAGGCCTATATATTTCGTGGGAACTTGAAACAAAATTAACATTCCTTTATAAGTTCCTTTTGCCGTCGTAATCCCGTCGTATTCCAGTACCTGATATCGCCAAGTCAAGCCTAATCAATTAATCACCCAGTTAATTACAATGATAGTTAAATTATGCCACTTTTGACTATGTAGGGCTAGATTAATTATGTATACAGTACCTAAAACTTTACTGATTGGCCTAAGATTTTCCCACTTTACTAATAGACCCTTAATTTACACAAGCAATTAATTGCTAGCAATGATTGCTGAAAAGTTGAGCAGAGTCCTACTTTTGGCAATTATTGCTAGCAATTTTTCAGAAGGCGTGTAAATACGTTAGGGCCTATAGGAAATGTGTGTATCCAACTTGGGAGTCAATTAATTGCTTGTGTAAAGGATTTTTAACCTAGGCCCTAATAGCAATATATATACCTATCGCTACTCTTTATTCCAACCAACAACTATATAGTTGGGTAAAGGGGTGTTTCCACCATTGGTCTTGGGCATCCCAGGAATCAGAATCAGTCTGCCAAGCTCGACACATCATTTTCTTGAACTACATGATCTTCGTGTATTTATAAATCCAAAATCCAAAATTTGATGGCCTCAAACGTTACTTACGAACGCCAAAGACGTAGGCGTGCGCAGAGATTTTCCAATGAGGGCGCCGCAGGACAGTGACAGATCTAGGACATAATCATGGGGGGAGGCAATTCACGCGGATCACGCCTGCATGTATATCTGTGGGAAATGGACCTAGTACTTTAAGGGGCAAAGCAACCAATAAATATAGCGCCGCAAGTGATTTTTTTTTTTTAAATCGGGTTTTACAATGCATTTGGTGCATTTTAGAAAGAAGTGGTGGGCTGAATGCAATACAAAAAACAATGTGTCAATTTGTTTTGTCGTCATGTCGAGCTTACAATTCACAGCATACAAGGCAACATATTTTTACGTTTGACTTCTCCGAGGTTTGCACGATAAAATAATAAACAATTATTATGGAATATTATGAAATATTTTATTTTTAAAGAATCATAGAGCCTATGGGGGGAGGGGCGGTGGGGCGATCCGCCACTGCCACAGAATCGCTATACCGATGGAAAAATGGCAGTGGCGGAGGAGGGACGGGGTATGGCTGTCTGGGGCCGCTGAGTCGAAAATGTTTTAGTATTAACTTTTTGGAGGAGAGCTTAAAACGTATTTGAGAGTAAGAATGGCTATTATTTACACTTATTTAAAAGTGAGATGATGAGAGAAAAGGTAGGTAAAGGTCTTGGAAAACTAAGTAGATAATATTTCTTAATTTTTTATTTTTCATCAATTATTTTTAGTGAATTTTCAAGAACGCTAAGTTTAATGGGGGGCCCAAGGCCCCTGCGCACGCCTTTGAGTATTATGATTTTCATAAAGGGAATTCATCAAGTTTTAACTATGTACTAACCGATTAGCATGTTTTTTGGGGAAAAACACTTACTACGTACATATCACGCATGTTCAAAGCGCTTCGGATGAAAGAGCCTTGGTTCCAGCCGATTGCAGACATTGATATAAACCTTGAATTTGCCTCAAAGCGCTTGGACCGATAAACTTGCTTTCGGAAGCAACTTTGTGGGTACCAAACCGCCTTGGCTTATGTGATATACATGTCAAAGTGGCTTCATGATGATCCACTGCCACCGCTATTTGTCTATTCCCGTGGCAGAGGAAAGTCACTCACTCACCGTCTAAACTCTGCACTTAGCAACCGGATTGGAAGAATGCGCTTAGTAGTGACTAGTGACGTGATAGATATAGATTTGATTTGATAGATAGATAGAACGTTTTATTTCCATGACTATTTTTTAAATGTACCTAGCCTACAGTTTCACATAGGACATACAAGTAAATTGAGCCTTGACCCTTGGTTTAAAAAGGTATGTGGAAAGTACGATTTAATTAATAATAATAGTCGTAAACACTATATATTAGTGATGATACAATATCTAATAATATTACAAACTTTATACATTAAGAGAACGTATCTGCAAAGAATCAAATTTGTTGAAGGCGATTTCAGCCAAGGTGCTTTGGCGGGCGTGATATACGTAGTCAATGTCAACTAACAGCCACTGCTCTAATGTTTATTGTGAAAGTATTTTTTTTTTAAATTATCTTATCACAACAATACTGCTTTTTCAGATAAGAAGTTCCTCGAGTTTTTCTTCAAGAGACTGAAAGTAAATAATTCTGGACGCTACATTGAAGATTTTCCATACATTTCACTTTGTGGCCGAGAACGGAATTTTATACGGTGTGATGATTGTCCAATTGTATTCACACATGTTGTGAAAAAAGATATAGACATGCTTAGTTATGGTCATGCAGGAGATTTGCTGACAGTAAAGTTTGAACCCGAAAAAGTCATCATGCTACCACAGACTGGGCGAGTTTACCATCCTGCAACAAAACAGGCCGGAGGAATTGGATTGGTACGATCACAAATGGCCATAGAATTCAGTAAATATTTTCAGTTTGCTAATGGTGAAAATCAAAGCCCAACACACTTCACATGGGAGAATACTACATACCAACTGAAGTCACACTGGTACAATGAACTGGAAACTTTTACCAATCAACGCAAAAACACACAACAAGAACTAGACACATGATCTCTGATTCTTTTTTAATAATAAAACCTTGCAGCTTCTAGTTCACTGATGCCCATAGTATGTAGGCCTACATCACGTAGCATTACTGTATTTTCATGTTTGGAAAATATACTGCTAGGAGTGCAATCAAGAGGGCCAACAATCTGATTCTTTTATTGTGTTATGCGGCAGGGTTTGAAAACAAGGAAGCAATATGCCAATCAATGTCAATACAGGTACTTTGGGAAATATTTTGTAACCAAGCAGGTTACACCTACCACACAAGGTCTCGGTGACAATTGGGTTGTCTTATTATATTGTTAGTCCTTGTTATATTATGTATTACACAAATTTGTTTAAACGAGGGAGCGGAGCGACCGAGTGTCTCCATTCAACTCAAACGGCTCTCATTCTGTGATTCTGTCTGTCTGTCTGTACGTCGAAAATCAGCCGAACCGCTGAACAGATTGGGCTGAAATTTTAAACAGACATCCGGTGCGAGATTAGTAAGAGCTGCTAACAAAATCAGCTTGATCCATTGCGATTTAAGCCTGCAATAAATAAAAATGTGATTTTTAATAATATCAATGGCATTTGTTTCGTAGCAGTTAGCGGGACGTAGTTGACGTGGCCTGCATGGCCTAGTGGCAACCATTTAGCCTACCGCACAGATGGATGGGGTTCGATACTCGTCAGTTCTAACTTTTTTATATTTTTACACCCACATATTATTTTTGAGGGTGTTAAATGGGAAATTAAAATTAGGTGATTTTGTTTTATCTTGGAAATTTGTTAATGTTTCACGCTAATACGTTTTGAATACGATTCGCATTTTGAATGTTCAATTTAAATAATTATTGTGGCAAGCAGAGCGAGTTCCTGTAAGGTGACCAGACGGTCCGGTTTTAGAAGTCAAAACACTTGGCTAACTCACTCGTTTAACAACGACTTTGGCGTTTCCCTAGTTTAGGCAATGTTATGGGATAATTTAGAAGATATAGGACATGCATTTTAAGCAAATTGTTGTTTGCTCGGCCGACTGACACCACAGTTGTTTACAATTTTGGGTAGTTGTCAGGGAAACATAGGGCTCTACACTAACACTTTGATTTTCAGGTTTTTGGATTTTCTTTTGAGTCTAAAATTGACCACATTTGTCGATTGATCCTGGCTGATTGACATAAAATATTGAAAATCTACGACTGTAGGGCTGTCCATGTATGCTTTACTGACAACTTTGTAAGTTTCAGTTCCGTCGGGTTCTTACCGGCCGAGCGAATAGTAGGCCTATCACACCAATACGTTGGAATGCTGAATAACACATGCATGTCTAAAAAACTTGGTCTCTAGTTGGTCATTGTTTGCTCGTCAATGGTATCGGCACCTACAGGGTTGGCTTCGTCTGCTTTAAATGTAATGTTCCCCACTGAAAATCAGTTCTGTGTGAGAAACTCTTAATACAAATGGTTTTATTTATTAGTGCAGTAGGTACATAATATCATAATAACAGTTTATTATTAGGCATATTTCACAATATACCTACTACTGTTTTGTCAAAGAAAGCAAAATTTTAGTCAATGGTATTGAACATCCAATATATAATTTAATTGACAATGGTACAGCCTGAGCATAAATTTTACATAAATTTATTGTTACATGAAAAAGGTACTAGTAGTAAGAAAACATTTTTATAAATATTTCTTAATGTAATTTTAGAAGCAATTTTGCCTTTGAAGAATAAATCACTACAGTTTGCCGCACATTCACTTTATAAATAATGTGTTAGTCCTTTAATAATGTCCTTTAAGATTGCATTGCCCTTGGATCGTTATTTAAAGTGCAAGAAAGATACCAGAGTAGTTGGCTGATTGAAAGAGCGGCAAAAAAACAGCAAAATTATGTTTTTAACATTTTTTGGCTGGACATAACTTCTTTATCAATGCAGCTGTGGACTTTCAGTGCCTGCTAGCCAGGCTCAACTCAACTCAGGCTATTGCCGACCGGCAACCGGCCAAGGAGGTCAAAAACCATCCAGTTGGCAAACCTATGAACAAGCCAGTAGGCCCCTACCTAGTTTCTCAAAATTCCTGGAGGACATTATTATAAGTTCACTGTAGTCTATTTGTAGGCATATATCTTGTTTTGTTACAATAAATAATAATATATTCTTTTATATACATACTAGGCTATATCACTACTCTTTGTTCCAACCTCATTTAGTTGGGTAAAGGGTTTTTTCTGGTCCACCATTTATCTTGGGCATCACAGAATCAGCACCAAGCAGGACCGTCATCATTCTCTTGTCACAACACCCTCTTTTCTCTCTCCACTTTTTCTTGTCCTCCCACCACCATCTAACAAGGCAAAACGCCCCGATCTGTTAAATTTAATGATAAAAGTCCGGGCCGCAAAAACCTAAATATAAATAATAATGTTTAAAAAGGGGTGAACCTATCTGGGATTTCCCGGACATATGGATGGTTCTCCAAAGATATACAGACGTGTGGAATAGAAACATAGAAGAAGCAGGTATGAAAATGAGCATGGTAAAGAGTGAGGTTGTAACTATGCCAGGAGAAGGGGACACGGAGAATTATCAAGCACAGATAAACATTGGAGGAACCCTGAAAGTGGTGGATAGTTAAATAGCTATCTAGGAAGTGAAGTCGTGGAAATTGGAATCATTAAAAAGGAGAATAACATCAGAATGAAAAAGGCCAGTAACTTTTACTAGTGTGTGAAAGGCCTGGTGTGGGATAGGGAAATACCTATTCAGTGCAAGATGACACTATATAAAACCTATTTCATACCGATCCTTACGTATGCAGCAGAAACCTGGACAATGGGAGATCGAGAGGAGAGTCGGATGCCGGCGGCAGAGATGATATTCCTGAGGAGCACAGTGGGGCAAGACGAAAAAGGATAGAATAAGAAACATGGACATTAGAGAAATGCTAGGTGAGAAAAGTTAAGTGACAGAATAGGAAGGACAAGGTTGAGATGGTATGGACATATGAAATAAATGGGGGAAAATAGGATGCCCAAGAAAATGTGTGAAAGAAGGATTGAAGAAGAAAGAGATGGAAGGACATCATAGCAGGAGACTTGGAGGCAAGAGGAGTAAGGTGACCATATTTTGAAAGTTACAAACCGGGACAACTAAAGTGCAAGTATATGAACTTTGTACCCCATGGAACATTTTGGGGTCTGGGGCAGAGTCCCAGCCGCCGGAAGTGATTTTTTTCGAGATATATTTGCGTCAAATGCCCAGAAAACAGCTCTGACATGAAAATATGAATTAAAAATGGTTTTAATGTGTTCATTTTTGTAGTCATAAAATTTTTATTTAGTGGTTTAAAAATGATAGTACAAAATAAAATACAAGCACTCGCCAGAAAATAATGCGTGTAATGTATTGATGAGGGCATCATACTAATGAAGTCCTAATCAATAATAATAAAATAATTGAAAATGCATTGAATATTTATAATATGCATGATATAACTTTTAATACATTTTGTGTTTCCAACAAAACAATTAGTTGTATTTTATTAATTAAAAACATATTTCAGTTGCATGATTAATACATTTTGATTTTTTAGTATCTAAAAAAAAAACAATGCAAATAATGACTGAGAAAATTAGGGGTGTGCAAGCCCTGATTTTTTAATTCGAGTCGAGTATGAGTACTGAAAAATATTCCTCTAGTATCGAGTCCAATTCGAGTCCGAGAACTTTGTTTTTTTTTAATTTCACTATTACTCTTTGACTTTAAAAAAAAATTATGTTCAATATTAATGTTATTTATTGATATGTCCAAATGTTGCTCCAAAAGTGAGAGTAACATAATTATAATTGATTTAAAAATGTAATCTCTCTCTAGACCGTTTTTATGATCAAGCACAAATGTTATCAGGGCAAGGCTATGATATATAATTCTGTAGTAAGTGGTTTTACATGAAAATGTTGATACAAACATAATAGTGACTTATTTTTATTATTTGTACCAAAAAAAGTTCAGAACTTCCAAAAAGAACACACATTTGTATCATAAGACTGAGGTTAGTATTATGGATATCAGGGTTGGTAAGGTAACGCCAAGAATAGATAACGATATTTACGTTTTCACACTCGAGCGCGACCCGGCACCTCCACCAAGATCATTGAATAATACTAGCACACCCCTAGAGAAAATTAATTATCTTCTTGGAAATGGAAGAACTATTTCAATGTTATTACTGTTAATATTTATCAGGGGAGTGTATTTTTTCATGTAAAACATTATCCTTCCACACGGTACAGTTGACAGAATACCGGGACATTTCCCCTCCAAAATTGCAAACCGGTAGAAATAAGTCATTTTAATGAGTCTCTTGGGACACCGGTACAAGTGTTCTGAAAACGGTACTGTACCGGTCAAACCGGTACGTCTGGTCACCTTAAAGAGGAGAGAGCTGAGAAGATGTGGAAGAGATACGATTGCGGGAGGATAGAAAGAAGCGGAACACTTTTGTTGCTAAACCCAACTAACCCTGCCAGAAGCAGGAAACGGCGATGGATGATGATGATGGATGGTTCTAGTTTTGAAATGATTATAAAATTATAAAATTGCATTATTTAGCAACCATGAAAGTGTCCAGTTCTTTTCATTAGCAGAGCCTGTTTACTAATAAGATAGATAAGATAATAAGTTTTTTTTAAACCATCATGTCTTGTTTCTTGTGAATCATATCTATTTAAATATTGGTGCAATCCTTTTAATTTAAGTATTTATCAAACTGTTGATAGCAACTTGACAAAATATGTCAATTTATAAAAAGGTAGGTACCCTTCCAATTTCAATCTGTCTGGGCACCTTTTTAGGTTATTCGGATTGTCAGTTTATCACGATTCTAATATATCGGTATGTATTGAAGTGTTTTTCATTTAGGCCATACTTTTCAACAACTACAACACATTTGGCTTGGAGAACGGCTGAAGAGAGCCAGGCTGTACCCAAGATAATCCAATAGAAGTTGGTCCATTGTCATCATCCTAGAATAAAGAAAAAACATGCTTTTAGCCTGATTTAGAAAATAGCTTCAATAACCTGTGCTCTAAACAAACAAAACCATTGATCCAATTTAATTATTATAAGTAATACATAGTCAAACTCAAATCTGTGTCACATAAGCTCTACATGTTTTAGGTAATACCAATTGGAAAATCTCACAAAATAATTAGTTCCTACATAAAATTTATGAAACACTCTTGTACCAAACTTGGCAGCAAAATAACAACCATATACATCACCATAAGTAAACTAGTTCACCTAAATTCAAACAAGAGTATCAGGGGTCTACTTATATTTAAGGGTAAAAACCATATTTTCCGGGCTGTAAATTTGGCTAAAGAGGAAAAAATTGATTTTGGAATTTATATTTATTTATATAGGAATTTTAATGATTTTAAAGAGTTAGAGATTTTTTAATGGGAAATATTAAGTAAGTTCCACTAATGTATGCAATTCCTGTCTTTTCCAGACTTTTAGATACCCTGAGTACAGTTTATGGAAATTTGATTGTATTATAAAATACCCAATATCACCTGATGACAACATGTAATCCCATTGATGTTATATTGATGCCCAATAAACTAAATAAAACATGCCTACTCCTCTCACATGAACATTACTCTTTAAACCTCTAATTTTATTATATGTTACCTGAGACTTGAAAATAGAGTCTCGAATTGGACCATGGAGATCTTCATCGTATGGATCAAAGCTAATATAATGCTGGTCATCTATGATTGGAGGATCATAAATATGTTGCAGACTACTTTTAACACACTTTTTCACCCTTTCTTGAAATGCCTCTTGATCTTTCTCATATAGTTCTGATGCTTCTTTGTTCAGTGGGAACCTAGTTTCAACTTTATAAAAGGCCCTTCGTACATATTGGAGGACTTGCCAAATGTGGTTTACATTTTTTCGCCACTCTTTGAATCCACTTTTGACATCCATCTCGCCAGTGTCCACATTCACCATAGGATGGAACACTTGTGGCGTTAGCAGAACAACTCTCTAAAATGTAAAAATAGGAATTGAGTAAACTATTATTGTTTATTTTCAATATGTCTGGATTACATAACACATGTACACATTGCTGGTGATAAGAGTAGAGCAAGGCCCCTTAAAACAATGTGCATTACCACCATATATTAGGGTAACCAGACGTCCCGGAAATTCCAGGACAGTACCATTTTTTAAATGTGTCCCGGTGTTTTTTGGGGACATGTTGTTTTGTCTCGGAATTTGAAAATGCCCGTGTTTCAGCAATCTTACCAACACGCCTAGTGGAGTTTGTATTGCTCACGTTTGCAATGCCTCGTCTCTACGTCTACTAGTCGAGTCGGGTGCATGTTGGGCCTTGTCAATCAGTGTCTGACCTTGAGTGGGGTGTGTTTCGTGTCACAGTCGTGCTCCTGTATTTTAATTGCGCATGACATAGTGCAGTGCGTCGGATAAGAATGTGTGGTTTTTGTTTCCGTTTCAATTGCAGTAGGGTACAGGTGTGGTTATTGTGATGGGAAAACAAAAATGTGTTTTTAATGACGATTTGCGAAAAGAATGCGCATTTCTAGCTAGCTGTGATGAAAGTAATAGCAAGGTTAAAATTAATGTACTCTCCATCACGCGGCCTATTCAATCGAACATGGGGGCGCACGGACATAAAAAACCATGTGCAATAGAAAAAAAAAAAAAAAAATCCTCAATTGCCAGTAAATCTGCCAGTCATGTAATGACAAACTTCTTTTCATCTAAAAAGTTTGATGAAACTGAGGCAAAACTCGCTGCAAGTGAAGGTGTTTTTGCTTTTCATACAATCAAGCATAATCAGAGCTTTTGATCCATGGACTGTACTGTAATAGACTAAAAGTCGATACAATAAAAGCAATTTCAATTGTGAAGTCTCATTTTGTTGACGTCTCTTGTACGGACTTTTATAGTTTTTTGTTAAAAAATGTAAAATTATTGGAGTCGATTCATTCATCAGATAAGTACAAGCACAGTGATTCTTCTACTCCACTATGCGACACCGATGCAAGAGCAAGCGACAGTCTGACCTTGGGAGCCTCAGGCTCAGGCATCTACGTCGTCGCAGTTCGCTTGAAACCCATATTTGCGCGAAACGATGCAGTGAGGGGTTTTTGCATTCTTTCAGCCCGTAAGTCAACACAAATAACTTGTTGTAAATGTAGTTCTTAATAATCTTGACTGTAAAATTCAGGTAAAAAAAATCAACACGCGTTTAAAACGTAAAACTGCTGTTACGTAGCTTTTAGGGCAATCTGAAAATGTACCCACTCCCCAATGTGCCCTATAACTTAATTGTCCTGGATTTTATATTTTAAAATATGGTCACCCTACTATATATATTGTTACATGGAACGAATTTGTCCAAAAAGTGGCATTGCTTCTACAACAGGAATTATTTTTATTATTAAGTTTTTATTTATATGAGAGGGTAATGGAAAGGAGAGTCCGTCAAATAGAACCAGAGCTTAGGGAAGAACAGTATGGATTCAGAAGGGGAAGGTCCACAATTGACCTAATATTTTCTCTACGGCAAAGAATGGAAAACAAGTAGGAAGAGGGTAAGAGTATGTATATGGTTTTCCTGGATTTGGAAAAGGCATATGATCACCTGCCAAGGGAGAAAGTATGTGCATGTTTAAAATGCAAAGGGATCAGTGAAACTCTAGTAGAGAGAATAAAGAGCATGTACGCGAAGTGTGAAAGTTGCGTTCAAATGAGATATGGTGAAAGTGAATGGTTCCCAGTGGATATAGCACTACGACAAGGGAGGGTACTATCACCAATACTATTTGACGTTGTAATGGATGAAATGCTGCGCAGGGTACACCCAAGAGAGGTAACAGAAGAAGAAGTAAAAGATCAAGATACCAGAACAATGATAGTATATGCAGATGATATCGTGGAATTTGGAGACAATGGTGAAGAAGTGCAACAGAAGGTGGATAAATTGAATGAGGTGACAGAAGAATTTGGAATGAAGATTAGCATTAAGAAGAGTGAGGTTTTAGAGAGAGTAAGAGTAATTTTTATTCGCTTGACCAATACATAGTAAAAGTATACACACATTATCCTCTTATGAGAGATAGTAGAGTGAAGTGAATAATTCTTAATATTAACATAGGTTAATTAATAATAATATTAATGTACAAAAAATGAAATATAACTGAGCTGGGCCTCAAACTCTGTAGTAAAATAATTGATTGATGAATAGATAGGTAGGTATTTCTATTTATGTTACATTACATTTCATGCAGAGAGATATTCATTGAGTGAGTAGAAACTTTTGGATTTTAAAAATGATTTCATGCTGGACTTAAAAGTTGAAATGGAGGGACAGGTTCTTGTATTGTTTGGTAGCTTGTTATATAGAGTTAAAGCAAGATATTGTGGACCTTTTGAGAATAGGGTTAGTTTATGATTGGGAATGTGAATTTGTAGATTTGCTCTTGTAAAATGGGAGTGGACAGAGGTGTTTAGAGGGAAAAGATTAGGGTAGGAACGAACAAATATCGCTGCAGCTTGAATAAGAGAGCAGGCCAGAGTAGGTATTCCTAGTTCCTTGAAAAGCTCTCTACAAGTATGCCTCCTGGAAACGCCAGCCATAATGCGAATTGCTCTCTTTAGGAGGGTGAATATTCTGATTGCATGGGGGGATGCACCCCAGAAAAGTAGGCCATATGATATGAATGAGTGAACATGAGCAAGTAAACCATTTTAAGTATGTGGGGATGAACTAGCTGTTTGAGCTTCCTTAAAATGAAACAACCACTTTGAATTTTAGAGGCCACATGGTTAATGTGGATAGACCAATCTAAAGTTTCGGACATGTATAATCCTAGCAATTTAGTGGAGTTGGTTCTAGTGATGCTTTTTCCATCTAGCCAGATTAGGGGACTAGATTTGGGGATGTTGAGGGGGGAGTGAAAAGAAATGTAGGTAGTCTTTGCTAGTGATATGGTTAAGAGGTTGCTATGGCAATATACAGACATTTGGGAAGCTTGATTGTTTACTAGTGGGGGCATTGCAGCAGTGATGCAAAGAGTCAAAAAGTCTCAAAGATATAAAGATAGGTTCACACTGAGGGGAGAAACCCAAAGGTACAACTGGAGGAAAAAGATGAATTCCAATACCTAGGAAGTATTGTGACTAATGAAGCAAAAGTAGGAAATGAAGTTAAGCGGAGAGGGGTTGGCAGAAAAGTTTTAACAAAATATCAGAAAGTTAATTTGGAATGAGCATTTCCCTAAAAAATGCAAAATGCTCCTATATAAGATGTACTATCTACCCATTTTAACATATGGTGCTGTAACGTGGCCAATGGGCTGGAAGGAAGAAAGTGCTATACAGGCAGCTGAGATGAAGTTCATACGCAGTGTGGCAGGTGTGACAAAGTTGGACAAGATACGAAGTACGGTAGTATGATAAGGAAGAAAGTAGGAGTAGAGAGCCTAGAGTTCAAGATGGGAAAGGAGTGACTACGATGGTATGGACATATGAGAAGAATGGAGAAGAATAGAATCCCAAGACAAGCATTTGAACTAAAGAATGATATGAGAAGAGTGGGAAGACCTCGAGATTGATGGCAAGATCAAGTACAGGCAGATGTGGAGGAAGAGGAGAGGAGTGGGTAGTGGTTGAAGAGAGAGAAAGATGGTGGGAGGACAGTAAAAAGTGGAGAGAGTTGGTGTTACGACAAGAAAATGAGGAAGAAGATGAGGTGCCGAGCTTGGCAGGCCGGTGCTGATTCGGTGATGCCCAAGATTTAAATGGTGGAAACACCCCTTTACCCAACTAAATGTTGTTGGAACAAAGTGTAGTGCTTTATTTATAGTGTATGGCTCGTATGGTCTTGTGGTTAGCGTCTCTGCTTCGAATGTAGAAGGTCCAGGGTTTGATTCCCGCTATAGGCAGAAGTTTATTAACGTCTGATTTGAACTTTAGTCCATCAATTCTTGTTTTAGAAATTTGTAAATGGTGACTTCGGAGCCATCCTAGCAATGAGGCACATATAAATAAATTCAAAGTTGGTCTGAATCGGCCTTGTTGATTCTGGCGTTGATCTGTGGGTGTTCGCACTGTCCATACCACTGATTACTATATCTCCTATTAAAAAATATTAATCTTTGGTTGGTTATCGCTCACTCGTCTATTGCTTCGGGGCCTACAGGGTTGGCTTGGTCTCTTTGGTTTAATATCCCCCACTGAAAATCAGTTGTATGACTAAGTGGGGTGGCTGTATCCAAATGTATTTATTATTTATTTAAGCATTAAATGTAGTAAAGATAGATCTATAAGCTCTCACAGTGATATACAAGCGGTTAACTTTCTTGTACGGATGGGCAAATGCGTGTACGGTACTTTCCTGTAGGGATGGGCAAATGCGTGTACTTTCCTAAACGTCTACACTCTTGGCTATTAGCACTCGTACACTCTACACATGTATGTTTTCAGTTAGCTTAGTGCACGAATACCAGTGGAAAACACCAGTAGTGTTCAGCCAGTGTTTTTTTATAACTAAATGTTAAAGGCCCGCTGTAGTAAAGTGAGGTCAATTTCAACAAATGTCCAATTCCATAACATTACTCGAAAGCACGTGCTCATAAACGTAACTGCGAAAACCGCATGCCGCTGTGTTCTTTCTCCGCGAAGTTAGCGGGCGTTGAAAGCGAGGAGTGGGGGAACCCTACGTCATCTCAGTCTTATCGAGGCGAGAGCTGTCGACTCGGCGGCTAGCGAAATAATATGCACGCATTGCCCTACTAGCGCTGACCAATTTACACCCGACACTTGACACTACTGACAGTTCTTGGATATAATCAGCAATCATGTCAAACATACAGCCTTACCGGTTCAAGCCCCGCAAAAGTGATAAAAAAGATTCACCACCAGAAGAAAAGGAAGATTAATCGGGAGCTAGTGGGACGGACGGTAAAGACAGATTGGTGTGATTGTGGATAGTGTAGTGTCATGAAAACTGACAAAGAAAGTGTTTGCTACGTTGTGTTTGCTGTCGGAGAGTGATGTGATAAATAAAGTTCGAGGAAGTGCAGAGTGTATCACTTATCACACGGCATTTCAAAGCATCGTTTTATGCCGTGATATGCTCCAAACTACCTTACATAACATGGTCTCCTTCAAAGATGGTAAACGAAAGCTTCTATATAATCCACAAGAAGATGCCACGAATAAAATGTAGCGTTTTATAGAGTACAAACAATTTATTAGCTAGATGAACGCATGGTCTACCCTAAAACAATAGAAAAGTGATTCCTTCTTGTGTCGTTCAGAAAATAAGACAGAATTATCCCCGAGAACGATGGCGTCTATGTTGGTTTTACGGCTGCAGTTAAATGCGATGCCGAATATTTTAATTGAGTGCAAATGAAAAGAATTCAGGTTCAGTCAAATTCGTTATGTGTCTGAATTTACTTGAAATTATGGCACAAAACATAAAATGAGTTTTCTTTAGATTTTAGAACACAGTCATCTATCTATTATTAAAACTTCAGGCGGGATTCGAACTCACGACCTATGGATGGTAGGCCTAATCGGTTTGGACCTACATCCTAACTATGTACGTTGTCACGAACAAACATTATTACCATTATATTCATTACTAAAATCCGACTACTAGACTAGAATTGGTTCACCAAGTATGTTTTATAGCAGGGCTTACAAACCGCTTTATTATAGTATAAAATGTCTTCTCACACATAAATCACATATTTATTGTTTCAGAAAACGCACGAAAACAACTGTAACTCATTCCTGAGACATACATAGACGCCGCTAATTGTACCCAATCCATATTTTTCAATGGTTTCTGTGACCGCCAAATTATTGAGTGACCTTTCGTACATTTAGTTTTAACCGTCAAAGAAAAACCTTTTACCGATTGCTCTACGTTTGTTACATGAGAGCGGCATCTTGTGCATAGAACAAAAAGTTCCTTCAGACATTCCCAAACACACTTTTTTCCGTAGGTATGTATGTTGATTCTCTTCGCTTCTTGCGTATAGGGGATTGCGATGTCGATGTCGACGTTACAAGTCCTCCGAGGCGTTTTGTTGGAACTGATGTTTTCTTTGGAAAATTATGTGTAGCAGATTTATTTTGAAATAAGCCATATTGATGTTTTAATGAAGATGATAGTTCAAAATCTTCATTGACAAAATGCTCGGAACAAATTAAAGTATATTTGGGGGGTGGGAGTAAAACCTTCGCGATTAACTTTGTTCACACGCACGATGTCTAGTAGGTGATTTTTCGCGATCGGGAAATCTGTGAAAACTCACTTTTTCCATCTATTTCTGGCGTTTTACAGTTTTGTTACTGCAACCAAAACCACAGCATATTGCCTTGCTTGTTTATATTTTGTAAAGAGTGTATAAAAAGTATGTCCGCAAACCTATACAAAATAATCACTGTATGTATAATATCTAAATAAAACACTAGTGAACATTCAGTTATTACTTCACACGCAAAACTTCACCCTACTTCACATGAAAGACGGGCAAAATGCTGCCTAGGAGCCACTGTCTTTGTAACCTACGTTTTGAAAGTTGGGGGGGGGGGGGTGGGATTTATTAGCAGATTATGTGGGCGGCAGGTGGGGTCTGGGGCAAAGCCTCAGCCGCCGGAGGTCCTTTAGCCAAAGGCGAAAAAATTCACCATATTACAGTTATTTCGTCATGTTTTAACTGCACTCGGACTCTGTAAAGTAAACAATGTTTTGACAGATCTGCGATCTAAAAACTAAAAAAATGAACGTGAAGTGGCCAATTTTAGTAAATTTCAGCCTACTTTTTATGTAATGACAAAGCATACAGGAAAACATATCGTTTTACCAAGGTGATTCGAATTGTATAAGTGTGAGTGCATGTTTACTACGAAAATACTGGAATTAATATTTAGCTCACGTTAGTTTTGCCCCTCTGCCCCCCCTGGACCAAACTTGCGGGGGGGCATTGCCCCCCCCTTGCCTTCCCCCGGTTCCAACGACACTGCTACGGTGGTCCTACGACTGATGACGGTGTAGGGTGTCGGTGTCACACTCACGGAAGTCGAACGGCTAGCCGATAGCAGGAGCCGCCGTGCTTGCGTGAAGCGTCTGACCATGGAGTATTTATAACTCCATGGTCTGACTGAGATGACGTCACATCGTAGCCATGTGTTACACTAACTAGCGATAAATCCTAGGCGGCTGGTCCGATTTAAGTCGCGTTTTCGGCTATCATTTTCTCGCGAGAGATGACGTTGAACTAGATTAGGTTACTTTACTACAGCGGGCCTTTAAGCGGGGTTCTTAATGTTTGCAGGAAAAATATTAGTTTGTTTGGTGTAGTAGAAAAAAGAAAAAATGGAATGATTAAATGGTAGGTCCTAATGAAATTTGATTTTACCAGTATTAAGATATGTCAGCAGATTAAAATGAAAAATATTTCCTAACAATTATCCTACTATGGATGTTTGTATTTCAACAAGGACCTACTACGTAATTTCAAAGTAAATTGTGTAAAGTTTTAATAAAATACAAATTTCAGCCACAAAAAATTCCTTAATTGGTGTTTATATCTTAAAACAGTACTCAAGTACATTCCAAAACAGTAAAATAGTATGTGAATCCTACATCCAAACACAATCACAACGCCAAAGGCCCAAAATTCAGGTAATTCAATGAGGTTGTTATATATGCACGCGAGTACTGGCGTTAAATAAAAATGCGTGATTAATGGAGGGTTCTTTCTTTTCTTTTCTTTTTTCAATCTTCCGTTGACAGGTACAAAGTACATATATGGATATCGTCAAACATTTAAAATACAGTAAAAGAAACCCAAACAAAACGGGCGAAAGCATATAGTAACAGTACTTACAGGTACAGAAAATAATTACAATAATAACAATAACAATAATAATAATAATAAATAAAATAGCACAAGACATAAGCAGACAAATTAGAAATGCCATTCACAGGATTGTTCAGTCCTACATTAATAAAATTTAACAAGGATACAACTAGATAACAAATACATGTGCAGCCAACTTCTTACTAACATTTATCATCAATTACTGGAGATGGTTAGGAAATCTTCGAGGCAATAGTACTCCCTCTCCAGTAAATACTTTTTAAGCTTGCCCTTGAAAGCAAAGGTTAATGGTTTGTATAGAATCGCATAGCCCCAATCACTATAGTGTCAAACACCCTATAAAATATTATACAATAATAATAATAATTGGATGAGCAAAGCAAAGATTCCATTCTACTACACTGGAGAAAAAAATCCGGAATGTTTTTTTTTCTTTCTTTTTTTTCGTATTTTTCGTATTTTTGTCGGTTTGTTAACACGATTCCGACTAAACCGATACTCCAATTGCAATGAAATTTTCTGGAGACCTTCGAAATCTCTGAACTTTTCTGCCATGTTTTTTAGCGTTATCGAAAAATTATTTCTCATGAAAATTGCAATTTTAAGTTTGTTTTTTTTTGTTTTTTTTTTTTTTTAAATTCTGAAACTTATCACACCTACATGGTTTATCCGATTTTAATGATTTTTGCACAGAACCTTAATTTTAAGAATTTATATATTCCTGTGAAATTTGAGCGAAATCGAAAAATTATTTCTTATAAAAATCACAATTTTACGATTTTTTAAAATTGTAAAACATTCCTTGACTTATATCAGATTGTAATGATTTTTTCACAGTATCTTAATTTTATGAATTTATATATTTGTGTGAAATTTGAGCGCAATCGAAAAATAATTTCTCGTGAAAATCGCAATTTTACGTTTTTTCGTTTAAAAAAACATACGCTCATCCAACAACGCGACTGAAAAAGCATTTGCGAAGCTTCCTAGTAATAATATATTATATGAAACATTAAGTGTACATGCAAGTGTGCGTAATAATATGTGTGTGAAGTGGGAGAGATGAAATTATGGTAAATAGTTCATTTAATTATTGATTGTATTTCTTTTGTAGAGTTTAGTGTTAATATTTCTGTCAAGTTACGGAAGAAAAACAGTGTTTTAGTAAGAATTTGCATCACGGATGTCCACTGGACTGTACCAGAAACTCAAACAAGCGGCGGAAGGTCGAGGAAGACAACAAATAACATACATACATCCGCAAAAACTTTAGAGGCAACATTACTATATATATTTATTTATATGTATAATGTTAGTTTGTGTTGTTAACTGGACATTAAAAGAAGTATTATTCATTTAGGCCTACAGAATGAAAAATTATATCAATAAATAAAATCATATTGGAAAAAAATTATAGGTGCATAACATATAATAACTTACCGGACACCCACCATCAGGGAAATTTTCAGGCAGATAAATGTTGAAACGAAGTACAGCACCTTGGTATAATCCTTGTCTAATAAATATCACTCCAAACCATACAAGCGATGTTTGTGCCGATGGTATGACATAAATTCCTGGAAGATTTTGTTTACGTAACATGTTGCTGAAATGATTGAAATAAAAATGAAATAGTTAATGAATGTATCAATGCACTAGTCAGTAGTCTGTATCTAAAAATAAAAGCAACCAGTACTGGTTACTCTTTATTTAGCAGAAGCTATTGTTAAGTCTTCATTAAAAAATGCTTCTTTTAGGAAAGGAGCAACATTTGGGCCAAATCAATGGAGTGCCAAAACTCATAATATGTATTACAGTATATTATTTTCAGAAGCTATTTGACCCGGATATATATTATTTGACGAGTGTATTAAACTACTAACCGAGGTACATGTATTACAGTATTAGGGATGCACACGTGATAATCAATATTTAATAACATTTTGGTAATCAATTGTATGGAAATCCATCTAGACTAGAAATTTAAAAAATCGATAAAGAAGATATCAAATTGAAATTTTCTGAAAAGACGTCCAAAATGTGTCATAATCAAATTACATTTCCCGCCCTTAAGCAATCCGCCATACCACCACTATTAATTTGTGCCTTGTGTGTATGATAATAATGTGAGTTTCAGGATCATAGAGGCTCAACAACACAAGTAGTACAAGAATAAGAATGGTTTCTCCTGCCGCGCTGTCACCTTGTGCAATGCTCTAGTTCCATCCATCCGACAACTGACCGATAAAAAATTTCATGTATAGGTCAAACGTGTTTTAAAAGAGAGCCAGGAAGTTTGATAATTATGTGAAGTAATTTAATTTTGCTAATGCTAGGAAGTTTAGTTTATACTGTGTGCGTGCTTTGATAATATTAATAATGTTATATAATATTAATTTGACATTATTATTATTATTATTATTATTATTATTATTATTATTATTATTATTATTATCATCTAGGGCGATGGTCGTTCGCCCCCAGCCAAGCGCACGCGACTGCTTAGAAGGCGATGACTAACTCGACCCCGTTTACTCCTACCCGAGTTGGGGGGTTGGGGGGTCCCAAAATATTTACAATCTTGAAACTCAGTATTTGATCTGATATGTGGTCCATGTTGACCTTCCAAAAAAAATCAGCCCAATCTGATAACCTGTTCTGTGTTAAAAAAAGTGCCTCAACTTGGTCTAAAAAAATTCCGGGTGGGTGGCTAGTGGATTCTGACCTTAGAATTATGAAACTTGGACCACAATGTACCTTAGACTCATGCACTTTTGCTTTCAAAACCTAAACCATTTTAAACCATTTAAATTCAAAACCATTAATAAATATCTAACATGTGGGCTCCATGCGCGAAATTTGGCATGGGGGTAGATAAAAATATCAGAATTAATAATCCACCGAGAAGCAAGCGATATTCCTGCCACCCCCAACACCCCCTAAAGTTGGAATAATTCATAGTTCTAACCCAAAATTGAATTTTTATTCAAATTAGTTATTAAAATTATGTTTTAATGTGTTTTAAACCAATCGGCCTATTCTCATTTCCTAAACCACATTTTTTAACCCCCATCCCTAGTAGATTATATTATTTTTAATATTTTTAACTTGATTTCCAGCATTCACAATGAAGGCACTTAATGAATTATCAGCATGAAATTAGGCATGACCTTAGCCATCCGGGCTATGCTCTCACCAACTGAGCTATGCAGCCACCAATTTAATTCGTATAAAAATTTAGAAAGTGAATCAAACTCCGTCTAAGCCGTACATCCGAGCAATTTAGATGGAAAATTACATTTTGAAATTCCCCTCTTTCTTTGAATTTTCATTTACAAGTATTTCACGCCTTGATATGAAACAAACAGCGAAAAGATGTGATATCCCCCCCAAATACAAAAATTGGTAAAAATCGGCAGCAGCCAAGCTCTCCTTCAAAAGTCTTTGGCTGTGAATGTTGTGAGTTATAGAATTTGAGCCAATCTTTTCATTCTTCCTCCCTAGTTTCGCATTGAAAAGAAGTAAGATCATTTTGCCTGTTGACGAGCGCCAAGCCAACCATTTTCGTGGTAAAAAAAGTAAAAATGTTAAACTCAAAATCATAAAAAAAATTACTTGGCCATTGACTTTTTAAAGTTCTCACAATGAACCAAATTCAATGGCCAAGTAATTTTTTTATGATTTTGAGTTTAACATTTTCACTTTTTTTACCATGAAAATGGTTGGCTTGGCGCTAGTCAACAGGTGAAATTATCTTACTTATTTTCAATGCAAAACTTGAGAGGAAGAATGAAAAGATTGGCTCAAATTCTATATCTCACAACATTCACAGCCAAAGACTTTTGAAGGAGAGCTTGGCTGCCATTTTATTTTACAAATTTTTGTATTTGGGGAGGATTATTATTATGTATTTATTTTCCACTAATTGGTTTATTAGGAAGGTTAGCAGAAAAGGGCAGTATGCCCCAAGCACAAGGTGTCTGCCAGCCTCTAAAAAAAATTGCCTCGACGTTAACAACGGAAGTCATGTTGAAGTTTTCTACGACAATATTTGCAAGGCATGTAACGGTGTAGACAGTAGCCTCATACTACTCAATCTATGGAATATGTAGGTAAAGTACACCAACTGCTAGTGCTATCCAGAAATCAGGGTGACACGTTGAAAGTTGCGCTAAGTAAACTGCGACTAAAATTAAATTTCCCCTTTATCAATACTTACGAATAAACCAGTGTGATTTCTCCTCCCACCCCTCGAGATCAATAAATAAATTATTAGGTTACGACCACTCGTATTTATGCAAACTTGCGCTAACCAAGACTATATGGGCTATGAGGGAGTGATTTGTGAATGATGATGAACCTAACCTAGGGGCAAGTGGGATGAACCATTAAATCCCAACCACTTACTTGGTTAAATTTTAACTCTGTGGCATACACATAAATTAAAATCACTGTTGTCATATTATACTGTAGGCCTATAGTAAAATGAAGTGTAGGCCTCTTAACTTAGGTAAGCTTTCCAAGCACCTATGTGAACTTGCTCATTTAAAAGTTCCTCCGAAAAAGGGATCGTGTTTCTCAAAGAGTTTCAGAACAACGGATTGCTTTCATTTACAAAGATCTTTTCTCAAGTAGCTAAGGCTATGTCCCAGCATTGTTTGACCTAATCAATCAGAGGTGTTAAACATTTATTGTATTTAATTAAATTTGACAATTTGGTCACACACAAAGCATCTTCATTGATGATATTGATGATATTTCTAACACTGAGTACATATGCTACATCAGCGATGCCCCAGCCATGATACTATTCTTGTCTACCCAATTCCTTAATGACATGTTTTAAGACCAGTAAATGCATAATGTATGCTGACAATCTCAAAGACTAATGTCCTGTGAGTAGTCAATGATTGTTAATGTCTGCAGCAAGAACTCCACTTTCTCAAATTCGTGTAATTAGCATGGAGGCTCAACCTCAATGTCACAAAGTGTAACTACATAATCTTTCACTAACAAGAGAAAGAACAAAACAAAAAGATGTCATTTACTATATCTCAATAATACTGCACTTGCCAAGGTCAATTCCCTCACAAGAGATATTGGTGTACAAATTACCTATTATCTTAAAACACACAGGGCAGGTCATATCCAAAGCTATAAAAATCCTTGTTTTTCTGAATAGGATGCACAACAGTACCCAGCAAAGAACATAGAAGACAAATAGGCCTAACATATCTTGTCCTAAATTCTTTGTGCTTACATTTCTACTTGTACCTACTGGCGCGCTTAGACTACGCGTTAAACCTTAAACTAACATGTTTATGTGCATACGCACTAATGAAAAATAACATGTAGCTATGTTCGTAAATTTAAACTTAGTACATTTTTTTAGTTTTTATTCTAGTAAAAATATTTCTTTAACAGCTGTTAAAAAAATACTAATACAAATCATTGAATTATTCACCAATGATTTGTATTTTTATTTTTTAAGCTATATCATTCATATTTAAGAGAGTATAGGACATGCGTTTTAGGCAAATTGCTGTTTGCTCGGCCAACTGACACCACAGGTGTCTGAAATTTTGAACATATGTCACAAATGTGGAATTATAGGGCTATACAGTAACACATTTGTAAATTTTGTTTTAAAATAATTTATAAAATTTAAATAAGTTTTCACGAATTTTGATTTTGCTAAAAACTCTAAAATTGACCATATTCGTGATTTTTTTCTGACTGATCAAGTCAAAATTTGGAAAATCTATGACCACAGGGCTGTCTATGTATGCTTTATTGACAACTTTGCAAAGTTTCATATACGTCGGATGCATCTTGGCCGAGCGAATAGCTATTTGCTAACAGCCACATGTGTCCCATTCCCTCTTTAATGTATCTATTAGTGATATCAACTTCATTTTTCTTTGATCAACATCAAACATATATTTGGCTTGATTTAGCATTATTCGTAAATTTTGGCTATAACTTTTTAAACAGAAATTTCGAATTAATTATTTTAATTAATAATTCAAACCCACGGAAAGTGAAATGTCTCAAAACGATGATAGTTGCAGATGATATAGTAAGATGGGGAGATGAGGAAACACTGAAGTTTAACATGAGAATAAGCAGTGAAAAGAGCAAAACACTAATAGTAATGAAGAAAAGTTTACAAAATCAGAAGATAATACTACAGGGAGAAGTGCTGGTCATCGCAGAAGTATTCAAATACCTCGGAAGTACACTAACAAAAGACGCAAAAATAGATGCTGAAATTAAGGAGAATTATATTATATCTCGATTTGGTTGGTCGGGAAACACTCCTGTAGGTGGAATTCTTAATATTTAATACAATTCAGAAGTTAATCAATCCATCCCGATCGGGGTTCGAACCCGAGTCTCCCACATTCCAGGTAGGCGCCTTAGCCAACTAGACCACCGAGACGGTAACTATTAACTTCTGAATTGTAGTTGCATTATAGATCTGAATGGATGGAACAGTACTGCAACGAATATCTGTTGCCTTTGAACTGACCAAACAAACATTATTTATAATGTCATTACCTTACGCAGGTATGAGCGAGGGTTTATTTCTCGATTTGGTTAGTCGGGAAACACTCCCGTAGGTGGAATTGTTGGAACATTGGGTTCGAACCCCGATCGGGATGGATTTTTTAACTTCTGAATTGTATTAAATATTGAGAATTATATAAGCAGACAAATTTTACCAAAGTGTATGTAAACTATTATGGAAAGAAGTAATATCATCCAGGTGTAAGATGCTATTATACATAATGTATTTCCTCCCAATAATATCATATGCATCAGTGACATGGACAATAGTAGGAAAAGAAGACAGCAGATTACCAGCAGCAGAGATAAAATTTTTAAGAAGTTCTGTAGCCTTAACAAAAATAGACAAGGTACGGAGCAAAACAATAAGAAACAAACTAGGAGTGGAAAGTCAACGAAATAAAATAGAAAGAGAAAGACTTGGTACGTGGTATGGGCACGTACGAAGAATGAAGCAAGATAGAATCCCAAGAAGAGAATTTGAACGCACATGGGGGGGGGGGGGAAAGAAGAGTTGAACGCCCAAGAGAGAGATGGAGGGACCAAATAAAATGGAACGTTGAAGAAAGAGGGAAATCATGGGAGATCCGATAATTAATGAAGAAAGACTCTGGGAGGATAGAAAGAAATGGAGAGAACTTGTAGAAATGCCCTTCATAGAAGACATCGAAGAGATGAGGTGTTGAGCCTGGCTAGCAAGCACTGAAAGTCGACAGCCCGAGAAAGTGGCGATACATCCCTATCCTATACACCCTAAAGCGGCTGTCACACGATCGAGAAAATCGCGCGAGTTGGCTCGCGCGAGTTTATTACCATCCTTGTCACACGACAGACTATGAAGGTAACAATAACGCCACCTATTGGTGTTCACTGGTCACGTGTTATGGTAGTGGGTTCTGATTGGCTCTCGCTACCTCGACTTGCTAGGAAGTTGAACAAGCTGGACATTTTTCGTGGCGAGCGCGAGCTCGCGCTCGCTGGCTTACCGTCTGACAGGGAGGCGGTGAGTTCCATGTAAATTAGTGCAGGCCTACTCCCAGAGAGTTAATCGCGCGAGTTGGCTCGCGCGATTTTCTCAATCGTCTGACAGGCGCTTTATCGGCGATGAACCGGGTGTTTGATTATTACTATTATTATTATTATTATTATTATTATTATTATTATTATTATTATTATTGTTTAGCTACATATTTTTGAAAAACGAAGACCCCCGGGGTCAGGGTTGCCACTAAGTATAAGTACCCATTTTTCTCCTAGAGAGATACCTAAAAAAAATTCATAAGAAATAATTGAAAATATTTATGTAGTATTTTATGTATTATAATCAGTGAATGGTATACTTTTCTGGGGCCCGCCGGTCCATGCCCACAGAACATTTATCATCCAAAAACATGGTGTTAGAATTGCAGTCTCGTCAGGCACCAGGCACACATCTTATAGGAATTACTTTTCCCACTTACGTACACTCTTCCTTCAACTATAATTCAAACAGTAGTAGTGACAAGTCCATTCCAACCCTGAACAATATAAGTACATCTTCTGTGCTTTTTTTTATAAGTAGGCCTGGGCTAGTTGAGGGTTGTTCTCAAGCCCTGGCCTAGACCTAGAGGGCCAAAATGGCCTGTGCATGAAATATTTATTTGGCCTAGAGCATTCACAAAGCCTACATATTGCCTTACACGCATATTTGCCACAAATAATTAAGAACAGCATATCTTGATCGTCCCAACGGCATTTTCCCGCCGTCTGGGCGAGCTCAGAACTGTTCCGTTATTGGGTTGACCGAAACGACCAAACACTGCCTGAGGTCAATAGGTCGTATCCTCGTCGAGATTTACGAAACACACCCTTAGAAATTAAGTGCAGCAAATTTGAACTGCACAAAACATGATAGGTAAACACGTCACATGAAGCAAATATTAGTTTAGTTTAGTTTATTTGGACATGAAGCACATATTATTATGCATGACCCTATGATTTAGCATTGATCCCAATGCCATCCCATCAACATTTTTTGTGTACTACATGTTAAAACATGTAGGCTAGGTTTTACATAAATCACAATGCAAACAACAAGACAGAAAAAAGTATCCCACACATTGTTTGCAATTTGCTGGATTATACAGGGTACAAGACTACTATTATGATGAATTATTGCTATAAGTAAACAGTAGAGGTAATAGAATAGATGGAAGAAATAGATTGTTTTAAGGCTATCAGTCCTTTTGTTCAGAAGTTAATTATTTATTTATTTCACAACACACATGCAACAAACTAGAGACAATTTTAAGTAAATTGCCCTAGAAGAGTAATGGTAAAATAAACAAGTATCTACAACAAATAAAGCACAAATTAATAAAATACTAGATTACTTAAGAACGAGATATTTTAACATGTGTATAGGGCGGAGGGCCACCCATTAAAATAATCCCAATTGATTTTACTTCACAGAATTAGAAAAATGTATTAATTCATATTTTATACCCATGACCATGATTAACCCCATTTAATGTTGGATACGGGGTCAAGATATAGGTAGGCCTACGCACTACATACACGTAATGATTTTCAAGGAATTAAACAAAAAATACATTTGGTTGAACTTGAATTTGGTTTAGACAAGTTAAATTTATCAACATTCAACCAAAGGTTGTTGGAAGAAATTGTTTTTGCCATCTACAGGGGCACTAGCATTATATAAGGCAAACGTATTAGCACTGCATTGGAAAAAATTAACAAAACTGCACTCTAAAACTGCAATCAGAGAAGAAAACTACTACTATAGTACTAATATTATATTATATTATATATTATAATAATATAGTAATACTATAGTACTTTTGAGTTGAGATTTTCTAAGATGCATGCCAATAAGTCAATAACAGTTTGATGATCATACACAATGTCATAGGCCTGTATCTGTAAGGCTGGTTAAAGATAAAATACAGTTATTTGTAAAAAGAAGAGGTAGTTACACTTGGTTTCTTTCAGTTTCCTTCTTAACTGCCAGTGCATATACATTAGGTCCTTTTCAGATTTTTGCCAAATTCTTGGAAAAGCCATTACTCTATAGTATTTATGACGTACTTGAAAGGTAATTATGATAAAAAAAAATGTGATCAAGTTATTAAAGCCAGCTGGTAGGCCCAAATCAGGTACGTAAGTCACCTAATAACTTGGGGTTGCCAAATGTGATTAAAAACAGGCTTTGTTAGTATATATATGTACGGTACCTACTTTTGAAGAAAGGGGGGTCTGAAGTATTCCAACAATAGTGCCTCATGTAAAATCAGGTTTTTAGAGTGTGATTGGTGCATTTTAGAAAAAGTAGTGTGCTGAATGTAGCACCAAAATACTGTAGGCCTACCGGGTAATGTAGTTTTTGTACAGCCGAAACAAGAAAACTGACAAGATAGATCATATACTGCTACAATCCGCCGAATGAGCATAGTTATTTAATGTCCGCAATCGCCACGCGAGATAGGGGTGGGGGTTGGTTGGTTTAGGTATGTGCAAGTGAGAAGGGCAAATTTACTCATTAGTTGGGATTTGGGAAGGAAGGGACTACCTAAGTTGACTGTTAAATACCCAGGTTGCACTTAGTTATTTATTAAGCGAGCGAAGCGCGCGTTTCCATTTGACTCTGCCGGAAAAAACAGTCACTGGTTTTGTTTTGTTTTTTTGTGTTTTTTTTTATGTCTTGCCACAACATTCGAACGGAGGCTCGGATCGAGTTGAAATTTGGACCATCCGCAAGCTCTGTTCTCGAATGAATGCCATTAGTTTAGTGGCAAAATCGTTCAAAAAGTTAAAAAGTTACATTAAAGTTAATCGTTTTTTTTTTTTTCAATCTAAACGGCGACAAAATCTGAGGTGGCCAAATCATTTAGAATATCCGTCCGGTCACGAATATGTTAATTTTATTTTGATCCGATTAGTAGTGTAGATGGAAATTACATTTTAACAAAATTAACGTTACCATGGCAACGAGTTTTGTATGTCTCGCCATAACGTTCGAACGGAGGCTCGGATCGAGTTGAAATTTGGACCATCCGCAAGCTTCGATCTGGATTGAATGCCATTAGTTTTGTGGCAAAATCGTTCAAAAGTTACAAAGTTACATTAAAGTTAATCAAAAGTTTTTTTTTCAAACTAAACGGCGACAAAATCTGAGGTGGCCAAATCATTTAGAATGTCCGTCCAATCACGAATATGTTAATTTTATTTTGATCCGATAAGTAGTGTAGATGGAAATTACATTTTAACAAAAGTAACGTTACCATGGCAACGAAAAGTCGCACGAAGTTGCTGACCACTATGCACTGCCACCTAGAAGTAATCAAAATACTATCGAGGAAGCAGTGTATTATTTATTACCAAAGAGTTAAAATAGTTTTCCTAAAGAAATGATGTCAAGGTCCTCTAGATGGCGGTGGATTTTATCCACAAAGTAAAGGTTTACCCAAATACCTTGCCAATAATAAATAATATTGGAAACATGGCCCCGTGGACAGCGAACGTCGCAAATTTTCAAATTTTTAAAATGTGCAATGTGGGTCTAGCATAGCACGTGCTCGCTTATCAACGTGTCCAACTGAGCGTTTCCTAGTTTTAATATTTATCTAATACAGTACGAGGAAATAACTAGCAATAGTAATCAATCAGGCACACAATGTGACTATGTATTTACTCAATTACTGGCCGCCATCGAGTAATGAACACACCTATTTTGATTATTATTATTTTAAAGAGTATACTATAAATATTAAATACTAATGACAAATGGCTTCACATAATGCTTGTACCTCACTTTTTTAACTTGATAATTTTTATGTGCGAGGCCTATACTCGCATAAATACAGTAATTAAGAGGACCGTAAAGTAGGACTGTGAACAGGTACCCGGGTACTCCGTTGATAATAGCCCGGGTATTGAAATGAGTCGTCGGGTACTCATTAAACTGCTTTTCATCTTAAGTTTCGCTCAATTACCGCCGGTCAGTCTTTCACTAGTTGAACGCGCACTCCCGCACAGCGGCGGCAGTAAGTGACTTGAATTTCGTCTGTGTCGAGCTCGAGTGAGTGACGTTACCACCTCTGACAAGAGCCGAACATTACGCGAGTACGGGGAAGGCCCTCGCTGCACGTGCATCGCTATTGATTGTAATCGGCCGATAAGTGACTGGCGGAGATATTTATGCATTCCGGCAATATCAGTTACTTCTAAAAGTTCGTTTTAAACAGCTGGAAATATCATTTCTAAGAAACGAGCATCTCTGGTGCTCGAGACCGTCGACATATTTACGAGCGTGTTGAAAAGTAACGACCTGTCAAAATAAAGTAAATAATGGGAGTAACTTTACAAAACCTTTTTTTTTCACTTGCTTTGCCTATGAAAAGAATTATTAGTAGCCTACATTAAACAAGCTCAGGTTTTATGTTATTTAACAAGTCAAGGAAAAAATGGAAAGCAAACAAATTCACAATTGTCCAAAAATAAAATTGTATGCACACTATCAAATCATCTAAAGATTCTCCAAGTTGCCTTCTAGGCAGCGCGTGATTTTTGGATTTTTACTACAAATATAAAAATTGTGATTTAGGCTATTTGATTTATGGCGTTTTCCATTGGCATGCACTCGAAGAGTGCAGAGATGTCATTGCTGTCTACCTCCACTTGAATAACATTACAAAACTGAACAAATGAAAAGACATGTGGCAATCCAGTGCGCACTAGTGCGACCTGAGTGCGGCCAATGGAAAACGCCATTACGGTAAATAGGCCCAAACTTTTTGATTTACACCAGATTTTTATTGAATTAAATCTGTTAACAATCTCAATGTTACAAAACTTGTCAAGTTGGTGAGCAGATCAAATACTTTCACTTGTTTTTGATTTTTTATGAAAACTTTGCATAAAGTCAGTAGTATTTTATTTTGCGTCCATCTGAGCAGTACATTGTAAGAAGAAAAATCGCACAATTACCACACTGTGGGACTCCAAACGAAGAAAAAGTGCATTTTTATTAAATAAAATTGATTTTGATTTAAAATTGAATAAAAAAACATCCTGCTTCTAGGTAAAGCCTGAGCATTCTTTAAAAATATAGACGCATTTTAAAGAATTTGGGTTCAATAGAAGCGATTGACGAGCAAATGTGAAAAGTGGTGTATCCTCTTTTGTGCAATCCTTGCTAGACATCACCAGTTAGCTCCATGCTGTTGCCAATTTTGTTTTCTGACTGAACCCTATTTCTGTCCAATGATTACTACATTTTAGTATAAGTGGGATCTCATTACTTTTTCAAGTTCCATTACAAAATTATTTTTGTTAAATGAGGATAATTTTTATTTAAAGTAGTCTCTATTAATTGATATGGTATTACCAATTAACAATAAAATGTAAAAATCTGGAGGCCCAAAACATGCTTTTTGTATGCATTGTAGGTGAAGGTGATTGTTGTCAAGTTTCTATAGTTACTTGTTAATAACACCAGTTAAAAAAGGCTTTCATTAATACATTTATTTCTATGAATTCTGGCCAACTTTTTGTTTCAGAAGGCACTACTACATCATCAATACCTTAATGTCATTGCAAAATATGAACGTTGTAGCCCCACCCGTTTGGTGAATCGGACCAAAAGTCATAATGGACATATTTATTAAATGATAGCAAGAGTCGTAAAAAGTTTGCCCCAACAGGGCCCCGATTCATGTACATTTATCCCGGGTATAAGTGGTATAAGGACGGTATAATGCAGGACATGGCAGGATAAGGCCTGGTTAAGTCTGAGCAACTCTCATCCAATCAGAAATTTTCAATCCAACAACAAGTACAACAAATGTTTTTTCCACTGCATTCCACAGCCATGTAAATCAGCAGATTTGCAAAAGAACACTAAAAATTTGCACCATCTTTTGTTTTTACATTTTTATTTATTGACAGAAGATTGCGTGAGATCATTAAAGAAAAGAAAAGGCGTATTATTGCCGTAAATTTGGAATAGCCTAGGACTATCATACTATTGTTCATCTGCATAAGGCTTTTAGTAATCAAAACTAGTTATTTGTGCGGAAAGTGTGTCAAAACAAGGTCGTGCAGGCCTAGGGTTGCCTAGGAGAGGCCAAGGGCTTGTCAAACGTGTTATGTTAGTATTAATTTTATCTAGTCCTATAGCCTAATCGAACTTTAGGCCTACACTGTTGTATTATGAATAATTTTCTACACCTGGGCCTAGGCCCGAGACGGTTTCTGATTTGTTTTATGAGGGTAATGACAACTTTTCTCGTTTTACACATAGACGCAAAATTTAAAATGTCCGCCATCTGTTTACATATTTTCTTATCCCCGTGCGAGGCGGGATAAGTCTTCATGAATTGGATTCGGAGTTATACCGCACTTATACCACCTAACTCTGCTTATACCGGGATAAAAATGTACATGAATCGGGGCCCTGGGGATCAATTTATATCATAGCTCTCAACATTCACATTTAACACATTTAACATTCAACATTTAGTAAAGGTTTGGTAGAGCATCGGTACGTAAAGCCGGAGGTTCTGGGTTCGATCCCCAGTCGGGAAAAACTTTTACGACAGTTGCTATCATTCAATAATATTATTGTTAACCTTGGTAACCCTGAACTCAATGGTCGAAAAAGCGTGGCGCATGTCAAGCAGGTTTAATCCTTTGGTTCTTTTGTGTCTTTGTCTAATCAATGTACGGCCGTTCTTTCTGAAAACCCGCACTGTAATTTTAAAGAATGCACAAGCTTTAGGGAATATATAAACCAATTCTTCATACACCTGTGTATAATAATTTACTAGACATATCATCATCACTTCATCATAATTTATGAATGCGTAAGATACGCTAGAGCCGTGTTTACAGTTGAAAAATTATCAAACTTGTTTATCACATTCATCAATACTATGTACTACTTCACATTGTGTTGTTGAGCATATCTGCATAGCCTGGTAAAAGAATAATATTGGAACCTGGAAATTGATCGAATGCATCCATAGCCTCCTCACGAAGAGTTTTCTCAATAGACTTAGTTGCACCAGCTGAATATTCTAGACGCCTCTGCAGGTATTTGTTGGAATCTGAAATTCCATTTATATATCTGATACCACCAACCTCTATCATTGGACCTGGACTACATAGGCCTACTGTTTTAGGACTCGGGTTCTCAGGAGAGGGGCTTTCAACAGAATGATAAATTAATATTTCCGGCTCACAACCTTCGCAAGATTTTTGTCGATCATTGCTCTTTTTTTTCTTTTTAGAATTCATGATACCTTCATTGGATTCTACCTCTACTTTGTAGTAGGGCTTAGTTCTGTTTCACAGCAATCTGTGATGGGTAAACAACTTTCACCAGCCGGCACTTCCAAACACTGATCATTGTTATTTTGTTTCTTTTTTTTCCTCTTGATATTTTCATTGAATTTCTCCTCAGTTTTTTAATTTTTCTAGTATGAACTTCCAAATACATGTCATTCTTCTTATGTTTCTGTTTAGACTTCTTGATATTTTCATTGGATTCCTCCTCTTTTTTGTAGGCAAGTGCCATTTCATTGCAATTTGCGGTGGGTAAACAACTTCACTCAGCACTTCCACATACTGATCATTCTTCTTTCGTTTCTTCTTAGACTTCCTGATATTTTCATTGGATTCTTCCTCTGTTTTGTAGGTAGACACTACCAAACACTGGCCATCATTCTTATGTTTTCTTTTAGAGTTCATGATATTTTTATTGGATTCTCCCTCAGTTTCAATTATAAAAACAGATTCACTGCAATCTGTTAAAGGTAACAAACCTTCACTGGCAGGCATGTCCACACACTGATAGTTCATCTTTTGTTTAATTTTTAATATTGTGTTTCGCTCCTCCTCGTTATCGGCTGGGTTTACAATTTCACTGCTATAAGGTACGGAATAACTGTTTTTCGGGAAATCTGCAGCTACTGGCATACCATTTTTCTTCCGATTTCGAGTTAACTTCTTGCTACTTTCACTTAATTCCACTCCATTCATTGGCTGGACACTTACAATATTATCTACCTGAGGAATGAAATCAATTTCACACTCTTGTATTATTTGATAATTTATTTTATGACTTTTCCTTGAATTGGTTTGACACCCATTCAATCCTTGTTGGTCATCAATAGTTTCAGAGTCAGGGCATGAAGGAGAAACATGAGACAATGGTACATAGTTGTTAACTTGGTTGAACCCAAAACCCATATGAAGATTGCACTCACCAATGAGTTTATTAGTCTCAGCAGCAGCAGCAAAATCTACACAATTAGCTTTCATATTCTCTCTGAAATAAGAGTACATATTCCCTCGTTGAATGAAGCTAGGCTCATTGGGCACGTTATTATCTACATAGCTTTCACTTGCTTTTGCAGGTTTCCCTAGAATACAGGATAGATCATTTCCACTATATCTGCTAACATCTTTACTACGTGTGAACTTGGAGTAGTGAACGCGAGACCTTGATTGACGAGATTTCAGTTCTAGTGATTTGTCTTTCTCTTCAGCTTCGGTCTTGGCAGGTGTAGTGTTCGTTGCTAGTTGGGCAAGAAGGTTTGAATAGTTGTCTTGATGGATTAATAGATCTTCAGGGATGCCCTTAAAACCAAGGCCTCTACAGTCACTTTTAACAGAAACCTTTATACAATCCGTCAAACCTTGGAGGTTTGTCCCAATGCCTTGCCCTGTTTTCCATCCCAATTTCTCCATATATTTCAGCCCAAACCTGCTGTCATCATTGGTCCACGGAGTATGACGTGGATTCAAAATGTACCTAACCTTCTGACGTCTTTCAGCCAACATTGGCATGGCAGATTCTTCTCCGTTTTTCATAGCAGTTCCGTGAACCTCTCAAGTTGTCCTAGAATAGACGATTTTTTAAATTAATAATTACGTTCTGAATGCCTTTGCTTTATGCTTCATGGGATAATTTACACTAATTGTTAATTTGAGACTACACATAGGCCTACATGAATTCAAAATTGAAATAATAAGTATAAACTCGATTGCAAGCCGATACCGAATGGAAGCCGACCCCTGATAAATAGTGCAACTAACAAAATAAAATAGTGTAGCAATTCAATACGCTACCCATAAGTAAGGTGACCAGACGTATCGGTTTGACCGGTACAGTACCGTTTTGACCGGTACAGTACCGTTTTCAGAACACTTGTACCGGTGTCCCGAGAGACTCGTTAAAATGTCGTATTTGTACCGGTTTGCAATTTTGGAGGGGAAATGTCCCGGTATTCTGTCAACTGTACCGTGTGGAAGGATAATGTTTTACTTAAAAATACACACCTCCGATAAATACTAACAGTTATAACATTGATATAGTTCTTCCACTCCCAAGAGATAATTCATTTTCTCTAGGGGTGTGCTAGTATTTTTCAATGATTTTGGTGGAGGTGCCGGGTCGCGCACGTGCGTGAAAACGTAAGTATCGTTATCTATTCTTAGCGTTACCTTACCAACCCTGAATATCCATAATACTAACCTCAGTCATTTGATACAAATTTGTGTTCTTTTTCGATGTTCTGAACTTTTTTTGGCACAAATAATAAAAATAGGCCTATGTCACTATAATGTTTGTATCAACATTTTCTGTAGTAGGCTACCACTTACTACAGAATTATATGTCATAGCCTGGCTCTAATAATATTTGCGCTTGATCATTAAAATGATCTAGAGAGAGATTACATTTTAAATCAATTAGCCTAGATGTTACTCTTTCACTTTTGGAGCCAGCATATAGACATATCAATAAATAAAATTAATATTGAACATAATGTTAAAAATAAATATAGCCAAAGAGTAATAGTGAAATTTAAAAAAAAGACAAAAGTACTCGGACTCGACTCGAATTAAAAAATCAAGACTTGCACACACCTAATTTGCTCAGTCAATATTTGCATTGATTTTGTTTATAGATAATGAAAAATTAAAATGTAATAATCATGCAACTGAGCTACGTTTTTGATTAATTACATACCTACACTAATTATTTCGTTGAAAAGACAAAATGTATTAAAAGTTAAATCATGCATAAATTCAATTCATTTTCAATTATGTTTATTACTATTGATTAGAACTTCTTTAGTATGATGCCCTCATCAATACATTACACGCACTATTTTCTGCCGAGAGCTTATATTTTATTTTGTACTATCTAGATTTAGATTTTATGACTACATAAATGTACACATTAAAACCATTTTTAATTTATATTTTCATGTCAGAAAACTGTTTTCTGGGCATTTGACCAAATTTATCTCGAAACAAAATATGCCTCCAGCGTCTGGGGCTGCCTCAGACGCTGGAGGCGGTCTGGAGGTCCATCGAGTACAAAGTACATTTCTTACACTTATGTTGTCCCGGTTTGTAACTTTCAAAATATGGTCACCTTACCCATAAGTTTGCAATCAGGTAATTAGCGGTATTTAGCTTTGGGCTTAATTAAGGAGCACTGTTACCATTTAGATAACAATGATGAGTAATAGAGAAACCAGATTATTATCGCGCATTCAACATAATATGCACTAGGAAGATTGTTCCACTTCTTTAGGCCTACTATGAATGCAGCTTCAAGGACATCACAACTTACTTATTGTTTTCCCAGGAATTTAAACGACGGTACAACCTAATTTTTTTCATAGATTATGCAGCTAAAACTAGAAATCGCTAACTTGTTATAGTAAGTAATGACACATGATTTAAGTGGATGCGCGCACATACGCTAAGATGAAGTAGATTTTGAGCACCCTTCACGTCCTTGCTGACGGACCAATATTTGACAGGCGCGGTAACTATCTCTGTAGACAAAGATAAAGCATTTAGACAAAAACAAAAAGTACTGTACCATTGTTTCCCATGGTATATTTCTTCTAAATGGTCAAAGTAAACATTGTTGTTGAAAAATAAACATGATTTTGATTAATACCTATTTAAATGTACCGGTACTGCAAAACACGTAGGCCTAGTTATATAGTGTATTTTCGATGACCTCTCAACCAAAAAAGATTGACAAAATGTGACGATATTTTAAACACCAACATAGGCCTATTTAAAAAATAGTAATAATGTCATGTAAATCAACAGTCACAACAAATAGCAGTTTCCTAAAGGTTTGTTCTGTGGTCCCCGGTGGGTTTAAATTTGGGTTTGGGCTATGGCACTTTAACCCGGAGGTTTTTGGGTTAAAAACCCCCCAGTCGGGGCAAACTTTTTCGACAACTGTTTATGAAAAAAAAAACAAACCGTTTTTGTCCGAATATAGCGCATTTTTTTTCCCAAAAATACAATCTCAAAAACGCACCTGCGTTATTTCCGCGCCCCTTTTTCCCCCCATTTGAAATAGCGCCTAAACATGGCCACCCTCTTTTACAATTTTCCCGCGCAGCGTCTGCCCCGCTTCCCCCCCGCCCCCCCCCACCATGCCACTGAACCCCCGGCCAAACCGTGGGCGTGGGCGAAACTTTTCTGCTAGCGTCAGAACCCTTTAGACCGTGACACATCGTAAACCTGTTTTCCCCAAACATAGTTTTTTTGTCGGGGTTGTCTATCTACTTTGCAAGAGTCTACGTAACGAAAATGAGTGATAAAGGGAAAGAAGAGGGAAATGGCTCAAGATGAAAAAATGAAGACTGCTAAATCCCCGTGGAAAAAAAAGGGTTCCTCTCCCTTTAAAATAACAAGGGATTGCGCGGAGCTAGGCCTAGGCCACGACCAAAAGATACAGGGCCCAGTAAAAAACCCCCCCCCCCCCCCCCCCCCCCCCCCCCCCAGGAACCCCCCCCCCCCCCCCCCAAACCCCCCCCCCAAAGGGAACCCCTTTTAACCCCCCCTGGGGAAAAAGGGGCCTTTTTTGCTTGGGCCCTCCCCCTGTAAAAAAACCCCTAGGCCCCAGGCCCCAAAATTGGGTTTAAAATGTTTTGTTGTAAGTGTTTTTTATGTACATTTTAATTTTCTTTTATTTTTTTTTTTTTTTCTTGAAAAGATTTTGAAAAATTGGGGGGCGTGTTATATTCGAGGGCGGGCGTTATTTGGAAAAATACGGTAAAGTCCTTTTAAAACGGGGGTTAAAGCTTAAAAACCATATATTAATAATAAAAATAAAAAATAATAAAATTTAAAAAATAATAAAAATAATAATATAAAAAATATATAATAATAAAATAATAATAATATAATAATAAAAATAAAAATAAAAATAATAATAGCCTACCTAATGATATTTGATTTAGGGTCTAAATCGGATTTTTATTGATTTAAATCAACAAAATCAGTGTTTCAAAACTTCTCAAGTTGATGAGTAGATGAAATTACTTTCACAAGCATTTGATTGATTTTTTATTTGATTTAAATCTGATAATGCATGCATAAAACAAAATACTGTATGTGTACAGTAGTTCTTTTGAAATTTGCTAGTAGTATGTGATACATTGATATTGTTTCGCTGCGTTTCACCAAACCAGACTCAGCGACCGGCTACTGAAGTGTGTCGCGAGGGCTATGTAACTTTTCAGAAAACATTCAACTCCCTTCAAGCTACTTGTGTGGGACCTTCTATTTACCTACAATTCGTGATTTTATGTTCCCAACACACAATAGAAACAATGTTTTCTTATTCTCTCGATTATGTAGAGATTAACATAATATTGTCTTTATTGTGATCAGTAGGCCCCTATCATAATTATTATTTTTATCATAAACAACAAGATGGATAACAGTGAGACAGTGGATGAAGGTTTAACTTTAAACAGTCAAAAGGAAGAATCAAAATGTTGGAGATGCAAGAAAATAGTTAGGACGGGAGTCCAGTGTACTTCATGTGCCAGCTGGTCCCATTTTATATGTGCAGGAGTTAATGGAAAGGAATATAGAAGGAAAAAGAAAAGTGAATGGTGGTGTGGGTGCAGTAGTAAGATCACGGGGTTGGAAAAAAAGGTAGGAATATGCCTACAAACAACAGTCAAGGAACTTGAGGTAGAAAGTATACCTGTAGCAAAAGAAAGCAGACTTCTCAGACTAGAATTGGGCTGTAACAAGTCTAAGCCTAGGATAACCACAGGGAGGACTGGTCAAATGGGGGGAAGGGTGGCTCAAAGGAAGAAGAGGGACCACATTGGAATAGGCATGTGCCGGTGTAGGACTAGTAGTGAGAAGTGGAAGGGGATGTTACAGACAATAAGTAAGATGAACAAAAGTATTGAACACCTGAGTGAAAAGGTAGGAACATTGGAAAAGCAGAGAGATAAAGAAGAAGGAAAGGCAGGTGTGCTAGACCAAGTGTACAACAGAATGAAAGGGGTGGTGGAAGAATGCACTACAGAGGTGGTAAACATACAGCTGGATCTAGAAAAAACATATTCCAGGTTGGAACAGGAAATGGGAAGAATGCAAATGAGATTGGTGAACCTTGGAGAGGACTTAGAGGAACAGGAGGGAAGAAAAATGTTAGATAACAGATTAAATAATATGTGGGATGAGATACAACAAAGACTAATGGTAAATCAAGGAAAGAAAAAGGATCCGCAACAGCAGCTGGATTACAATGATATACCACACGCTGAAGACCTAGGCAGCAACACAGTCCTAGAACCCATGGTAGGAGTTGGCCAAAAGCAAGGCCTAAACAACAAAAAGCCAGACAATAAAGTTGATCACAAAGCGGTGGTAAGAACGAACAATCACAGGAACAAGTCTACTCGCCACAAACATCAGGTGGAGGTGGGTGAAGAAATGCCAAAATGCCAAAGAGCTCAAGGTTCAGGAAGAAAAAGAAAAAGAAGAAGGAACTGAGAAACAAGAGGGGACTAGAAATGAATGTGTGACTCCCAAAGAAAACAGTAAACCTACAAATATAGGACTATACAAAACTACCAAAGCCAGTGGCGGCCCGACCATACAAATTCGGGGCCCCGCGAGAAATAGGTGGGTGGGTGGGTGGTCAGCTCAGGGTGTATGGGGGTGGGGGGTTGACGTAAGTAGGCCAATACATAATTGAGTGTTTGCTATAAATATGAGCTATTAAAGAAATAGTATCGTTCCTGTATGATGAAAACTTCCCGAACAAGCCAATACTCGTGTCAGATGGGAATGTAATTGTGATGGTTTTAAATTGCGCGCTCAAAAGATCGTGCCAAATAAACTGAAAGAGAACAAGGTCTCCCAAACGCGCGGTACCATCAAGAATCTAATATTTTTTCTTTAACCACTACTACCAGTGGGGTGCCCGATGGGTATGGGTGTCCGCAAGGGGTGGGGGTGGGGTAGGGGGCAAGTGCCCCCCCCTGGTTTTGCTTCCAAGATCCCTAGCCAAGCTTTTAACATTTGATAGTCCTATTTTCTTCGGTTTCTTCTTGAGCCAACATTTTTGTTAAAAACGAAATGCATGAATTAGCTTTATACTCAAGCAAGACCCAACCCCAATCGAGCTCAAAGACGAGACCTTCCAGGACAGTATAGCGCCCACCCCAAGGGAGTAAAGGTCGCGGCCGCTCCAGTATCCAGTAGCCTGGGGGGGGGGGGGTGAGGGGCAAAGAAAGTTATTATTGAGAAAAAAATATGAGAGAGGATCAAATAAAAAACACGACAATTCGAAAGAGGGTGTCACTGTAATGGGAATTAATACAAGAAACCCAAACCAATGTTTATGTATGAACCTATATTACTTGCCTCGACACAGGAAAAAGTGTAATACACTGATTTGTGCTAGCGCTGTGCTAAGACAATTAATTAAAATAATCAAATGCATTAAAAATAGAAAATTACAACACCCCTAAAAATATAAATAGCATTATTGTAAGGCGCCTACTAATTATAATAAAAATCAACGATAAATCCAACTATTGCTATCTCCGATGAAATAAAATAAATGTACTACAGGTAAATCAACTCCACTCTATTATATATGCATATATTATTTTAGAATAGTTGAGATGTGAATTAGAATATTCGTTGCATTTGTTTATAAATTAACATTAAAAATTGAGAAGGGTACACACGTCGCCTAAATATCCTGGTTATATGTCAATTTGACTGCAGAAAAACTACATTATTTTGATGTTGCATTTAGCCCACTCCTTTTTTTTTAAACGCACGAAATGCACTCTAAAAACATGATTTAAAAATTTTCGCCTGCGGCGCTATTGTTTTATTTTGCCTGTCCCGACAAGATTCTTGTGGAGGCTCTTGCCGGTCACGGCGTATCCAAGGGCTCGCTCGCCTGAAAACGTGTTTTATTACACCAAAATTGGGTGTATGGGCGCCCGCAGAAGGGAGTGCCCCCCTGGCCCGGTCAAGCAGAAGTGCTAATTAGCCCCGTTTTATGTGTGGATTTATTATTAAACTCAGTCACACAGTCGATTTCTTTACTGATGAACATTTGTTAAATTTAATGGTTGCCAATTTTCTGCGAGATAAGTAGCTTATTGTGTCTTTTACTTGCAATAGTTCGTCTTGAGTTTTGAAAAGAATACCACTCCATGGATTAATGCGAGTTTTGACCGTCACAATAAAAGGCTTGCAAAAAGCAAAGATGTAAGGTAGGGGAAAGTCAGATTAGCCCTATCTCAGTGGACAAAAAAGCTAATACCCGCTCATCTCAATGTTGAGAAGCTGTAGCTTTTGACTAAAGGACAAAAAAATGAGTGGGGGGGGGAATATTTTGAAGGTTTCCTTTTGGTGTTTTTCTAGTTTCAAGTATTGACTGCACAAAAATTGCATAATTTTGGTATTGTATTCAGCCCACTACTTTTTTCTAAAACCCACCAAACGCATTCTGGAAACCTGATTTTCAAAATTTTCGCCTGCGGCGCTATTGTTGGGGGGCTCAGCCCCCCAAACCCCCTGTGCTTGCCCAACGAAAATACAAATTGTAGTTTTTACCACCCCTGCCAAAATTCCTGCGGGCGCCCGTGCGTGGGTGGGTGAGTGTAATACTATATAAAGTTGGCCCCGCAGATTTTCAGGGGTTCAAGCCGCCACTGACCAAAGCTATATTGAAATTGCAAAACAGCATCCCCACCAATATGTATAATAGTATTTAGTCATAAATCACCCAGAAACATAGTAAAAAAATATTTAAAAGTCAAAATTCAGATCTCACTGGTGGACACTCTATGGGGACCAAAATTTGTGGCCGCCCCCAAAAATTGATCGTTATAGGCCTACTCATACCTATCCCACTGTAAAATTTGTTGCCTGTATCATTTTTTGCCTAATTTCTCTATTTTAATATGCCGCTTATTCCCCCGACTAGTATGCTTTATCCTATTTTAATGATTTTTTCACAGAACCTTAATTTTATGAATTAAGATATTCGTGTGAAATTTGAGCGCAATCGCAAAATTATTTCTTATGAAAATCGCAATTTAACCATTTTTTCTTTTTTAAAATAACGATTAGGCCTAATTAAAAATTTAAGTTAATTTTTTTTTAATTTAATTTAATTTTTTTTAAATTTCGACTCAGTAATGATTTTTTCACAGAACAACAGAATCCGCATAACACATGACAGCTCAATACACCAATTACGCTCATCCAACAACGCGCCTGAAAAAGCGTTTGCGAAGCTTCCTGGACTGCGATTCTATAACTCTGACGGAGTTGGACCCAGGCGTTTTCTACCGTAATCGACTCGGTTGTAAGTGATCGACCCAGTTGAGGTCGATATCGTTGCGATATAATCCGTGACAACCGAGTTTGACTCGGTTATATTTGTATAAAATGGTGGATGATAAGCCTTGGCCTACACGTAAACACAACCAGATTTTTAACTTTCTCAAACGAATAACAATAGTATGCTCAAAGAAAACCTACCTTTAGTAAGGGCCACCCCTTAAAAGTCCCGTGCGTTCCCTTTTTCATAAAATTTTATACCATTTAAATCCAATTTCTCCCCGATTGGAAAAAATTTACACACATCTATGTCATTCAAAATTTTGGGAAACAACTGACTGCCGAATCATTGTTCACATTTGACCGTCCCAGGGCCCATGTAAATCATACCTTTCGACTCAAACCAACAAAACCGGAACGATTATGTTACTACCAAGCGGTCCCGTGACAGAGTTGAACCCGTGAGTTACTGAATAGGGGGCCCTAGTGTAATCCATAGACTAGGGGTAGGTGGGAAACACTTTTCACAAGTTTTCACTTTAAAAATCACAAGGGATTCCTTAAAAAACTTAGAACCTTACATTCTACGTCATATTTTCTTTGAAATGTTGTCTTTTGGCTATTGTACCCCCTCTGGCCAATAATTTAAAAAGTCGAAGAAACATGTCTGAAAAGTTTGCTGAATGAAAGAAGGCCTTAAAAATAACAGGAAAAAATGTGAATTTTTTTGGGCGGGACATAACCTCACTTTTGGAAATTATATTAGATTTTTGGACAAAAGTGTGATATACAAGACTAGTTCAAAATAAATTTTGAGAATCGGTTTTCTGGACATAGTTTCTAAACACCTTTAGCCACAACTTGACTATAGCTAAAATAGTTTCTGAAAATAACAGTTGGTGTACAAAATTGTTATATTGTAGATACAAAGTATAGATGTGTAGTAAATTATTGATTACGCGGGTGACATCTATCGCAAAATGTTGTAACTGTGCTACAAGGGGTAACAGTTTGACTATCGATTTATTTGACAGACTTAAATGTTTGATGTCAAGTAGATAATTACGTCGTCAACGGCGCTCGTCATAGGCAGAAGTACCAAAAGTAAACATGGCTAGGTTTTGAAAAAAAACTGGGTTTCCCAAAATCTCTCGATCAGACCCTTTATTTCTCTATGATCGGGACCTACGAAAGTTGTAAATGCTGCATGCACATGCACATTGTTCAAGCAGATGATACGTAGAATGGCAGCAGGCGCACTGACGCAGTGACTAATATTTGATACACAAAGGCGCGGGCCGCGCGGCAAAAGTAACGCGTTTCTAACGCCAAATTACAATGATAAAAGTAGTAGAATTACTCTTCTGTTACATTGAGAAAATTGTAATTAAAGTACTGGCAAGTTACTGTAAAAAGTAATTTCGTTACAGTAACGCGTTACCTACTTCCGTTAGTTTCTACCCAGGTCTGCATATAATATACAGATTAATATTATACCTTTGCTGTTTTAGATGTTCAAATTTTAAATTTTGAAAAAAATCCCCTCAGAGTAAGTTTTACTTTTATTTTTCTGGTCGGTTAAGTGAGAACAATGTAATAATTAGGCCTAATAATTCAAGTTGGAAGAAATATAGGGGCCTAATTGAATTTCTTGTTTTCTTTTTTTTAAATTCAACATTCTTTTTTCGGTTCTTGACTGGTTAGCAAACATAAAAAATTTGTAAAGTCAAACTTCCTTATTTGGTTCATTTTTTTTTCTCCATTATGCCATGAAATTAGACAGTTTTTTATGGCTTGTCCCACTTACCACCAAAAATGAGCTTGTTGGGGTAAGTGGGAACAACCAATGCAAATGTGGTAATTATGACCATGGGTAGGCAGAGGCCAACTTCTGTCAAAAATTTAAACTTGGAATTCAAGCCCACAAAATACCCATAATGCAAATTTTCCCAATAAATTTCACATATTATTTAAAAACAACAAAATGAGGAAGATTTATTGCTATTTTAGGTAGGCCTACAAACATTTTTAATTTTAAACGAGGTGTCATTTACAAAAAAAATATAGGCCTACCGTGCTTGTTACTATTTTTTTGATTTCTTACTATGTCGCCTTGACCTTGAATGATTTGCAACGATTGATTTTAATCAACATATTTCAAATAGGGTTTATTAAACGAGTGAGCGCAGCGAACCCGGGGTGATCTCCATTTTTGACTTAAACGGCCCTTATTGTTTTTCTGCGTGCGTGTGTGTGTGTGTGTGGGACGTTGAAAATCAGCCGAATCGCATGAACAGATTTCGCTGAAATTTTAAACGGACATCCGGTAGAGTAGGGATTTAAAAGGTACCAATTTTCCGGAAATTTTGGAAAAAAAAAGTTTTTTCCGGGCACGTCGGAAATATTGGAAAAATTGGAAATATTGGGTTTTTTGGTGCATAGTGATAAATAAAATTTATATGAATGTAGTAATGATTATTTTCATCAATAAGGTAGCCCAAGTACATATCTCTCCGTTTTAATACATTATTTTTAAAGGGAAGAATTTAAGGAAAATGCCCTTTGTAGTTCTTGTTAGGTTAGGTTAAAATTATGATTGTAATTCTCATTTCAAAGATTGTTCCGTGTCCATATTGTTGGAAGAGCGAAGCGAAACTTCAAATTTTCACTGACCCCCCAAAAAATTAGCTCGGGTGGTTTTATTTTATTTTTAGTTGTTTTTGGTTTTTTTGTCTGTTTGGGACTTACCGGGCAAACGGCATTTTGCGATCTTTATGAAAATTGGAGGGGACCTTCGAAATCTTAAACTTAGACCCCGCCACGTTTTTGGGTACAATCGAAGAAATATTTCTCATAAATATCGTATTTTTATGATTTTATTTTCCCCATTTTTAGTGCGATATTTTCGTGACATTTGGGGCCCATTCTGACCAAACGGGTGGGGCTACAACATTCATATTCCCCATGGACATTAAGGTAATGGTGATGTATTGCTTTTTGAAAGAAAAAGTTGGAAAAGTTAGCCAGAATCCATAGAATAAAAATTTTAAAATTTGAGTTTTTTGAGGTTTATAATAACAATTAACAAGTAACAATAGAAACTTTGGGCAACAATCACCTACAATGCATTCAAAAAGCACTTGCAAAGGAAAAGTGGTCCTACGCAAACTAAAAACTTATAAAAAGCTCATCCTTCCATACGACTAAAGAAAGCGTTCGCGAAGCGGCCTAGTGAAGTAACTATGGCATGCCGTGGGAGGGACTAAAGCTATACATAGTATAAACAGGGTCAAAATTAACGCTCGCCCGAGGCTAGTGAAACTTTACTCGGGCTTTGTAAAAAACTAATCAGTAATTTTTCCAGAGTTTCCAATTGCCGTTCAAAAAATCTCAATTTCGCAACGATAACTTACCGAATTTCCAGTAGTAGTGCGCTACCTAGTATGGAAAATCGTTCCAAATATGTTAACAAAATAAAAATCGCTTAATTAGGCTAACGGTAATCTTATTAATATTATGGTGTAAATTCGTTCCCAGTCAATCCCCTTAAACTAAAACATTCACGTACCCCATGATTGTTTTATATCAATATAACCTAGGCCTACTTGATTGTGGGCTTGTAAAAAATGCTCTTGGGCTAGAGGACTTTTGCTGCCATTAGCCTGCCCTAAAGTGCTAGTTGCAAAAAAAAGTTAATTTTGTCCCCCGGCTATAAATAGTAATCTAATAATTGCAAGTTGATTTTGGAAAATGCTATGTAGTATTTCTGTCTTACCCTTTTAGTAGGCTATCATTATAAACATCAATAGTTGGTAACCAGATGTAAATAAACAAACAATAAATCATTATTTATAATTTAGGCCTACCATAAAGATGCCAATAATCTAAACTGAATAGTAAACTTTATGAAAAGTGAAGAAATTTCAATTTTTCCCAATTTTTCTGCAAAAAAAACGGGAGAATATCCGTTTTTTTCCTCGACTTCAATTTTCCGGAAAATTTCAAACCCTAGGTACGAGTTTATTGAGAACTGCTAACAAAATCAGCAAGATTCATTGCGATTTAAACTTACAAGAAATAATAAACTGAAAAATAGACTTCCAATGTTTAGAAATTATTTTAACGACAATGGTTTAGATTTTGAAAAGATATTTTTTGTTTGTTATTTGCCTGGCCGTGAAATGCCGTGCCCATGCAAGGTCAGTCGAATGTTGCTCGTCAAGGTACCCCTAAATTCCGCTCGTAGATTGAGTAAACTTTACAATATTTTCACGTATTTCGTACTAGCTATGTTTACCATAGTAGGCCCTATTGCCATAGATGATGGACTACACTGTGTTATATGCATTTCAAAACATGTTTAATTATTTTTGAAATACAATCTAGAAATTACAAAATCTTTCCCGACCAGGGGATTGAACCCACTTCTTTCACATTTCGGCTATAAGGGCGCTTTAGCCAACTAGACTTGGGAAACGCCAAAGTCGTTGTTAAACGAAGTGAGCGAGTCATGTGGTGAGTACCCGGAACATTTGCATTTCAGTTTGATAATTGTATTCGTATAAATAATAGTTTTTAAAAGTTTAGTTGGTATACGGACGCGTCAACTGTAAGGTCATAATGCGCCTCGATAGCCTATGATAGGCTAGGTAGGCCATAGGAAGGGGGAAGAAAAGTAATGTAACCGGGTACTCAACACATGGCTCACTCACTCGTTTAACAACGACTTTGGCGTTTCCCTAGTATTCGTAATCGCTTCGTTGTTTCTAGTTACACCGTGTTTCTACTTACCACATTTACCCATATAGGCCTACGTAATTATAACACTTTTCAAACTTGGAACAGAAATAAAAAAACATTTATAATTTGATGCCTTGGGTACCAGTAAAACAACATTTTTAAAAAAGTCTCGGAAACCAATGTGAGAACCAAAATGCATCTCTACTTACTATTCGGAAATTGTGCAATATTCTTGCTGGTATTGACTGTATGCGATCAGATTTCCTCGGGTTAATGCAGCTGGTCGATCAATCATTTTAACAGACATACTCCGTTGAGAGTCCACACTGGGCAGCGATGGCAGAACTTTCGCAAAGAGCCTTGTCGTTTAAATGGTTCTGGTATATCAGTATCTAGAATTTCTGAAATGCACAGAACAGTTTTAACTGTAAGTTACCGGTAGGGTACTGGAGAAGGAACTTTGACCCGGAAGCCAAGTTGTAATGTGTTATGTGCGAAGTGTGCTTTCTAGTTAACACGACTAATATGAGGCTGTAGGCCCAGCAAGTGATACCCAGTGCCGTGCGTAACACTGAGCACTGCCACCCCCCCTACTAGCAACCTAGTGTGGAAAGTAGGGGTGGGGAGGTTAAATGTTAAAAATGTTTAGTGGCGGGTAGATGTTATTAAATTCAGTTTAGGGTTAACACTTAAAACCGTTAAGAGCATTAAACATTTAAAAATACTATTTTTGTGGGTAAACTGTCGCCGCCGTTATTACAGGCTTCGCGGAAACATAGGCCTACCGCTGGAATAACGGCAAGTAGGGTCAAGTGTGGTAAAAATGAGACACAAAAAGCTTTAGTGTGTACAAGCTACATTTTACATCTAGTTCAATGAAAGTTGATGCACAATCTTCAGCTCCCCTATCTGAATGAAATGGTGACATTACATTTAATTAATATTAATTTAACTACTAAATAATGTTCAATTAAAAACATAGTATCATTTTTTTCTGGTGTTTTGGACAAAAATGCGACGATTATGTTTAAATATGAGACAATCCATTTTTAGGTTAACATAGCAGTTCTAGAGGAATGGGATGGTAAAAATGAGACAGACAAGGAAAAAATTATAAGAAATCCTACTTTTTAAATTGTTTAGTTACGAGGTCGATTGACCGTTTTATCGACAATTCAGTACCTATTATGATTGAGTGTAAGTTTCAATTTTGGGACCTGCTTTATGGCTAAAATCTTAGAAAAACAGAATTAAAATAAGACGGATTAATGTTAGTTACGATGATTAGGCCTATCAAAACTTGATGTATCATAATGACCAGATGTGCAGGCGTGGTTCTAGCCCCAAAAACTAGGGGAGGCCCAACTAGTCCCGCCAGGGGGGGGGGGGTCTGGGGGGGGAACGCCCCCAGAATTGCCCCGCAGGGCGTTTTTTTATTTTCGTGTACTTTAGAAGGTGTATTTTTGACTGTACGGAAATTCTGGAGATTTCAATAAGGGGGTATTTATGAGTATATTTACTAGGCACATAAAAATTCAGAGTTTTAATTTTAATTTTGATCTCGCGAACAAGAAATATTTGGCTCAAAGCTCAGAAATTCTTTCAGCTTGCAAATTGGTTTCGAAAATTAAAATGTTGTGTTTTTTTTGTCTAATGGAAGTAGCAACACTGTCAATAGATGAATAGAATTTAAAAGGTGAACTGTAAAACAGCGAATTTTTATGAAAACTTATCGATAGCTGAGTTTGGGTGTTACATGAATGAGCTACCCGCTAAACTCGTACTCGCAGGAGATTACGAGCACGTCGGCTACGTCACCACCGATAAGAAATTTCACGCCAGCACCTCCAGGTCTGGATAGTTTGCGTCTTTTGGCAGTCAAAGTGAGGCATTATAGCGGGATCTCGTGTTACACATTGATGATATGATAAAATATAATTTTAAGTTGGCAGATAAACAATGAGACGTTCAACGCTTTCCATGGGCCTATAAGATGTATTTGAAAGAATTAATATGAATTTGGAAATAATCTCACAGAGAAATCGAGGGCGGCCCGGGCCTAATCGGGCCGCCCCGTAAAAACCGCGCCTGCAGATGTGTCTGGACTGGGTAAAGGCAGAAAAATGGCATTATCATTCAATAGGAGTGTCTCTTGTCAACTTCGGTTAAAGTTTACTATTTAATTACGCTAGAGGGCAGCACAGCATTGTGATGAAAATGACATACCATCTAGCATGTTTGAAGAAAAAGTTTCAGTCAATGACTTTAACCTAACACAGCTGCATATCAAAGTTTAAGTCAAGTTGTCAAAAGATTTTCAGCTGATTTTGCAGTTGTTGTTTTTAAATCTAATTTGTAATAACAAGAAATGCAATCCTAAAGTGAATGCTTATTTGTTATTTCATATTATGCAAAAAAATTCTATTGGTATGTATTGGTTGCCAGAATCACAGTCAATTAGGCTACTATAAATAGACACTGTCTCACTTTTACCCACTTTTTGGTGTGTGTCTCATATTTATCACACTTAACCCTAAATAATTTTACATAGGGGCCTAGTGGTGCTATAGGCCCTATTTTTACGTACAATGCTCAACGTAGGGCGGCACGAAGTGTTACAGGAAAGGTTAGGCGGTGGCGGTGGGAGGATGATGATAAGGGGAACAGTGTCACTGCAATGTGGGGGAGTTGGGTCTTGGGTTGGGAGTCATTAGAGGGAAGGAGAAGGGAGGTGAGGTTGTGCAATATGTACAGGGCAGTTAGGGGAAATAGAGGGTGGGGGGACATCCGCAATAGGCTGCAAGAGGGGCTTTTCAGGAGTAGGGGAGATCATTCATTGGAAGTTCCAGCGGAAAGTAGTAAGAAAGAACGGATATGGGTCGGTATTAGGGATGGTACGTTCAAACGTTTAAAGGTTATTAAATTCGCCAAACGTATAGTGAATTTTTTTTTTTTTTTACATGCCTAGCTGCCTAAATTAAATGTTATTTTGTTATTATTATTATTATTATTATTATTATTATTATTATTATTATTATTATTATTATTATTATTATGAAAATTAAAATTAATTCTAAATACATTGGTCTAGTTTACAAGCCACCTAAACATAACTATGGAGATGCAATTAAACAACTAGAAGAATCCTTTTGTAACATGATAGTGCAAGTTGATGATATAATTTGTATAGGAGACCTAAATATAAATCTAGCTATGCAAGATATTCCAAGCAGCAAATCTCTAGAAAGCCTTTTGATAACATATAAACTCACACAGATAATTAAAACACCAACCAGAGTTTCCAAATCCACTAGCACTCTCATCATAGATCATAGGCCTATTATCAGTCAGTAACCCAGACAAAATCACTGATAGTGGAACAATTGATGCAAATGGGATATCGGATCACAGTCTAGTATATTGATGTCTGAAGTATAAAAAGTGCAAAGTCAAACAACATTTTAAAACGATCAGAGATTTTAAAAATATGGACATGGGAGCATTCTCAGTATGCCTCAAATGAAACGTGGGAGGAACTGTACAATCATATAGATGACCCCAACCGTCAAATTAATATACTAAACAAAATTGTCTTATCACTAATTGATAAACATGCACCCAATAAAACCATAAGAATATCAAAATGCAAAGCACCCTGGTTAACTCACAACATAAAAGAAATGATAGCAACATGAAACAATGCATATGTTAAATGGAAAAAAACAAAGACACTTTTGGATTGGGAAAGTTACAGAACACTAAGAAATGAAACAACTTCAGCTATTAGAAGAGAAAAGAAAGCTTTTATTCAATTTGAAATACGTAACAACAAACACCACCCCAAAAAACTGGCATGTATTGGAACAATTTGAAATACACAACAAAACAAAAAATTATGAAATCCCTAATCATATTGCAGATGTAAATGCCATAAATAACTACTACTTAAATGCAATAACCACCCAAAATGCAGACCCGGAAACAGTGTCTTACTACAAGGATAACATCTCACCAAAAATCGTAAACACACTTCAGTTCCATATAATTAGTGTCAAAGAGGTGTTAAAACTGTTTAAATCAATTAAACCCAATGTAATAGGTGAGGATGGAATATCATTATTTATGTTAAACCTTTGCTTGCCGTTCTGTTACCTTGAAATAACCCATATAATTAATAATTGCATAGAAAAGAATATATTCCCAAACATCTGGAAAATTTCAGTGGTCAGACCTATGCCAAAAATAGCCAACCCGGAAGAATTTAAAGATTTACGCCCCATTAGTATTCTACCAGTTTTGTCCAAGATAATAGAGAAGTTAATCCATAGTCAACTTGTAGAGCACTGCACAACAAATAATATCATCCCTGAATGTCAATCTGGTTTTAGGTCAAACCACAGCACAACAACGGCTCTTGCACATATTACAGACGATATAATACGAGCTAGTGATTCAAAAATGATCACCGCACTAGTTTTGCTCGATTACTCAAAAGCATTTGATACATTAGACCACTCTCTCCTATTAGCAAAACTGAAATATTTTGGACTGCACACATCAGCCTCCTTACTAATTGAAAGCTTCTTAACAAATAGACTGCAAAAAGTAAAAATAGGATCAAATATATCACAAGCAGAAAAAGTGGGTGTAGGAGTCCCCCAAGGTGCTATTCTCAGCCCACTGCTATTCACGATATACACGTCAGATATTATCAATAGAACAAAATATGGTAAAACACATGCATATGCTGACCACACGCAAAAATATCACTCATTTAAAATTGAACATCATAAAAAAGCTGTTGATGAAATTAACTCAGAATTAAAATTCATTGAAGAATTATCCAAAAAGCAGTCTCTTATTCTCAACCCGAACAAAACGGTAGTGATTTATTTTGGACAGCCAAAAGGTCTTGCCAAAGCTTTGCTGCAAACTAGTGATCCAAACTTTAAAATATCAATAGGAGGAAAAGCGATCCCTATTGTGGATGTAGCAAAAAAACGGTACTTGTTCATTAACGGGACGGGACCCCCTCAATTTTTTGTTAATTGCCCCCCCCCCCCCATCGTCGTTTTTTTACTTATTTCTGTTTACAATAAATAATTACAACTTGCGAGGTGTTGAATATGACTCAGACAGTGAACTTGACTCAGGCGAGTACATCCATTGGAACGCGTAGGCCTACATGAGAGCAGTCGTCGCCGTGCAGCTAACATTGACGTTCACAGACACCAAATGAACCTTCAAAACCTTTAACGTCGCTATTTTAAACGAAAGTGCTTTTCCATTGACAGTCCTTTATATTTAAAATAGCGACGTTAAAGGTTTTGTAGGTGGATTTTGTTGGCGTAGGCCGTGTCACTCCTGGCGCAAAGTATGTAGCCGGAAAGGATGTTTTCGAGGCTTTGTTTGAAATAATTGTGTTTTCCTGACCTCCTGAAACTCAGATGGAGTAGATGTAGTAGTTATGATATGATTGTCTAATGAAATGTTTTTACTGAATTTTTACATTTTTTGGAGGGGGTCCCGTTAATGAACAAGTACCCAAAAAACTTGGGTTTACACCTGGACTCCGGGCTCAGGTTCAAAAAGCACACAAATCTTCTCATTCAGGCATGCTATGGAAAGTTAAAACATCTTTACAAATTTAAGAACATGTTACCACAAGACATTAAACTCATGCTCGCAGACTCGTTAATACTTTCAAGATTCAATTACGCAGACATCATCTATGGTCCATGTTTGGATGCCATAGACAAGCAAAGGATACAAAAAGCTCAAAATGCATGTGTAAGATTTTCCCTAAACTTAAAGAAAAATGAGCATATTATATCACATCGATACAAGGAAATTGGATGGCTAAACATGGAAAACAGGAGGAAAGCTCACCTTGGAACACTTACTAACTCAATCCTCACAAACAAATCTCCATCATACTTATGTAACAAACTTATGGAAAGAAGTAGGTAGGCCTAGTAAGTTTACAGTTCATACCAGAAATGCATTTAAACTCATTTTATACTCTCACTCCACAGCCATGTTTCAACGTTCTTTTACTCACACAGCAATAAAAATATACAACTCCCTACCAAAAGCGCTTACAAAGAAATGTAAAGACTTGTTCAAATGGGAATTTAAAAAAATATTACTATCTCAACAACACTAAGGTGTTGATCAACAACTTTAAACTCACTCACTACTAAATGGACATTTCCCCCCCCCCTCCCCTACCTGCTCTCAATGTCAAAAGAAAGCCTATAAAATGTTAATTCATGCAAAGTGTTAAGTTTTAGTTACCTAACTAACTTAACAAAACTCTAGATTTTAGCAAGTTATGACATATTTTGCATATTTTATGTGCTATAACTTACCTATATTAATTTTTTAGTATTAGTTGTAACTTGTAAATGATATGATCCTCATATTGATAAGTAGCCTATTGATATGTGATATGTACGATGATATGTAGACTGTCACTGCAAGATGGTATTTATGTAAAATTATCTGTTGTTGTACATGTACTGGTAAACCTACTATATTCTAGACCTAGATACTAAATTACTTATTCCTATTTGTAAACTCATGCCTTTTTAAATTCGAATCTGTTACTTGCAGTGTATGGTTAAGTTGAAAAAAAGCGATGAGCTTAACTTCGCCAATAAAGACCTATTCTATTCTATTCTATCACTTTCGGAGCCTACCAAACACGGGCTAACAAATTAGGCCGATAATTTTCTAAAAGTGCTTAATTTTGGTGGAAGTGCCGGGTCCCAGGCTGTATTAAGACATCTTGTCTGTTACACATGGTGGAAGTGCCGGGTCATTAAATGTGAGAGTGATAATAAAACCGTTATTAATTATTCGTTGGCCGGTCATAAGTACAAAATTACGATTTTTGTTGTAAAACCTTGGCCTCCGCCTACCTAAAATAATTTTTTTTAAACTTATGCTTTTTCCCATTCCTAGTCGGAAGAATATAAGATCTTATATTGACGTTTGGAGGAAAAAATTGCGATGTTGCTGAATTTTTTCAGAGACCTTCCTTGGGGAGAGGGGGGTACCTTTGAACACTTTTTACATTTTTGTAGATTACCAGTTATGTTTATAAAGTAGGGCTACAATTTTTTTTTACCTGATTACAGCATTCATTTGCCAACATTAATAATAATAATCAAACACCCGGTTCCAACATAAGTCAGGTCGGGGGGTGACGTATCACCAATTTCTCGGGCTGTGGACTTTCAGTGTTTGCTAGCCAGGCTCAACACCTCCTCATCTACTTCGATGTCTTCTATGACAGGCATTTCTACCAGTTCTCTCCATTTCTTTCTATCCTCCCAGAGTCTTTCTTCATTAATTCTTTCCCATGATTTTCCTCTTTCTTCAATGTTCCATTTTATTTGGTCCCGCCATCTATCTCTTGGCCGGCCAACTCTTCGCACTCCCCCACATGTACGTTCAAATTCTCGTCTTGGGATTCTGTCTTGCTTCATTCTTCTTACATGTCCATACCACCTGAGTCTTTCTTTTCCTATTTTATTTCGTAAACTTTCCACTCCTAGTTTGTTTCTTATTGTTTTGCTCCGTACCTTGTCTATTTTTGTTAAGGCTACAGAACTTCTTAAAAATTTCATCTCTGCTGCTTGTAATCTGCTGTCTTCCTTTCCTCCTATTGTCCATGTCACGGATGCATATGATATTATTGGGAGGAAATACATTTTGTACAATAACATCTTGCACCTGGATGATATTTCTTCTTTCCATAATAGTTTACGTACACTTTGGTAAAATTTGTCTGCTAATATAATTCTCCTTGATATTTCAGCATCTATTCTTGCGTCCTTTGTTAGTATACTTCCGAGGTATTTAAATGCTTCTGCAATGGCCAGCTCTTCACCCCGTAGTATTATCTTCTTTGATTTTGTTTACTTTTCTTCGTTACTATTAATGTTTCACTCTTTTCAATGATCTACGCTCTTCTGTACTTCTTCAATGGTATCCCTCATCTCACTATATCATCTGCAAATATCATAGTTTTAGATGTTTCACTTTCTGTGGGTTCAACTTTACGCAGTATGTTGTCCATAACAACGGTAAATAATGTAGGTGACATCACACTACCTGCCGTAGCCCACCGTTTATTTCAAACCAAGTAGTTCTACCAAATGGTGTTTGAACACAGCTCTTTGTTGTGACATATGTGCTTTGAATTCTTGTTATTAGACTCTGTTCTACTTCTGCATCTTTTAAGCATTCCCAAGCTTTTGCTCTTGGGACACTGTCATATGCTTTTTCTACATCCAAGAATACCATGAACATTTCTTCTCCCTTTTCCCACTTTTTTTCCATTATTTGTCTGAGCGCAAATATGAGATCTATGGTTGAGCGGCCAGCTCTAAACCCATATTGTTCCTCTCTCAAACTTGGCTCTACTTGTTGTCGTAGTCTTCGATCTAGTATTTTCTCGTATATCTTTGCACACTGGCTCATCAGCGTTATTCCTCTATAATTTTTACACTTCTTCCTGTCCCCTTTCTTAAATGTTGGCACTATAATTCCTTTCCCCCAGTCATCTGGTACCTTCTTTTCTTTCCAAGCTGCACTGGTCACTCTCCACATCCAATCTATGCCTGCATCCCCTGCAGCCTTGATCATCTCCACAACTATTTCATCCTCTCCCGAAGCTTTACCATTTTTCATGGCTTTTACTGCTTCAACTACTTCCCGTCTTGATATTTCATTTCCTATTATTTCTTCTATTTCTTCCTCATTGGTGTTCTGAAAGATTTCTATTGTTAGGTCCCCTTCCTGAGTTTGGTTATGGTTAGTATCAGGTAACCTAGGCATATTAAGTAGGTTTTTGAAATATTTCTTCCACATGTTTTTCACTTCTTCTGGGTCAGTAATAAGAGATTCATTGTTGTTGGTCAGGTATCTTGTGATTTCTTCTGTTTTCTTTTGCTTCTCATTAGTCCATACAACAATTTCTTATTTGTATCAAAGTCCTTCTCTAATTTGTCTGCAAATATTTCCATTGTATTTTTCTTTTCTTCCATTACTATTTTTTTAGCTTCATATTTATACTTTTTGTACTTTTCTTCATTTTCTTTAGTCCTGTTTTTATCCTTTTCCTTTCGGGCTACATTTTGCGTTTAACAGCTGTCTTCACTCTTCCATTCCACCACACAGTTTCCTTTTCCTTTCTTATGCCACCTGCCCTTCCGCATATTTCTTCAGCACTACTAATAAATACTGACTTAAGTAATTTCCACTCCTCATCTACTGATAACAAATCATGTGTTGGATACTTTTCCTCTATCTGTCTTCTAAAGGACAGCATGTCAGTCTCCTCCTGTAGTTTCCATGTCTTGATTTTTGGAATCTTCCTCCTGGGATATATATAGTCCATGATTTTGGTCTTTATTGTTCACTCTTATAAGGCTTACAAGTAGTCTGTGGTCTCCATCTAGAGACACACTGGGAATTACTTTTACATCAGTGATATCTTTGGCCATGTTGCTACTTATAATAATATAATCAATAACTGACTCAGATGAGCCATCCCAGGCGTACCGAGTTATTTGTTGATCCTTTTTCTTCATGAACCAGCTATTTCCGATTCGAAGTCCATTCCTGGCACACAAATCAAGTAGATTTTCTCCTTCCTTGTTCCTTGGCCCATACCCATGGACCCCTAGTACCTCTTCATATCCCGTTCTCTCTCTCCCTACTTTGGCATTAAGATCTCCCATAATTATTACTTTTCTCTCTGTGATTTCTTCTTCCAATTGTTCAAGCCATGCCTCCTTTTCGGCCATCGCTAACCCAACTTGTGGTGCATAGCATTGTATGATCTCTAAAGCTACTTTATTTATAAATATTTTAATTTCAAAATTCTGTCACTCTTATTGTCTACATGGACAATGTTTTCTTTCCACTTTGGGCTGATGATAAATCCCACTCCATTTTTGCCTTCATTTGTGCCCGACCATAATAATTTGTATCCTTCTCTCAGTTCTTTGGTTCCTACTCCCTTCCATTTAGTCTCGCACAGTCCTAATATCCCCAATTTTTTCGACATCATTACATCTACTAATTCTTCAATTTTCCCATTTAATGTAAGAATATTTAGGGTTCCTATTTTAATCATTGTATGCCTATGTTTGTTGTTATTATATCTATTTGTTCTGTATTTATTGTACCCTTGCTTCTTTGTCTTTGTCATCAGTTGTTTTCTATTTTCTTCTTGATCTCCACACCCACCTTGTGTGAAAATCCTGTTTTCCTAGATATGAATATCTTTTGTATTTTTGTGTGTTGTGACTTGGTTTTTGTAGGTCTTCTGGGTGGTCTTGTCCCTTTCTTGCCATTAAGTTGGTTATGTACATCCTTGTTTGTGCCCCCATTTGTGCTTCCTTTTCCAGTTTTCACTTATTCCTCCAAGTTTGACATGTCTAAGAACGTTATATTTCTTCTTCACAAATATTTTTGATATGTGGATTTGCACTTACTCCTGTCCATGTGGTCAGGCCACTCATGGTTATTTGTGCCCCCTTAAACTTCTGTTTTGTTGTTGTCAATAATTCCCGCACTTGTCCCATCAATTTTTCTTGGTTTCCAGGCCCAACTCTTTCTGCATTTCCGACTTGTATGGAAACTATTGTCGCTTCTTCTTGTCCGTATTCCTCGATTTTTCGTTGTAGCTCTTTTATTTTAATACCTGGGTATGCTCTAGCTCTATACCCATTGTGTTCACAGAATTTTCCTGCTGTTCTTCCCCATAAATCACCTATCAATATAGCTTTGGTAGTTTTGTTTAGTCCTATATTTGTAGGTTTACTGTTTTCTTTGGGAGTCACACATTCATTTCTAGTCCCCTCTTGTTTCTCAGTTCCTTCTTCTTTCTCTTTTACTTCCTGAACCTTGAGCTCTTGCACTCTGTTGTTGCTCAGGCCTCCGTTTAGAATTTCTTCACCCACTTGATGTTTGTGGCGATTAGACTTGTTCCTGTGATTGTTTGTTTTTAAATCCGCGTTGTGATCAACTTTATTGTCTGGCTTTTTGTTGTTTAGGCCTTGCTTTTGGCCAAGTCCTACCATAGGTTCTAGGACTTTCTTGATGCCTAGGTCTTCAGCGTGTGGTATATCATTGTAATCCAGCTGCTGTTGTGGATCCTTTTTCTTTCCTTGATTTACTATTAGTCTTTGTCGTATCTCCTCCCACATATTATTTAATCTGTTATCTAGCATTTTTCTTCCCTCCTGTTGCTCTTCTAAGTCCTCTCCAAGGTTCACCAATCTCATTTGCATTCTTCCCATTTCCTGTTCCAACCTGGAATATGTTTTTTCTAGATCTAGCTGTATGTTTACCACCTCTGTAGTGCATTCTTCCACCACCCCTTTCATTCTGTTATACACTTGGTCTAGCACACCTACTTTGCCTTCTTCTTATCTCTCTGCTTTTCCAATGTTCCTACCTTTTCACTCAGGTGTTCAATACTTTTGTTCATCTTACTTATTGTCTGTACCATCCCCTTCCACTTTTCACTACTAGTCCTACACCGGCACATGCCTATTCTAATGTGGTTCCTCCTCTTCCTTGAGCCACCCTTCCCCCCATTTGACCAGTCCTTCCTGTGGTTATCCTAGGCTTAGACTTGTTACAGTCCAATTCTAGGCCGAGAAGTAGGCTTTCTTTTGCTACAGGTATACTTTCTACCTCAAGTTCCTTGACTGTTGTTTGTAGGCATATTCCTACCTTTTTTTCCAACCCCGTGATCTTACTACTGCACCCACACCACCATTCACTTTTGTGTTTCTTCTATATTCCTTACCATGGACTCCTGCACATTTAAAATGGGACCAGCTGGCACATGAAGTACACTGGACTCCCGTCCTTACTATTTTCTTGCATCTCCAACATTTTGATTCTTCCTTTTCACTATTTAAAGTGAAACCTTCATCCACTGTCTCACTTTCATCCATCTTGTTGTTTATCATATTTCAAACATTGTTACAAAGATTAGGCAAAAACAAAAACACTCCTCAAATGTCAACATTTTTAAATTAACTAAGCACCAAGTCACAATGTCATCTATACTAAACTCCCTTCAAATACATATCTGTCACCACCTATCCATCCAAAGACTAATTGGAAAATTCTAAGTCACCAAATATGTTTGTTAGTAATAAGTTCTCCACTCCAAACCATCATTTGCACCATCCAGCAACCAGCCTAGGCCTATGGCATCATCAATGGAGAACCTGAAGGCCACCCACACAAATCCACCTCACGCCCTCAGAATATCACAGATCTTCATTACTTGCTTCACATAATGTTTACACAAACACCAACCTTCCCTTCAATACTAATTTCACTTCTCACTGTTAATATACACCACTTTAAAACATTAAATTATGAGAGCATCTCAACATTTGTACCCAGGCTGTATGGCGGTTGCCATGGTTAATACATTAATATGGTATCAAAAGTTTTGTGTAGTTACAGCAACATAAAAATATTAATTAATCTGCAACACTCCGAAATTGTTCAAAACCGCCCCCCCGGGGGGGCACTTTTGAACTGCCTTGGGGCACATTTGAACAAAGCTTATAATCTCAATTTATGGTCTACAATAACTAATCAACAATTTTTTTTACTTTTGCAACTAGTTTATTGTCATTTTACAGTTACTTAACAACAAACTGTGACATGTCAACAGGAAATGTCATCACGGCAATGGCTCTTTCCGAGCCACCACTGATTCTTGGTTGAGGCAATTTTAGTATAAAGTCCTCTCCACCAACTGGACAGAAATCTTCCCTCTCCAGAAAAACAAAATGCCATGTATCACCCTTTCTCCTCAAGAAACGAACTTGAAACTCATAATCCATATCCGGGGCAATCTCTTCAATACGGCCAACGTAGTGAACAGTGGACCGTTTCCCAATGTAGCGAACAAGAACGAAATCATTGACTTACAATTCACTCAAGATCAAATCCAATTCTATTTCTTCAAGACCATCAGAGTTGACTTCTTCTTCAGTGTCTAAGTCAACTATAGGCTCTTGTTCAGAATCGCTGCTCATAAGTGTAAAAGTGGCCTAGGCTACTGCCTACTAGTCAAATAAAACAATAATTCTGCACTAGAATGGCATTAACAACATCTCAGAATTAACTTTCTATTAGGCCTAGAGAATTTTGTAGGTCCTCATAATACTGCCCAGCCAAAAACTTGCATAAGGTCACGAACATTGGCATTTTGGTAGTGTTCAAATGTGCCCCACAATTTCTGTTCAAAACTGCCCCCTTCTACCATTTTAGGCCTTCATGCTGAAATCTCCCACCAACCTGTTGATATTGGTTTCCCACTAGTTCCACATTTTAAGCTACCCAGTAGGGTAGTAATATCAACCAATATCACCTTTGTATAATGATTGTATCATATTAAAATATTCAAATATATATCAAAATAAATATTTGGTTACTTCCCTTGATTTTCATGTTTAGCAGATTGCGTGAAAAGTATCCCATGTTTCCATGTCAAATTATGCATGCAAGTGTGTCTGGTGGTGCTCTCTGGTGGTAAAATGTCAAACTACAACTTTTGGCTTGGATAGGTGGGAAATTTGAAATGTTCAAATGTGCCCCCCGTTCAAATGTACCCCCCTCTCCCCTAATTCACCAGTCCACCTGTTCAACACAACAAAGTGCATGTAGGTGCCACGTACTAAACAAGCGCAAAGACAATATGTATCTCGGCGTACTTATTGACCAACATCTTAGATGGAACAGGCACATTAATTACATCACTAAACGATTGCGAAACTCCATATACTATACACTGAGGAACATTCTGACGCCATCCACACTGAGATCAGTCTACTTTGCACTTACCCAATCAATTATACAGTAGGGGTATGGGATAATAGGCTGGGGAGGAGCTAGCATCACCCACATGGAACCTCTCAATGTGGTTCAAAAATGTATCCTTAAAGTAATGTTAAATAAACACTTCCTATACCCGTCTAACTAACCTCATTTTTACCGATTCCAAGTAGAAGTCCAAGTTGGAGACTGGTGTCTCGTTACCTAAGAATAAGTAGTTTATGCAGAAAAGGTAGTAAAGAAAGAAAGTGCCAAAGTGCAAGTCAGCAAGATGATTCCTGACGGAAAGTATTGGAAGTGGAAGTGGCCGGAAGTTATAGATTCCATATTTTATCATATAAAAATCATTTAAAAAAAAATAACTGCTCCAAAAGTCATATAAATCCAAGTGGACCAGTTAAGTTTTGAACCATTGAGTGAAAAAAACTACAAACTACACTGAACTCTTCCTAATTTTGCCAATTATATTCACACGGTCACACACGTAACAGCCTATTGTCACACACGTAACACAACTTCGGACATGTATTTAGTGGACAAATAAAAAACATAAAAATCTACAATTTTTTTTAAAAACAGTTAATAGTTCAGCCATTCACCTACATTAATCTCAATTTTTTAAACGTTGTAGTTTCACAGGAATATACCGAACAACAACACACCAACCAACCAAACCAACCATTTCAAATATCTGTATTTCTCTGAGTCACAAACGTAACGCAATTGGTAAAATTCATAATAACTAAACAATAAGGATGTTACTTATTTTTCTTCTTAAAAATCAATAAAATATGTCTAATCTAAATAATGCACTTTTTGATTTTTCTAAAAAATATTATAACATTAACATAACATAACATAACATTTTCGTAACGGTTGCAAATGGGCCCTTCCGCCCGGTGGCAACCACTCACTCCCCCCCAGACCTAATTACTGTCCCCCCCTAAAATGATCTAAATTCCCTTAAAGACCCACTACCTACAATATCCCCCGGCAAGTCATTCCATTCCCTAACAGTCCTTTCCATGAAACCATACCGACCCAGATCCGTTCTTACTACTTGACGCTGGAACTTCCATGAATGATCCCCCTTCCCCTGTAAAGCCCCTCTTGTAGCCTATTGCGGATGTCCCCCCACCCCCTACTTCCCCTAGCCGCCCTGTACATATTGCACAACCTAACCTCCCTTCTTCTTCCCTCTAATGACTCCCCACCCCATCCTATCCTAGGCCCTAGGCCTCTATGCCTTCAAATCCCAATTTTCGTTCATATTTTCAATGCGAAAGTCACACACGTAACAGTGGAATCGCCCAACCAATAGATGGTTTTATTGCTACCTTCATTGTCCGTCGAGTAATAGGATGAATAAACTCTGGAGCTGGAGCTCGCGCAAGTTATTCGATCGTCTGAGACGGCTTTAAATAGCAAAGCCTAGCCCTAGGGTTGGTGGTTTGGTAGTGTTAAGCATCATTCACAACTAGTTCTAAGTCGTAAGGCGCAAGGCCTAAGGCGTAATAATTTGTATTGCCGAGTATGTATTTCAATCAGAACGTTCACAACACGTCGCAAGGCGTATGGTTTATGTCGTAACGAATTGCCCAAAATCCAATTCTTACAACGGTTTCTTACGACGAGCCAATCACGAACAAGGAAACTCCACAGCTGACTGTACGCGCATGTGCAATACACAGGAGCAATGAAAAATGGTATGGTTGTTGTAAACGCCTAGCATTTCATACGACTTGCGCCTTACGCCTTAGACCTTGCGCCTTACGACTTAGAACTGTTGTGAATGATACTTTACACACTGGGTAGGACCAGGCCTATTAGGTCACTGTTGCCATGGGGGGGGGGGGGTTGGTTGCCTTATCTTTATCAGCCTAGGCCCTACCCCACTGTCTGGAGCGCCTTGGCCTTTGTGTATCCAATCCCTTTGGGGGTTATTCAATGCCTTGGCTAGGGCCTAGGTCTCGTATTAATAGTTAATTATCTGTATTATTGGCCTAAGCCACTCCACTGCTAGGGCCTAGGGCCTAGGCCCCCTAGTTACGTAGGTAGCCCCTACCTTGACTGTAGAACCAGATGCCATCATATTCTTAATTCAGCCATATAATATGAAAACAATCTAAAATAGGTCTAATATAATATTACATCAAAATGTTATTTTAATAACTACAAATAAAAAGGCACTTGTGTAAACCACAAGACAAAACGTAAACGTGCTCCTAGGTGTCAGAACAAAGTCGTCAAGAAGATCTTTCCTTGATCTTCCCTTTTACATCCGGTCGTCATCAAAGAGCTCGTGATGAGTGATCGGGTGATCCAAGAGGCATTGGCATCAGTGTTTAGTGTTTAGAAGGCTTAGGAGGCCATGACAAAAGTGAATCGGAAGGAGAAGCCTATAATTTGGAGATCTGTTTGTCACTGATTTTCCAAAATGCCAAGTCAAGAAGTTGTTACGAGCACAGTTGTGGTACACCCACTTGTTTTATTAAGTGTTGTCGATCATTTCAATCGTATGGGTAAAATTGGTAATCAAAAACGAGTTGTTGGTGTGTTACTGGGGTGTTGGCGAGCTAAAGGTGTATTGGATGTGTCCAACAGTTTTGCAGGTTAGTGTATTCCATCCTACAAAATGATGCAAATCCCTTAGGTCTAGGTTACACAGTAATGTAATTATTACTAGTAGGGCCTAGGCCTAGTATTATAATTATTACTAGGGCTGAGCTACACACAAAAGCCTGGGGGCCTAGCTAGGCCTAGGGTAGGCCCTAGGCCTAGCCTAGGGCCCAGGCCGGCACTTCTAGGGCTAGGCCTAGGCCTAGGGCCTATACCTGGGGGGGTCCAACTTATATTAACAACTATTTTCGCTAGGTTAGCCGAACTTTTCGCTGGCTACAGTGCGCCGCGCTAGTTCTAGGATACAATCGATAAGAGCGCACCCGAAATCCTTTCCGTTCCACGTCTATACGTCCGCCAGGATGGCGGGCGTATAGCTTGTAAAAAGTTGGACCCCCCCAGGTATAGAAGTAGGCCTAGGGTACCCCTAGGCCTAGGGCTAGGCCTAGTTAACGATTGGCGTCAACTGAACGTCAATAATAGAGTCGTTAATAGAGTAGGCCTAGCCTACTCTATTATCTGTGCCTAGGGGCTAGGCCGGTACTTTTGCAGTTGGGGGGGTCCAATTTAACACTCGGCCATTCCATAGTTGCGGGTGTGACACATTACACACTTACAATACCTGCCAAGTGTTAATAAATTACAAATTGAAACCCAAGACATTGTATACATTGATTGTTGCCATAAGATGTACAAATACACCAAATTTCAACTTTCTGTGACTTTAAGAAATCAGTAAATAAAAATCAAAACAGGTGTTGCGGGTGTGACACTTTTTGCCACTGTATTTACACCCTTACATGAACATGTGCAAAAGTCTGTGAATATAGGACCCCTTGGATGGCAACTATTTTTTCCTAAAGATTTAAAACACCCTTAAAATAAAAATAAAAGGAATAGTGGCTAAATTTTAAAAGCCCATTTATGATGGTTTGAAATGTTGCGGGTGTGACAAGGAAATGTTGCGGGTGTGACGTAGTGCAAAAAATTAACATTAAATCGGGTTTTTATGTAGATTATAATTTGGTTGGCGTTTTCTTACATCTTTTATGAATACTCAATACTAAAAAGTAAAATAAAAAATATGCATGCTAATATGAATCAAAAAAGGGAGCCTATTATAAAATAAGTGGGCTTGTAATTTTTTTAATGAAATATGGGGCCTCGTCACATTATTTTTTTGTTTAAATTTGAATTTGGGGCAATAGCTAAAAAAAGGGTTTCCTAATCACTGACGAAGGTTTAAATTGCCCCCAATTTGTGAAGTATTGGAGGAGCTACCATCTTCTTATACCCTCTTTGTTCTCCATGACGTATTCACAATATCGGCCACCCCAATAGTTGCCACTAGGATCATGCATTCTTTTGCCTAAAGGGGTTTCTTCACTGGTTTTTTATCATCAAATGCTACGATTTCGCATAAAACTGCTTGTCGGGAAATTTTTTTCCCCCTTTTCCGCAAATGAAAAGGGACAAAATCACTGACGTTAATATCTAGGGCAGGATTGTTGACGGAAACGCAGACATCCGAAAAATAATCACTTCTGTTAACTTAGGAAACTCGACCTTTTAGTTCAGCCAAAATCTTTTGAGGATGCCCACACTGCATGTTTGTTATGTGTCAAGTCATCACTTTCAACCCGCGAAGGACCTTTTAACGTCATCTTTAATCAAGCGCAGGCTGAAAAAACAGTCATTTGATCATGACTCCAATGAGCGCTCTGAATCTCGTCCTGAATGATTGCCGAAAAATTTTCAGCAAAGTCGACTTGAAGTACAAATTCGTTTTCCGGTAGGGCCTACCTACCTAATCTCTCTTTTGCATTTTCAAAATACGTTGACTGCGTGCGTTATATGTGCATTACTTAGGCTACCTAAACTGGGTAGGCCTAATGGGAAATTTTTTTTACCTATTTGACTGTACCCTGCTATTATCATGCAATTCAATAATCATGTCACACCCGCAACATAACTGTGTGTCACACCCGCAACACAATTTCAAAACCTTCTAGTCATGCATCTCAGTTTTCCCCTATTGGATATGATAAATCCATATAACCTAACCTTAAAATAAAGTAGGCCTACTCTCCAACTTTTGTTAGCCATAATCTTAACACTATCATAGTTTATTGTAGTTTTGTGTTGCGGGTGTGACATGTAGGCCTATTTATAACATCTTTAATGATAAAAAATTTAAGTAAAACTTACTTTGTGTTCAGTTTTGCCAACTAAAATACTTCACAACATCATTAAGTGTTGATATACAAAAGAAAGAACTTCACATAGCTGACCTTAAAGAAATTGGAGGGCTTGCAATTTAGGGGATGTGGCACTAAAATAAAAACAATAACTTTACACCGACTTTGAAGCACTGTAAAACACATAATTTACTACCCACAAAGAAAGCAAAGACATGTTGAAATTCAGTGGAGTTTTGACTTTAATTTTTGACCCATCAATAAACTATTGGGTAAAGATTATTTTTCACTTGTCAGGCTCACTTTGCTATGGAATGGCCGATTTAGGGGAAAAGTACGTTGGGGAGAGGGGGGTGGGGCGAAGTGCGTATGTTTTAATTATAATAATGTGATATTGTATTATTAATTACGGAGTGGATATTCTTACGGCATGCCGTAAGAATTACTAGGCCTACACACTATTCTTACGGCATGGAGCGAACTTTTTCGTTTGGTATGCCCAGTTTTTGATCAGTAGGTAGGGCTAGGCCAGTTTAGATTTAAAATAGCGACGTTAAAGGTTTTGTAGGTATTTTAGATTTAAAATAGCGACGTTAAAGGACATCACAACCCTGGGATTTCCCGGCGATGTAAAGAACCTAAGTTGTTTTAATGACTAATGGCGAAAACCAGAAGTCTCTAACTTGAAGCAGAAGTTAATTACACCTGTTTGAATAACAATAATTTAGGTGGGTGCGCGCGCATCCAAAATCGTGACGTAAAGATTGCGCACAGTCGAGTCTACTCCCCGACCTCAGATTACTGGTCAGCGCTGTAAAGAACTCTCTCTGTAGAAGAAGATATAGTGTTTAGACAAAACCAAAAGCTTCATCGTATTCAGTGGTCTTTCCTCTACAAGAATGTTGCAAAGTAAACCTTCTTGTAGAAAATAAAACATAGTTTTGGATATTTTATAAAACATGCTAAAAACGACAAATATATCGTACTTTCAGAGACCTTGAAAACAAGTAAAATTGACCAAATGTGAAAATATTTTGACACCTACATATAGCTGTAGGCATGCAAAAAAAAAATAAATACAACATTATGATTCATTTCAAATATGCGTGTATTTGCGTGATATACTAATGCATGGTTTCGTTGAGAATTCACGGCGCGAACCGTCTTATGAAGATAGCAGCCCCGTGGCACTCCGCGATGCAACTTTTCAGAAAACATCAGACTCTTAGGTACTTGTTATGTTGCCTCTTCTTGCGGGGACTCAACGGCTGTGAGTCTCCCGTACAAAGCCTTGGAACCTGTTCGACATAATAGTGGATTTTATTTCGTTGTTGGCTCGTTAGTCAAAACAGTGAAACACATTTTAATTATTATTCTCAATCCTGCACAAAACTAATGGCATTCAATCGGGAACGAAGCTTGCGGGTGGTCAAAATTTCAACTTGATCCGAGCCTCCGTTCGAACGTTATGGCGAGACATACAAACAAAAAAAAACAAAACAAAACACAACCAGTGACTATTTTTTCCGGTAGAGTCAAATGGAAATGATCGTAATAATATTACAGGGACACGCGTTATTCTCTCAAAAAGTGCACATATATTTAATTGGGCTTTCAAATATGCACAATGAGCAATGAGATAACACAAAACGTCATGATTACCTTCATTATGACAATTATGTGGATTTATCCTGGATATTGGGCTTCTGCATCTGTTGCTCCTGGAAATGGGAGGAATCCTACATACACTCCAGATTCCTCAGGAAACGTCTCCTGAATTTTTCTTAATCGCGCACGCAGGAATTACGACCCGTTTTCCCTTGCCTAGATTAGTCCAACTGTTTATCCAATATACAAACTGTCTATATGCAAGATAACGCCATCCTTTATTAGTAATTTCCTTGCTCAATTCTCGTTTCTTTAATCGATTGGAAGTGTTTTGAATCAAAATTTGTCCTCAAGATATGAACACCTGCACTTGATATTATATGATGTTGAAAAGTCGGGTGGTTAACTATGCAGCCGTAATCTCCTTCGTTGATTAAAGCCACTACGGCATCGTTTTCTGAACAGCAAACACTCTCTACATTACTCGGCATAGATTTGCACTCCCCGCACGTGCACAAAATAATGATTGCGTTCTTTCCGCCATTTGAATAAGTCTTAGCCTTTCTTCCTCACGTCGACGTCTATTTTCTAATATCTCTTCATCTGTATATTCAGGTTCGTACATGTATGGAGTAAAAGCTGCCATAATGAAAACAATGATTAAAACGTAAATAGCAAGTCAGCGGAGGACCCCTTATTATAGTTATTAATATTATTCGCCTACACAAAACGGCACGACACAAAAACTGTGGTCCCGCGGCTAAAATTTAAACACTAATTTACAGATTGTCGCCGTCTAGGAAAGGGTGACAATAATTAACACTAAGAAATAAACACGAACACCTGATTTAAAATTTATAATAAACACGCGGGTACTGTTATCCGTGGTTACTTTACTTAGTTCACATAATAACCTACACTAGGAAAGTAAAATTATGAAGAAAAATCGGTGAAAGAATACTTCAAGCATAATGTCATACCTACATAAAATGCCAATATTTTTAACACTTAGCGCACGCAACAAAATAAACACAAGTTTTGCGTAAATCACAATGGTCTAGCACATGCCTAGAAGTACAACCCTTTTCCGTATCAAGTGACATACTACACTGACGTTAGAAAGAGTTTGAACACCCAACAATCTTTAGATCGAAATGAAGTAAAGCTACACACACACATCCTAACCTGTCAAACCGCGCGTCCACCCTATTGTTTACCTACTGCGAAGCGACCATTGACCCTAATTGCAAGTGCTGTGGCCAGTCGAGCGTTATACCATTGGGTATTGTTGTACGCACTTCGGCGATAACATTTATGTTACAGTATTCTTTACAATATTTTCATACATAGGATGCTGTTGGTTTCAATTATCTCTAGGATAATGTCTGCATATTTGCACACTTGGTAAAGCTCTTCAGAATGGCATATCTTCCCTTTCATCTTCATGAAAAAAAGTTTGCCTTGTTGACATTTGACAAAATACTTTTTCTAATGGCATTCTTTGTATCTCAAACCTCAACACGTGGACACTCCCAGTACTAGGCCTACTAGTATTGTTTGACATTCTATGGGGAAACTCGCCCTGAATGAGAAGGAGAAGAAGTGGACATGTTACTTTTGAGTCAAAGATGATAATATCCACGCAGTCTCGCTTATTACGATGAGTATGGGGGGGGGACTTGGGGGTGGATGAACAAAGTGCAAGATGATGACTGGTCAGGGCAGTCTGTGTATGGACACTAAGAGGTGCGAATCTCGCGCGTGTATTTGTTTGCAGCCGTGTAACAATTAAGTGTATAATAAAAAATAAAAAATAAATAAAAAAAAGTCTTAGGAGTTTGTAAACGGTGATTTTGGCATAGCAACGAAGCACATAATAAATTTCAGAGTTGATCTGAATCGGCCTTGTTGATTCTGGCGTTGATTCGCGGGTGTTCGCACTGTCCATACCACTGATTGCAATATTTCCAATTAAAAATATCGATCTTTGGTTGGTTATCGCTCACTCGTCGATTGCGTCGGGGCCTGCAAGGTTGGCTTGGTCGCTTTGATTTAAAGTCCCCCACTGAAAATCAGTTCTATAACTGAGTGGGTAGACTCCTAAATAAAATGCATTTATTTATTTAATATTCGTTGTATGTATCTTGTAGCAGCGACTGATTGATAAGCAAGCGCGTTGGAGCTCTTTTTTGTGTTGGGGGGGGGAGGTTGGGGGGGGGTGAAGGGAACGCTCTCTTTTCTACGTGCCTCGTCTGAAGCAATTGCAACTTGCAACGTTGCAAGTTGAGTTGAGCAATAAGTGAATAACTACACGATATCATAGTTACTTAGTCATTAGGGTTCACGATATCATAAACTTGCATCTGTATGCGGGATATGAATAAAACCATGGTTCAAGTATCCTAATACCATGGTATAAACCACTGAATGAACTCAACCCGCATACGAGACAGCTGTGAGCCGATACCTTATGGTTATGAACGGCTACACAGACTACACGTGCTTGACAAAACGATGTTTTCTAAATGGGTAGTATATCCTCTGCAACTTGATCGCGGACGGCTCGTCTCTGGAAGCGTCGAAGTTTGCTGAAAACATCCTATCATATATTATTTTGCAATCTTGACACGTTTGCTTCGATTTCAGTGTAGTATTTTTTTTATTTTTTTGCATGCCTACTGCTATATGTGGGTGTCAAAATATTTTCACATTTGGTCAATTTTACTTGTTTTCAAGGTCTCTGAAAGTACGATATATTTGTTCGTTTTTAGCATGTTTTATAAAATATCCAAAACTAAGTTTTATTTTCTACAAGAAGGTTTACTTTTGCAACATTCTTGTAGAAGAAAGACCACTGAATACGATGAAGCTTTTGGTTTTTGTCTAAACATTATATCTTCTTCTACAGAGAGAGTTCTTTACAGCGCTGACCAGTAATCTGAGGTCGGGGAGTAGACTCGACTGTGCGCAATCTTTACGTCACGATTTTGGATGCGCGCGCACCCACCTAAATTATTGTTATTCAAACAGGTGTAATTAACTTCTGCTTCAAGTTAGAGACTTCTGGTTTTCGCCATTAGTCATTAAAACAACTTAGGTTCTTTACATCGCCGGGAAATCCCAGGGTTGTGATGTCCTTTAAAGGTTTTTTAGGTAGGCCTACTTTAGATTTAAAATAGCAACGTTAAAGATTTTGTAAGTAGGCCTACTTTAGATTTAAAATAGCGACGTTAGGCCTAGCCTAGGCGGGCCTGACTAGTGCATGGTCATAGTAGGCATAGACCGTAAGAATTACTATACTTCACTATTCTTACGGCGCGCCTGTTGATGAGTCACGTGATGAGACAACCAATGAAAACACATACTGTAAGAATAATTTCTAGTAATTCTTACGGTATGACTTAAGAATATCCTCTGCCTATTAATTAATGATAAGATTGTAAACCATAGCGCACTTCGTGCCCCCCCACTAGGCCTAGCTACCCCTAGCATACTTTTTCAACGTTGGGGCATGCCAACCGAAGAAGTACCGGTCTAGGTAGGCTAGGCCTAGGCTAGGGGGGTAGGCCTATGTGTTGAACATTGTGTTTAAAGGTCGATCTAAGCCTAGCCTAGGCCTAGGCTACAGGGTCATTCCATGTCAAATCAACCAAGCCGAGCCTGAAATAAAACTTGCCAAATCTACTCTTACTAACATGTAGCCTAGGCTAGGCTAGATTGATCGTGGAAAATTTTGTATTCGTGACGCGCTTAGTTTTCGAGTAACGCCCCGCTCAAAAACTCAAATTTGGCGACGCCAAGCGGCGTAGGCCTACCTGATTGGTACCGAAGTTTTAAACCGTTGGACGTAAAAGACTAATTTTTTTTTTAAATTAAAGAGTTAATTAGGCCTACTGGCAATTTAATTTATATTTGAATGCATTCCTTACACTGTGAAACCATGTAAAAATTCTAAATTTGTTTTTAAACCTACCCTACGAGAAAAAGTGTCTTTTAAATTTTAAAAAAAAATGTGTTTTTGTTGAGATATTTTTTACATGCACAAAACAATTTGGGATGGGATGACATTGGGATCATGATATATCACAGGGTCATGTACCAAATGTGTGTTAAATGTGTCAGTTTTTACCTTCCATTTGTAGTAAAATTCAAATTTGCCGCAATTAAATTCTTTGAAAAATAAAAACGGAAGGTGAAAACTGACACATTAGGCCTATAGCCTACTCATTTGGTGCATGACTCTGTGATATAGGCCTATCATGATCCCAATGCCATCCCATCTCAAATTTTTTTGTAGATGTAAAAAACATCTAGGCCTACTAGGCCTAGGGCCTAAACAAAAACATGTTTTTTTGGTAAAAGTGAAGGGTTACTCAGCGATGTTTTTTATCCGTTTTTTGTTAAATAAACACTAGAACAACTACAAAGTAAAACACAAAACAACATAGGGCCTACACTAACACATAACAAACAGCCACCATCACCTCCACCGACCTCCACACGTTGGCTTCTTCGAACTCAAATCCAGCCTAAACCAGTGCTATCAACTACTATGAGATACAAAATTAAATTTTATGCATAACTGAATGGGGGGCGTTGCCCCCAACCCCACCGGGGCTCTGCCCCTGGACCCCAACTGATACCCAAAAACAAAAACACAAACACACCTCATTCCGATGAATCGCTAAACTCAGGAAAACCAGTCAATCCCATAAAATACAAAGGATTTAGTTGCCAGCACTGCAATACGTCATTCCCCCACCTCGCCGCCGCTCCAGTCGACATACAACACACCCTCACAACGTAAACATTAACATTATGTCAATCAGGACAAACCTTCTGAATGACCAAAAAACATACTTAAATCTACGTGCGCCGACTTAAATCACTCCACAAACCATGTAAGTAACATCGCTCAATCATTTAAATTACCATCCAAAGTAATTCCGGTCCGCTGAGTGATTCTGCATAATTAGGCGTACCGTTTTTTTTTTTTTTAATTTAGGCCTAAAAGAGACTTTTTCTTGTAGGGTAGTTTCAAAACAATTTGGATTTTTTAGGGCCTAGCCCTACATGGTTTCACAATCAGGAATGCATTCAAATACATATAAATTAAATTGCCAATAAAAAACTCTTGAATTTTTAAAAAAAAGCTTAGGCCTATGTCTAACTCTGATGGTTTAAAACTTACCAATTACGGTACGCCGCTCGGCGTCGCCAAATTTGAGTTTTTGAGCAAACGTTACTCAAAAACTAAGCGCGTCAGGAATACAAAATTTTCCACTATAAATCTACATGTTAGTAAGATTTAGATTTACCAAGTTTCATAAAAATTGGAGATGGTCATGGAAATGGCCTGGTTGATTTGACATGGAATTACCCTACAGCAGCCCGGGAACGAGGTACTTTTATCGTTGGGACCGGCCAACTTTTCAACACTGTCTTCGGATGGGAAAAATACGGGAATTTCCAAGTGGTGTGAGAAGGTATAAAGGGGATGAAGGGACAAAATCAGGGGGGTTTAGGGGCACAGCCCCCAAATTTTTTTTTGACAATCAATGCTTTAGAGCACGGCATTTCAATGTGTTTTAAGATAGGCCTAACACTTCTTCATAACAATTTTTCAAAATGACTAGGCCCACCATGTTTGCGCACCACATTCTTCAAAAACGAGTAGGCCTACCCGTTTGTCGATTAGGCTACACTTATCTTTTTAATTGATGTGCGGGCGTGAAACAAAGGTTGTGCAATGATTTATTGGAGTATTCTGGTCCGACCAACTTATAAACTCCTACCACTTTTTTTGTGGTAGGCCTATATCCTATCTGCTCTATACCTTTTTCCTTCTTTCGTGGTGGTGTCATCGAAACGACATCCCTGCATCCTCAATCATTTTTTTTGAGCCGCCGAGCACGAGCTTGAATTTACAACAAACTTGACTAACGGGTGACACGGCAACCGCCTGAATGCATGGCAAGCAGGGAAGCCACCAAAGATTTAGGCTACGTCACTGGTGCGGGTTGCCGGCTCGTAGGGGGTGGGGGCAAGGTTTGGGGCAGACCATCTCAGCACTGCGACCATGGACTTCCACTGGTCAGAGCCAAGAGGACTAGCTGTAGGAGTATACGAAATTTCGAATTTTTAACTAGACCTAATAGGTAGCTTAAGTTTAAATTTACACAATGTGGTAATATGGGAAAAGTGGTTCCCAGGTCGAGTTGATACGAGAAACGGGAAATGACTGGAAAATACGGGAATTCCGGGGAAATACGGGAGGGAGACTTGGCAACCCTATAATCAGAAGACTTCTTACCAAATCAGTATCTCCTTGTGGGCCATTGAGGATTTGATCTGCAGCTTGCTGTACTGGGCAGACTGGATGCAGTCATCCTGCTAAACCTTATCCTGTGTTATTCTTGAAAAATAATTGTCTCTATGATTGCAGTGCCCTTTGATGAAGATGATAAGGACAAATCTGTATGGTTCCTCGATCATGACTACTTGGAAAATATGTACAGCATGTTTAAAAAGGTTAATGGTAAGAACTACATGTGAAACAATTTGTGGCTAGCCCTAGTAGGCTACCGTATAGAAAAAAGTCATCACTAGATATTATGCTGATAGCATTTAGGTCAAACTATCTAGGGCCTAGGCCTAATACAGTAATGCTAGCCTACATGTTGTTGCTCTGTAGGGTCAAGGGGAACAAGGGCTGTAATTCTCTTATTTGAATTGGAAAAATAAATATGTAATAATATGTTGTAGGCTTTCACGACCCGTAGAATCATTCTGGTTGCTCACTGGGTTATTTCGTACCAAGACAACGGACGAAATCAGCAGGATATTGAAGCGACACTCCATCAAGACCTGTTTAACACTGATAGGAAGTTAAATTCATTTGTAAGATCGGTGAAAGGATCAGATCCCTTAGAACATTGTGGTATATATAGAATAAACTGTGAGTGTGGGGATTCTATGTAGGGGAGACAGGCAGAAAGATTTCAACACGGCTGAAAGAACACGAGAGTCACGTGCGTCTGGGGTATGCAGCTAAAACTCTGGCGATGAAAAGGGGCGAACTAGACGTGAAACCGGCATCAGCGACTTTCTGCGGTAGCTGACCACGCATTAGAGAATAATCACCAGATTAAGTTTGAACAAACAAAAGGGCCTAGTGAGCAAGATAGGGGTTGGAATCGCTTTTTTCGGGAAGCTATTGAAATTAAGAAACATAGGAATAATTTTAGGCCTAATCGAGACAGCAGTTTTTTCCACTTAGTCGGGGATGGGACCCAGTGCTGAAGTTAGTTGGTGGGAAAGATGAGTTAGGAGACAGGGGCACGTGGTCGGACGTTTCCCAATTGCCAATGCCAGATGAACACACTAGTACTCAGAGGGAAGCTACAACCACAACAACTGGAGTATCAGAAGAAAAAGTAGAACAGAGAATAGGATCTGAGTGGATTGGACGCCTTAGAGCTAGAAAGTAGTCAAACCTAGCTTAAAAAAAAAAAAAAAACATTAGTGCAGCTTGAGAGGATCAGAACAAGTAGGTGCAGCAGCCTAACCAATAGCAAATAGTACACCTCCCTAGCCAATAAGAAACAAGGAAGCATCTGATTGGTTCTTCCGCTAGTAGTTTTAGAGTATAAAAGTAGCATGCATCATCCACCACATCATTAGTCCTGAGGAAGCCACCAACATGGGTGGTGAAACGTTGAGCTGCAACTCCACATCGACACGACGAAATAACCCAGTGAGCAACCAGAACAAATATGTAATTTTACTAAGTAAATTGATTTAGATTCATAACAGGGCAAATACAAAATAAGCATTTTTTTTTTAAATCGTGGCTCATGCAAATTTTGTTTTTGTACCAACCTGACAAAAAAGTTTGCTTCATGTTCAACACTTTTAATCACTCCTGTATGTTTTTCTTTAGTGTAGCCTACTGTTTGAAATCCACAAAGTGTAGTTTCAAAAACTTCCCTTAAAGTAGGTACGGTACCACATAATGGTTATGTAAAAAAAAATTAATATGTTAAGCATCCCCTTGAACTCAGCCTTGTTCCCCTTTACCCCAGCATCAATGTTTTCTGGGGTAAAAGGAACATTTGAGGTGGTACCGTATGGGGAACATATCAGAATAACAGTGTTATACTGCTGGGGTAAACGGGAACATAATAGGCGATTGCATTGTTAGGGTATTTATGTGTTCTGTAGTTGGTAGCATTTTTTTCAACTTCTTTGCCATGATTTTTAGAAGAACAAGAGTTTTTTATTTTTTCCCTCTAAGTGGGATTTTTTTTGTGCCATTTAAGGGTCATTTTGATTTGTAATTTTTTAAACAGCCGTACAGTCTGGTCCATTGAGGACTGAATTTCTTGAATACTATGTAAGTGTAAATTGTAAAATTATATGCTTGTGTATGTGTAGGTATGTAAAAATAGCAAAATGCTAAATAAAGATTTCTACTACTAAAAAAATATATATATATGTTAAATTGTTAAAATTTCAAATTGGAAAACAAAAAAATATGTTTTGTACTTTTAAAACAGCACACAGCATTTTTGTTTTTAATGTTGGCAATCCAAAATTGGATGATATTTCTGAGTAGTCAGGTTTCCTATGTTTGATAGCCTATAATTTTGGCAATATTTGCTCGATTTCAACCATTTTTTTTTAGACTGTTATAAAGGAAAGTACGTTTGTTCCCTATACCCCAAATATTTTGATTGTACACAGTATGACTTCAGCAACATTTGTTCCTTTTACCCCATTTTCCTGGGTAAAGAGGAACAACACGGACTTTTTTTTTTAATGAAAAATGCGTAATAGTGAATCAAGATATCAGTTTGATTTAACTATAAATTATTAGCTTAGTTCATAGAATATTGTTTAAATTTTTTGTTGGGATGTGAGTTATACAACCAAAGATATTAATTAATGAAGTCAAAACTTGCAAAAGTGTTCCTCATTACCCCTACTACTATTTTATTTATATATATAGATATATTATATTATATATTTCCCAACCTGTCAACCTTCTCCAATCTAACTAAACTAGCCATTTGGCCTTTTCCAAACTAATTGAACAACCAAGTCTTTGGACACCTATCACTTTCCATCTTTCTTCACCTATGGGGTCGAGATGGGCGAGCTACTCTACACCCTCTGGTGGGTCCGTGTTTCCTTGTTCATAAAACCATG